>CM076980.1:3170208-3255313 GCA_039105355.1 Benthosema pterotum
ACCTAACCCTAAACTCAGTAAAACTATGCTTCGCCCCGCCCTACTAGTAGTAGCCGACAGATAAAACAAGCGCTCTACTAATGAGTTTTCCGCCGAATCTCCTGCATTTCGGAAGCTCGCGCCCAGGCACCCCTGAGCTAACCCTATTGGACGACTGTTAGAATTCATGATGTGGCAGGAACCAATCAACTAAGTAAAGACAAACGAGTTGCCATCATTACTTTAAGAAATGAAGGTCAGTCTGTCTGGAAAACTGAAAAAACCTGAATGTGTCCCCAAGTGCAGTCGCAACTCTTTGTTACATACACAATCCACCGAGTGTTCATTCATAGTTTTGATGTCTTCAGTGAGAATCTACAATGTAAATAGTCATGGAAATAAAGAAAATGCATTGAATCCTGATTTTTAGCCATGGAGGACCCACATTTGATCCGGAACAAAAGGTAAAGTACGCACATCTCTAGAAAAACTTTAGGGTGCTGAACTAAAAAAGTGTCAAAAGTACAAAAGAGAAGAATAGTTCGCACACCATTTCAGTAGCTCCCAGGCTGTAGACTTTATTTTAGGACAACGTTTCGACCCATTGTGGGTCTTCTTCAGGTGAAGAAGACCCACAACGGGTCGAAACGTTGTCCTAAAATAAAGTCTACAGCCTGGGAGCTACTGAAATGGTGTGCGAACTATTCTTCTCTTTTGTACTTTGGACCCACATTTGATGACATTTTAGCCCCACAGATCCCAAAACTAAAGATTTCTTTTGTTTTTGTACCACAATGGCCATTAATCTTCTACATTCTCTAGTTGTGTAGACTTGGGCTAAGACCGATGATGAATGTTTTAACTCTTGAGAGTGTAAACATGTTTACGCTCTCAAAGAGTTACATCTGGTTAACCAACTTAGCTGGGGGACCACCTGTAACCCTCTCAGGGACCACTGGTGTTCCCTGGAACACATTTCGAAAACCCCTGCTGCACTAATGCACCATTCAGGACCACGTGGAACTTGGTAGTTTCACAACTAGGTCACCCAGAACTTGCTTTCAGCAGGGGGAGAAAACCCACAGACAACCGCAGAAGCAGTGGCATAATATTTATTATTATCAACACATATAATTTCAAGTATGTGGTGAAATAGTTAAACACTTTTAGAATATTCAGTTCTACTCAGTGTTGTAGTGGGACTTTTAGAAGTGGGACTCTTAAAAGGGGAATTCCACCCATTTTCATTTTTTTTTGTCTGAGAGTGTACAAATGTGAACCAAACGGACCTGCTAGGGTCCATTTGTACACTCTCAGAAAAAAGGAAGCTCATAATAACATGGTGAAACACATCTTGATGATGTCATCAAGATGTATGGCAATAGAGAGCTTATAGATCTACTCAGAGAGCTTATCTACTCACAGATCTTATAGATCTACTCACAGCGTCAGAGAGCTTATAGATCTACTCAGAGAGCTTATAGATCTACTCAGAGAGCTTATAGATCTACTCAGAGAGCTTATAGATCTACTCACAGCGTCAGAGGTCTTATAGATCTACTCACAGCGTCAGACAGCACGTCGCTGTTAGCAGGTAGGATGTGTTTGGTCTTATAGATCTACTCACAGCGTCAGACAGCACGTCGCTGTTAGCAGGTAGGATGTGTTGGTCTTATAGATCTACTCACAGCGTCAGACAGCACGTCGCTGTTAGCAGGTAGGATGTGTTTGGTCTTATAGATCTACTCACAGCGTCAGACAGCACGTCGCTGTTAGCAGGTAGGATGTGTTTGGTCTTATAGATCTACTCACAGCGTCAGACAGCACGTCGCTGTTAGCAGGTAGGATGTGTTCTGTCCTGATGAAAGGCAGCAGAGGAGACAGGATCTCCTTCAGCTCTTCCACATCCAGATCTCTCCTCTTCACCCCCCGTTTGTTGACGCTGTGGGCCGTTCCACTCAGCAGGTTGGGCTCTGGGTGGAACAAACCATGCATTAGAACAGGGGTTTTCAACCTTTTTCATCCCAGGGGCCGCCCTTTATTCAGGATTTGAGCTACGGACCACCACTTGAGGATATTTTAGCCCCACAGACCCCCAAATCTAAAGATTTATTTTTGCTTTTGTCCACACATTCCAGGCTGGATTTGGGAAGCAAACAAAACAAGCACAACATACATTCCAAAATGGCTAATTCAGATGCTGGATAATTTAACTCTTGAGAGTGTAAAAATGAAACCAAATGGACCCGCAAGGGTCCATTTGGTTTCATTTTTACGTTCTCATGAGTTACATCTGGTTAACCACCTTAGCTGGGGACCACCTGGAACCCTCTCAGGGACCACTGGTGGTCCCCAAACCACCTGTTGAAAACCCCTGCATTTGAACAGTAGTTTCCTCTCTCTCTCTATATATCTATCTCGCCCTCGATTTTGGAACCCCATTTTTTCACCCAGTGTCAATTCCTAATGTGATCCTGGGCTCTACACATCCTCCGCCAACCTGGGGAGGAAGCAGCGGACTGGCCTCATGCTTCCTTCAATGAATGAGGAGTCCAAGCTGCCTTCTTTTCACCTGACAGGGGGGAGTTTCCCTGGTTGGACGTAGCGTTGTGGAAGGAACACGTTATTCCAACCAGTTCCTGTCCCCTCCATCAGGCTGGCCAGGGGGAGGCAGTGTAGAGTTTAAGAAATAAGATATTGAAGGTGTTTTTATCTTTACATTTATAGAAGACAAGTAGAGTGTTTGAAGGCACTTTTGAAAATCCGACCCTTTTAAAAAAGGTCACACTAAAACACACTAAAAAAGGTTGTTAATGGTGACCACAGAACATAACAACACAGACAGACACCGTTGAGGTGCTTCTCGTAGCGTCTTCATTTTCCAGGAGGGTTAAAGTTGGACTCCTTTTATACAGTGCATGTTAACCCATGTTTTCCTGATTTTCCTGAAATTTTCCTGAAATTTCTGACACTAGATTCTAGATTCTGACATGATATTTCAATTTCTGACCCTATATTCTAGTTTCTGACATGATATTTCAATTTCTGACCCTAGATTCTAGTTTCTGACATGATATTTCAATTTCTGACACTAGATTCTAGTTTCTGACATGATATTTCAATTTCTGACCCTAGATTCTAGTTTCTGACATGATATTTCAATTTCTGACACTAGATTCTAGCTTCTGACATGATATTTCAATTTCTGACACTAGATTCTAGCTTCTGACATGATATTTCAATTTCTGACACTAGATTCTAGTTTCCTACGCTACATTCTAGTTTCAGATGCTAGATTCTACTTTCTGGCGCAACATCCTAGTTCCTGATGCTAGATTCTAGTTTACAATGCTAGATTCTAGTTCCTGGCGCTAGATTCTACAGTAGTTTCTGGCACTAGATTATATTTTTTCCGAAAAAATAAAATAAAAAATAAAATAATAATAATCTATGTTCCTGTATCAGTGATGATCAGCATATTTCACACCAAATTCAACCCCAGAATTATCTATATTTGGTTGCAGACCCCCATCTGGAATCATGCTCTAGATTAGAAGCAAAGATTTGAGTTAAAGTTAGTTAGTTTTGCTTCTGAAACAATACATTCAAAATATTTTGCGATTTTTTCAAAAACAGCAGACCGACAAGCTCATAGTGTGCCACTCGGTGGCGCGCTATGAGCTTGTAGATCTGCTGTTTTTTGTTTTTTTCCTCCCCAATCTCTTAAGCATAGCTTAGAACACAAACACACGTTGCAGTACAAAAGAGGTTAAGTGTATTTTGGAGGCTCTGGTTAAGTGGGTAATTTTCCCAGAGCCATTAGGGGTTCTGCTCACAGGGTAATTATAGTGTGTATTATCTTACCCCTGTCTGCCATCCTCTTAATAAGCTGCTGCTCGCCCCACTTAACAACGTACTTCAGAATGTCCTGCTCACTGGCCTGAGAGAGAGAGAGAGAGAGAGAGAGAGAGAGAGAGAGAGAGAGAGAGAGAGAGAGAGAGAGAGAGAGACAGAGAGAGAGACAGAGGGGAGAGACAGAGACAGAGAGAGACAGAGAGAGACAGAGAGAGAGAGAGAGACAGAGAGAGAGAGAGAGAGAGAGACAGAGAGAGAGAGAGAGAGAGAGAGAGAGAGAGAGAGAGAGAGAGAGAGACAGAGACAGAGAGAGAGAGAGAGAGAGAGACGCAGAGAGAGAGAGAGAGAGAGAGAGAGAGAGAGAGAGAGAGAGAGAGAGAGAGAGAGAGAGAGAGAGAGAGAGAGAGAGAGAGAGGGAGAGAGACAGAGAGAGAGAGACAGACAGAGACAGAGAGAGAGAGACAGAGAGAGAGAGAGAGAGACAGGGGGGTAGGAGAGAGAGCAATCATTTATTAGGCCAAGGTTACATATTGTGATGAGGTACAACAGTAGAAGTGTCTGAACGACAACAGGAATGATTAGGTTAGTTCAGGTCAGAGCCGTATAGAGCCAGAGTTGAGCCAGACACCTGCCTTCAGTCTAACGGCGTCTCATGTTACTGGGGAAGGGAGACCCTGGACCTCAGTGAATGGGTCTAATGCAGTGGTTTTCAAACCTTTTTCATAGCAGGGCCCACTATTTATTCTGCATTTTAGTCACAGACCACTATTTGATGTTGAGTTAAAGGTAGGGGAAGTGATTTCACTTTTGTCAGATATGACCCCAAAATATTTTTTTTTCTGTTAAAATGCTCTATTATAAGGTGTGGAAACCACATATGGAGTTTCCCCCTCCCCCACGTTAGCAGAGGAGCTAATAAAAGTTCCCCAGGTCGCCACCAATTCTCCTCCAATCAGGAGCGAGTGTAGCTACTGTTGGGGGCCCCTAGTGCACCAGGCTGGTACTACACCATGAATTTCAAATCACTTCCCCTACCTTTAAGTGTCTCAGACCTAAAACCAAGGAATTTCAAGTTTTTTTGTCCTCAATTGAAAGATACCTGGCAAATTCTTCTACATTTTCTCATTGCGTAGATTGTTGTGTTGTATTGTGTTGATTGTCGTAAAGTAATTCAGATGTTTAAATATAATTTAACTCTTGAGAGTGTGAAATGAAACCAAATTGACCCGTACTGTAGATTGTTGTGTTGTGTCTCATTACACTAGCTCGATAACACAATGCAAAATACTGTGTCTCCGTGTTTGAATGTTGTAGCAAGAGAGGCCTCTCTTCTGGCTGGGAACCCGCTCAGTTCTTTTGGTTTTTTTTTAGTCCAGGAGCCAGAGATCCAAACTTGGAACTTTAGTATTTGGTCAATTAAACGTTAGTGGTTGGTCAATTAAAACAGGTTGATAGCGTATGAGTAGGCATGTAACGATATATCGTTATATAGATTTATATCGATGTGAAATGGGGCCAATACGAATCGATGTTGTGAAAAGCCGTATTGCGATCCTAACAGTAAAGGGCGCACTCGCCTTATACTACCATTATTGATCAGTGGCGCTGCGTGCGCTGATCAACAGTCAATGCATAGTGAGGGGACAAAAACAATGAACACGTGCAACAGCGGCAGCATTCATGTACAGGCTATGCTACAGCATGAACACTAAACAGAGAGGACCCAAGGTGTAGGTGAGTCTGGTGGAAACACTCGATAGATGCGCAAATCACCCTCATTGAAAAATCCAATTGACCACATTGTAACAGTACGACAGTAGCCAAGCAGCCTGTCTCGGAGTGAGAGTGAGAGACAGAGAGAGAGGGAGAGAGAGGAGGGGTGGTGGGGGGGGCTGCACGGAGCAGACCGCTGCTGTGTATTCTCCCTCTCTAGAGTAGAACGCAAAGAACTAAAATCCACACGTACAGGAGAGACACAGGGAGCGACATTATGTAGACTTGCTTTAGCCATGCTAGCTTGTCTTCTGCGCACGTGTGTGTGTGTGTGTGTGTGTGTGTGTGTGTGTGTGTGTGTGTGTGTGTGTGTGTGTATGGAGCTAAATCAATGACAAAATTAAACGTACGTATTCTTACATACGTACGTACGTAGACAAAGATGCGTAAGTACCGTAACGTACGTATACTATTAAACGTACGTATAATTAGATACGTACGTACGTAGACAAAGATGCGTACGTACGTATACTTAGATACGTACGTCTTTTCAGCCTCACAAAAAACAAAACGTACGTATTCTCTAATCAACACGTGCTTTACAGTTCCTAAAATCACGAATCCAAAAAACACAAGTTACTAGTTACGAAGTCTGAAGTCACGCATCCTCAATTTCGACCACCATTGAATACGACTGACAAAGTCAGTCAGTTTTGTCATGTGAGTGGAGTCGTATTTGGTGAGTCGTGTATGGACCAATCAGGGGATGGGGGCGGAGCCACCGGTTGCTATGAGAGTTGGGCCCCATCTCTGGAGAGAACACTACACACTGGGAGGCAGATGACATGGGCGAACTAGACCGGCACAATGGAGGACACTGAGGTAAACTTTATAAATGCGCATTAATGTCGAATTGAATGATTACAAGTTATCCCTATTCAAGTAGCCAATTGCAGAAAGAAGATAACCTTTTTAATGGGCGCTTGTATTTGTTTGATAAAGAAGCCGTTTGTTGCTCTGTAGGCCAAGGCTGAAACTATGCTAATGCTAACGAGGCTACCACCTAGCCTGACTTGGCGGCCAGTGTATGATAAAAATAAGTCAATCCCTCGCAATGTGTTTGAGTGAATGAATGGACATTTAGATGAGAGTTACAGTACAAGTCAAGTACACAATGCTACAAAACTGAAGAGCTTAGAGAATTATAGTACAATGGGACACACTAGTTAAGCATACACATTTTTTTCTGAGAAATGCAACCAAATGAATCCTAACGGGTTCATTTGGTTCCATTTGTACGCTCTCAGAAACCTAAAGAAATCCATTGACATGGTGAAAATACATTTTGATGATGTTTCACCATTATGTCCACACAACACCTTGAAGGTACGTCAATAAAATATTGAAAATGGGTGGAGTTAAGGCATTCAAATACCGTGCACACGAAACATCTACTTCAGTAAAGTCAGAAGCAGTAAATTATCAAAAGGGAAAAGAGAAATGTACAAAGAGGAGGGGGTGGGGGAGTTGCATACATTTTTCTTTTGCAGAGGCCAGTTTTGAATTGCAGCCATCTGTAGGTGCCCCTTGAGAGCGGTTTTGAAGGAGTCAAGGGATTCACATGAGTTTGACTGTTGGTAGGGCATTCCACATTTTGGTGGCATATGAGCAGAAGGAATTCAGACTTTTTTTTATACTTGGCTATTCTATGTGTCTGAGTTCTGTGAAAAGTTTGACATCTTGAAAATGTACAACAGTCTTGATTATCTCTCTCAATTTCTCTACTAAATGCCTAAATTGTGCAGCTAAAGAGAGTTTGCAGTCTTTCATTTATTGTTTTGATGCTCTCTCATCAGAAAATAAGAGAGACTTTAAGAGGTCTCTGCAGCATGTTGGCCACCACACTAGAGGGAGAGGTGACCGGGAGACCACCTGCTGCAGCAGGATCCAGTGCCGGGGGCACTGCACCCGCTGCTGGTCAGAGGCTGCCAACCGCTGCAGCAGCCATGCAGAGACCCATGGCAAGCACCACAGGAGCATTTCTGCCCAGTGCAGCACCTTCTGCAACACAGAGACCACTGCCGACTGCTGCACCTGCTGGGGCACTGGGGGCATGATGTCTTATGCCCAGACAATTTGCACAAAGTTAGTTCATGTTGTTAAATTGGGCAAATTGAATGAGTTGTCCTAATGATGACAATAATAATGTTTAATGATGCAATTGCCTTTCCCTAGGGCATTCAGCAATGTGTTCAGGAAGAGCGTACAGCCACGTGGTAAAAGGCGATTTTCAGCGCCTCCTGCAGCCTCCTCCAGCCTCCTGCCCAGATACAGACACTTGTGACGATCCTACCGAAGTTCCTGTGGCACTGAACTGCAGCAAGGTGTGTAATGTGCATCTGTTCCTTTTCACTTGGTCTGGTTTTTGACTGTAAAAGGCCACATGTTATTTAGCAACACTGTACTGTAGGTGTGTCATGCTGTAGATTTAAAAAAATAGAGTAGCAAAAATGAAATCAATAAAGTTTCTGCAGCCACCTTCTAGCCACCGTCCAGACTAGCTCCCAAACTTTGGAATGATCTCCCCAATGCACGTAGAACTGCAAACTCACTCCTAATCTCACTCCTAAGCAGATATGACACAGCAGGGAAGTTTTTGAGTTGACGTATGAACGCTCAGCTCTGTATGAACAGTAAGGCCAAAAGATTGGGAAATCCAGTATGAATGAGATTTGACTCTAGGTGACTGCAGTGTACGCTGGCCTTATGTATAGCTTCAGTACATAGATTATTAGTTTTATTGTGTCTGTTTCTACATCCTACTGTTTAGAGTGAAGGGGTCAAGCCAGTGACCAGCCCTGTCACCTGCCTGTTGTGCCAGAAAGAATTTCCAGAGGACTTTATTGAAATTCATGCCAGCTACTGTGGGGAAAGGTATTTATCTCCTCAATTATACTGTACTACTAATGATCTCTTGGTTAGGTTGTTGTGTAGAATACTGTTTTTTTTTTTTTTTTTTTTTTTTTTTTCTCGTGCAGTTCAGCCATGCTCAAGCCCTCTAGTTCATCACCAGCTGAACACCGGTCTTCTCCAAGTCAGTCTGATGCTGAACAGCCTTCCACAAGTGGGGGATCGGGCCAGGATGCACCATTTGAAGGTAGGCTGAACACCTTTTATGGAGATGCGAGATAATGACTTGGCTTGCTCACAGCCTATGACGACAGGCCCACAATTGTAATATATTATGTGACTATTATAATTAGAATAGCCAAGCCATAGTGTTCATCAGGACTCTGCTGTAGAGTAATGAAAGGATGGAGGCCGAACAAGAGCGACAGCCCCTTGAAGCACCTGGAATAATGCTCTACTTTTGTATTTTGCCGACAAAAATTTGGTTTTACATTGGGTTTATTTTACAGAATTAATTTACCTTCTAAATGAATCGGCTCTAATGCACAACTGGATAACGAAAATCTCTATTGACTGATGCTGCGTCTTGTTTGAATGACAGAATGGATGACCACTGAAGACCCAGACAGAGCTGTATTTCTCTTCATGTCGTTGCTCTTGAAAGAGCAAAGAAGTGCTGACACAATTTGCCTGTGTATGGACATCACCAAAGAGCTACAGGTCCCTTTTGACCTTCTACAAAAGGAACCGTGTGAAATGGGCATCTCCTCTGGAAGGCCAGCTAAAAGGTATATTTGTAGAAACATCATTAAATATAGAATCTATTATGTATAGCTTTAATGTAAAGATTATCCTAATTTATTCTTTCACTATATCATACTGTTGGAAGATGAGTTAAATCATAACTCATCATAACTACCACGAGCATATTTCTTTAAATCTTATGTATGCTCTGGATCTTTTAAATGGAAATGCCACCCATTCTCAACATTTTACTATGTCATTAATGCAGCTTAAAGATGTGTAGAAATAATCGTTTGAATTTCTTTGTGTCCTAGAAGTCATTCAAATCAGTCATTCAAAAACGCATCTTGACGCCAATTTAATGTTTTTTTTTTTTTTTTTTTCTGTTTTCCACACGTCTCTAAGGTATATTAATGACATGGTAAGATGTTGAAAATGCTGGACTTCCCCTGTAATTGTAATGTAAATGTCTAAAATATTCTCTCCTGCAGGAGATTCAGCTGTTGGGGAAGGTGTGACGCGATATCTGTTGTCGACTATCTCTAATAGGCTGTTGAATGGATTCCACATTAGCATGGGTATGTCTCTAGATTTGTTGTACAAGAAATATTTTCTGTATTGCATTAAACTATTTAACAGATGTTCTTTATCGATTTTAAGATTTGAGTATATTAAAGGGGTTGCAAGTCGTGACTGACTTTGCTCTCAATTATTTCCATCATTTCTCCAAACCATAAATTATTTTCTGCTGTAAATAAAGGTTGGGGCAATAGATGACATGAGCATTAAATGTAAGTTGTAATCATACATTTGAGTACTACGGTTTGGCTCAGTGTATTTCAATTAATTCTCAAGTCTGAAAAGGTTTTTTTTTTTTTTTTTTTTTTTTTTTTTAGAATTTATGGTCTTCCATTGTTTGTGTTTACACAGGTCAAGCAGCTGTAACTACCTAACTGAACTGATCAACATGCTTGGACAAAGACAAGACCATCAGCAGCCTGTGCTCACTGTGGAGCAGAGAACAGGGCCTGGACGTCCTCGTGTACATGTGGATCAAAACCACCTCCAGCATCTCCTTGAAATGGAGCTGCCTGTGTCAAGTATTGCAGAACTGACAGGAATTTCCACACGCACACTATTCAGAAGACTAGCTGAATATAACATGAGTGTTAGAGAACTGTACAGTACTGTCTCTGAAGATGAGCTTGACAGACTTGTCACCGAAATTAAATTAAATCTGCCCCAAGCCGGTTACAGACTTGTTAAAGGAGCCTTGAAGTCTAAAGGATATCGTGTACAGTGGGAGAGAGTCAAGGCGTCTATGCATCGTGTTGATACAGAGGGGATATTGTCGAGAATGATTAACCACAGTGAGCACAGGCTGCTGATGGTCTTGTCTTTGTCCAAGCATGTTGATCAGTTCTGTTAGGTAGTTCATAATGCCTTCTGGAATATTTATGTGACTTAATAAGGCACTGATGAATAGCAAATCCTGACGACAGATGAACTCTAAGTAATCAGGATCCATTGGCTCTTGTTCGAGAACATGCAATATACGTGCCTGTAGCCTCTCCAGGATCTCTCTGTGAAACAAATAGCAGTTTATATGGTAATCTTGTATTCACAGCAGCCAATGCCAATAAAGATTCATGCATATATACACTTTTGTTTTTGTTCACATTTTTCATGAGATGGACTTGATGCTCTAAAATTCATTCGTATACAATACAATCATATACAATATTAAAATTTCTCTCAAACATTGTTCACAAATCTGTCTAAATGTGTGATATAGTGAGCACTTCTGCGTTGCTGAGATAATCCATCCCACCTCAGATGCAGATGTCTCTCATATATATATAAAATCACACATCATCCATTTCAAATATACCTTAAATCGGTGGTTTTCAACATTTGAGTCATGGGCCACCATTTGATGACAGATCCTAGACAGACAGCATACCTAGCGTATCCAATTACACAAGATACATTTGCAATTGCAGAATATGTATGAGTGATATTCCATAACATTCCATACCCATCCTAGGGATATCTGTTAGGAAAACGATTAATTCTGCTACCTATAGACTGACCATCAGGACATATTGGATGATCTGTAGAACTGCGCCATCTAATGGACAGTTGGACAGAGCTTTATGTCAGTCAGTGACTCATTCATTCCAGTCAGTAAACAAGCGTGAGCAAGTCCATCACATCAATAAAGCCCATTGAACGCAGGTCGTTACATACATTAAGACAAACCCACCTGAGAATCAGTCATGATGGTTCTCCCTTTCAACTTTCTTGAAAATGTGCGTCCCCAACCCACGGTTCAGATGGCGGAATTTTAGAGAAGTTTTGGCGGAAGTACTGGCATATCCGTGTCAAACTCCTTTTCAGATTTTTTTTAATCGCTTAACCCAGTGGTTTTCAACCTTTTTCATACCAGGGCCCACTATTTTTCAGAATTTGAGCCACGGACCACCATTTGATGACATCTTAGCCTCACAGACCTCAAAACTAAAGATTTTGCTTTTGTCCACAATTCCAGACTGGATTTGAGGAAACAAAAAGGTCCAACATACAGATCAAAATGACCATTAATCTTCTACATTCTCTAGTTGTGTAGACTAATTCACATGATGAATATTATAACTCTGGAGTGTGTAGTAAATCTCAGGATATATTCTATGCTATCCCTATATAAAATTAACATAATATTCACACTGACACCAAACAACCTTAGTTTATGAAGAAAATGTAACCTCTGATGTATTTTTGAACAACATTATTAAACATGTTTGTGCCAGGTCATATCTTGATCAATCTGCACTCCAAGATACTTCTAGGAGTAGACCTGTTTGATGTTAACAGCATGAACCTTGATTGCAGTGTGGTCTCCTATAGACCTCGGATCAATAATAATCTCTGGTTTATCAGTGTTGATCATTACATGATTACACCATTCACATACAGTATGTCTACTCCAGATGTATGGCTAAGAACGTTAGATTTGCTCATGATGTAAACCGAATAGGACGGTGTCATCTGAAAAACTGATCACATATTGACACATTTGAGCATGAGGCTAAATATGTATTTCTTTATAAAATATGCCTGTTTTAACAGTCCTGGAGCCACACTGTATCATAGGCTCAATGTGTCAGTTTGACATCCTGTGATCTGTTGTGGCCAAATGTAATTTCTTGGGGGTTCTAGTAAGACTACAGTAAATAGAAACCGTTATAACATTTCATATTTAGCCCCATGTTCAAATGCCTCTGCCCCCAGTCAAAAACAGCTAAAATCCCTAAAACTAAAGAAAGCAGCAAATGAATAAATTCATAAAAGGCTTTACCAAACCTTTCTCAGTTGATCCTTATGTATTTTGTCGCGTAGAATTCGTTTCTGCAAAGTACATTTTTGTAATTTGCGTAATTAATGACATAATTTGCATATGTATTTAATTATGCTAATTATCTCATTAACTATGCGTGATACAAAAATGTATCAAGCAGAATTGGATTCTACGTGAAAAATCATGTTAGGAACAACTGAGAAAAGTTTGGTAGACCCTTTATTCTGGTTTTCATGGATCTCTCCAGAGATGGGGCCCAACTCTCATAGCAACCGGTGGCTCCGCCCCCATCCCCTGATTGGTCCATACACGACTCACCAAATACGACTCCACTCACATGACAAAACTGACTGACTTTGTGAGTCGTATTCAATGGTGGTCGAAATTGAGGATGCGTGACTTCAGACTTCGTAACTAGTAACTTGTGTTTTTTGGATTCGTGATTTTAGGAACTGTAAAGCACGCGTTGATTAGAGAATACGTACGTTTTGTTTTTTGTGAGGCTGAAAAGACGTACGTATCTAAGTATACGTACGTACGCACGCATCTTTGTCTACGTACGTACGTATCTAATTATACGTACGTTTAATAGTATACGTACGTTACGGTACTTACGCATCTTTGTCTACGTACGTACGTATGTAAGAATACGTACGTTTAATTTTGTCATTGATTTAGCTCCATATGTGTGTGTGTGTGTGTGTGTGTGTGTGCGTGTGAGAGAGAGAGAAAATACTGGATTTCTTTGAGGGAAAAAAAAGTCTAATTTGTCTGTAAATATGTTTTATTAAATATCGTAAAATATCGTAAAAAATCGTATCGTGAACCTCATATCGTGATATCGTGAGTTTAGTGTATCGTTACATGCCTACGTATGAGTGAGCTTTTCTTAATCAAAGCTGGGTCCACAGTGTGAGTGATTTCAGAGCCTAAACCCTGGTGTTTACCTGCAGATAGTCCGACTGGATGGCGTTCTGCAGGTGGTCCTTGCTGAGCTCGTACAGAACGTCTGAGGTGACCACCTGGCTGAACTCCTCACACAGGAAGTGCATGGCCTGGCGGTGGACCCACTTGGATCCGTAGGGCTGAGAGCTCCACTTCAGGATGGGAACCAGAGAGTCCATGGACAGGCTCTCCACGATGATGTCCTCACAGCCTGCATGGGAGGAGGAGAGGGGGAGAGGGGGAGCAGGCGGAGCGGTCAAACCAGGGGTCGGCAACCCAAGATGTTGAAAGAGCCATGTTCGACCCAAAATTAAATTCAAAATCTGTCTGGAGCCGCATTTTATTATTATTTTTTTCCTGAGAGTGTGCAAATGTGAACCAAATGGACCCTGGCGGGTCCATTTGGTTCCATTTGCACACTCTCAGAAAAAAGGTCCTCAAAGAAAAATCATTAACATGGTGAAACACAACCTTTCTTCAGAAATGGAGTTTCTAAAAAAATAAATAAAGGAGTTTTACAGAACTCCATTTCTAGTCCACACAACATCTCTAAGGTATATTAATGACATAGTAAACTGAGTAAACCTTTGAAAATGGGTGGTTCAGATTGAAAGCTCCACCTCTGATAACTGCTGGGCTTTTTTGACATGGCCAAGTGCTACTTTAACTGGCAACTGTCAGACAGCGCAACACGTTTTGGGTGACTGAAATGTTTATATTATTTTGGTGTGGATCACCCCAGTGTGTGTATGTAATAATGCTACAGCCACTGAGCCACTAGGGCTGTGTTCTAGAGCCTAGTGGAGCGGTTTAGCTCTCTTATTAGAGCAGATTGTTCACTTTTTGAGAAAAGCGTGAAAATTGGTACACGCATAGCCAAAGACATTTAAAAAATATTTGGATGTGGAGGCATCTTGAATTCCAAGATGGCGGCCCCAAAATCCAAGATGTCTGCCCAGAAATGTGGTTTTTCCTTCATAACTTGAAATGCATTGATTTTACGCCCATAAATGTATTGAACGTTAATACGAAGTTGGCCATTACGGACGATTTGGTACCAAGTACGTGTCTGTTAGGGTGGATCTTAAAACGCCAAGTTTACATTTTCTTCTGTCTCACCCTCTAATTATGTTCCAATGTACAAAAAAATGCTTTGGCTAAAATTTGGTTGAATTTGAAGCAAATTTAGAGGTAGCTCAATCAAGTCAAAGATTGTACACTTTAGTTGGTTAAAAACGAATTTCACTGCAGGCACATTATTCTTATACTAAGTGCAGAGATTATATTTTCAAGCTTGTAAATCTAAACACAAATCTGATTACATGTTTGTCATGTCAAACCAAAATTAATTATTGATTATTATTGATTAATTATTATGAATTAATTATTAGAAAAGCAAAGATGCTAAAAAATTGCGAGTTCTCTTAATGTGCAGAATACCATGTCTTTATTGCAATCTTCAATCATAGCCTACTCAACACACAAGAACACAGTCCCATTTCCATGTTTACCCCTAAAAGTCACTGCAGTATAACAACTCAGATGTTACTGAACAATGAAAGTTTGTTTACGGCTATCCAGATAATTGTGCCGATGGTTCTGCACAATCCGCAGCAAGTACTGGAGTTGCGACTCATCTTTAGTGAGGAGACCACAATATTCTTGAATTAGGGCAATCCCACAATTGTAATTCTCTTCATGTGCTGTTCATCATCTTCATGTCCATCTTCCATGGCTCTCACCATATCAGCTTCTTCGTTTGTGCACTCACTTGACTGTCAAACAATGCAAGTCTGACGACCTCTGGAGCCAAATAACACAAGTGATTGGAAAACTTCTGAGAATCAGCTTTAGTCACCTCAGCATTTATCGATGAATATTCCAGCAAAAGATATAAGTCATTTAGTGGAGCGCTTATAGCAACAGTTGCCATCATCCATGCCTTCACATAAATGCAAACTGCAAACATGCACAAATCCATGCATGATTTTTCTTCCAACAGGCACGTTTGGTAGCTCCTGAAGCTCTGGCTCCAGGAGCTACCCATCATGCCTGGTGGATGGAAGGTTAATCATTGTTTGAATGTCTAGATGTTTCATGGCCAATTCAAACTGGCACGCAGGGAAGAAAAAGCATGCATGAATATCTGCATGTTTGCATTCATGTGAAGGCATGGATGATGGCACCTGTTGCTGTAAGCGCTCCACTAAATGACTTGCAGCTGTTAAAATTATAGCTGGACTATTCATCGATAAATGCTGAGGTGACTAAAGCTGATTCTCAGAAGTTTTCCAATCACTTGTGTTATTTGGCTCCAGAGGTCGTCAGACTTGCATTGTTTGACAGTCAAGTGAGTGCACAAACGAAGAAGCTGATATGGTGAGAGCCATGGAAGATGGACATGAAGATGATGAACAGCACATGAAGAGAATTACTGTTGACTTTGGAACAATCACAGGCCAGAACATTGAGGATTTTGTGTCTCCCAAATCCAAGACACAAAATGCTGGATCTCCCACATGACTTCCTTGCTGTTGATCCCAATGAGTGGGAGTCTAGGGAAGACTACCAAGAAGCTCTGGCTGTAGTGAAGGCAATGAACATGCTCAATGATCATGCAGAGTGTGGGATTGCCCTAATTCAAGAATATTGTGGTCTCCTCACTAAAGATGAGTCGCAACTCCAGTACTTGCTGCAAATTGTGCAGAACCATCGGCTCAGTAACATCTGAGTTATTATACAGCAGTGACTTTTGGTGGTAAACATGGAAATGGGGCTGTTTTCTTGTGTGTTGAGTAGGCTATGATTGAAGATTGCAATAAAGACATGGGCCTAGATTTCTGTCACCGCTAAACCGCTTATCCCTTAACTTCTTTGCCTTTTTAACTATTTTAAAAAACTTGTTTCAATTGATAAAATGGCCAGTCTGCAAGCTCTCAATGTGGCAATAGATTGGCACGTTGAACTATTCCAAAAGGTTTTTTTCAAAATGGTTAAACAAGGGGTTTACCATGTGACAAAATGGAGCCCGTATTCTGCATATTAAAAGAGAAATAGCAATTTGTCATTCTTTGCTTTTTTATTTTCTACATTAGTATTTCTTATAATCATTAATTTTGGTTTGACATGACAAACATGTAATCAGATTTGTGTTTAGATTTACAAGCTTAAAAATATAATCTCTGTGCTTATGCCTAGCATAAGAATAATGTGCCTGCAGTGCAATTCGTTTTTAACCAACAATCTTTGACTTGATTGAGCTACCTCTAAATATGCTTCAAATTCAACCAAATTTTAGCCAAAGCATTTTTTTGTACATTGGAACATAATTGGGGGGTGAGACACAAGAAAATGTAAACTTGACGTTTTAAGATCCACCCTAGTGTCTGTATCTCCTACGGTTCTTGAGATACAGCATATAGGTACTTTCACAGATTGAGGAGAGCAAGACATTTGTAACATTGATTCTTAAGTCAATCAAATGGTCATACAGACATGAAAATTGGTACACACACTCTGCAAACCCCACTATTTCTAAAAGTACTGCATGCCCTGAAAAAATTCCAAGATGGCAGCCCCCAAAATCCAAGATGTCTGTCCAAAAATGTGGTTTTTCATAACTCGAAATACGAAGATCTTAAGCCCCATAGATGTATTGAACGTTAATATAAAGTTGGGCATTACGGACATTTTGATACCAAGTACATGTCTCTATGTACTACGGTTCTTGAGTTACAACATATCCGTATTCATGAGGCACCAAAAGTGTAACATTTTGGCACATTTCACTATTTAACTCAAAGATCCCTTAATCACTTTCAGGAATCATTTTCAGGAAATGGACCTACATGTATCTGCTATCATAAACCACTTCAAGTTTCTCAATTGATGAAACGGGTCAGGAGTTATTAAAACGATCGTAAAGGGCTGTTTCAGTGCTAAATTTGCTGCGTATAGTTAGCGAACATAAGCCACCCAGAAATGTCTGTCTGTGCATCTGCCCTTCACAATAAGTGTATATCTGAAGCGGACGCACCAAGTGCAGCATGTGTCCTAGTATAATGGTATAATATGCTAATAGGCGTAATAGTGTAATATATGCAATAGTGTAATAGGGCTAATAGTGTAATATATGCAATAGCGGTATACTGTAATAGGGTAATATATGTAATAGTGTCATAGTGTAACATGTGTAATAGTGCATTAGGGTAATATGTGTAATAGTGTAATAGGGCAATATGTGTAATAGTGTCATAGTGTAACATGTGTAATATGGTAATGGGTTAATATGTGTAATAGTGTAATATATGTGCATTAAGGTAAGAGTGTGGTATACAAAATAGCTGTATAGTGTAATTGCCCTATTACACTATTGCACATATATTATAATATTACACATATTAACCCATTACCCTATTACACATGTTACACTATGACACTATTACACATATTACCCTATTACACTATTACACATGTTACACTATGACACTATTTCACATATTACCCTATTACACTATTACACATGTTACACTATGACACTATTACACATATTATCCTATTACACCCTATTATACTATTACACATGTTGCGCTATGACACTATTACACATCTTACACTATGACACTATTACACATGTTACACCATGACACTATTATACATATTACCCTATGACACTAGTACACATATTACCCTATGACACTATTACACATGTTACACTATGAAACTATTACACATGTTACACTATGACACTTTTTCACATGTTACCCTATTACACTATTACACATGTTACACTATGACACTATTACACATTATCCTATTACACCCTATTACACTATTACACATATTGCACTATGACACTATTACACATGTTACACTATGACACTATTACACATGTTACACTATGACACTATTACACATGTTACCCTATGACACTATTACAAATATTACACTATAACACTAGTACACATATTACCCTATTACACATGTTACACCATGAAACTATTACACATGTTACATTATGACACTATTACACATGTTACCCTATTACACATGTTACACTATGACACTATTACAATATTACCCTATTACACATCTTACTCTATGACACTATTACACACATTACCCTATTACACTATTACACATGTTACACTATGACACTATTACATGTATTGCCATATTACAGTATACCTCTATTGCATATATTACACTATTAAACCTATTACACTATTGCATATATCACACTATTACGCCTATTAGCATATTATACCATTATACTAGACACATGCTACACTTGCGTCCGCTTCACATATACCCTTATTGTGAAGGGCAGATGCACAGACAGACATTTCTGGGTGGCTTATGTTCGCTAACTATACGCAGCAAATTTAGCACTGAAACAGCCCTTTACGATCGGTTTAATAACTCCTGACCCGTTTCATCAATTGAGAAACTTGAAGTGGTTTATGATAGCAGATACATGTAGGTCCATTTCCTGAAAATGATTCCTGAAAGTGATTAAGGGATCTTTGAGTTAAATAGTGAAATGTGCCAAAATGTTACACTTTTGGTGCCTCATGAATACGGATATGTTGTAACTCAAGAACCGTAGTACATAGAGACATGTACTTGGTATCAAAATGTCCGTAATGCCCAACTTTATATTAACGTTCAATACATCTATGGGGCTTAAGATCTTCGTATTTCAAGTTATGAAGGAAAAACCACATTTTTGGACAGACATCTTGGATTTTGGGGGCTGCCATCTTGGAATTTTGCAGGGCATGCAGTACTTTTAGAAATAGTGGGGTTTGCAGAGTGTGTGTACCAATTTTCATGTCTGTATGACCATTTGATTGACTTAAGAATCAATGTTACAAATGTTTTGCTCTCCTCAATCTGTGAAAGTACCTATATGCTGTATCTCAAGAACCGTAGGAGATACAGACACGTACTTGGTACCAAATCGTCCGTAATGGCCAACTTCGTATTAACGTTCAATACATTTATGGGCGTAAAATCAATGCATTTCAAGTTATGAAGGAAAAACCACATTTCTGGGCAGACATCTTGGATTTTGGGGCCGCCATCTTGGAATTCAAGATGCCTCCACATCCAAATATTTTTTAAATGTCTTTGGCTATGCGTGTACCAATTTTCACACTTTTCTCAAAAAGTGAACAATGGTTTTGCTAACCCGCTCCACTAGCCCCAATGTGTATGTAATAATGCTACAGCCACTGAGCCACTAGGGCTGTGTTCTAGAGCCCAGTGTGTATGTAATAATGCTACAGCCAGGGAGCCACTAGGGCTGTGTTCTAGAGCCCCAGTGTGTATGTAATAATGCTACAGCCACTGAGCCACTAGGGCTGTGTTCTGGAGCCGCATGCGGCTCCTGAGCCGCAGGTTGCTGACCCCTGGGTTAAACCAACAGTCCAACAACATGCAATTTACAATTTAGGCATTTAGCTCTCAATCCAGAGCGACTTACATTAAAGGGGAACTCCACCCATTTCCAATATTTCTCTATGTCATTGATGTACCTTTGAGGTGTTGGAGTGGACATGATAAAAACACACACTGTTCCTCTGGCTGGTAGGGTAATATGTGGGATGAAATTGGAATAGTCCAGCGTGCCCCGACAGCCACGTGCACTTTTATTGTAAACTCATAGTGCTGTGGACAAGCGCTGATGTTTGTAAACAACTTCACATGTATCCACCAAACATTACCGGAACGATAAGAACAAACGTTATTTTTCGTTCCGAACCAGTAACCGCAACGATATTTTGGTGCTGGAACGATTGTAAGAACGAAAACTTTAAATATAGATCTACCCGAACCGGTTCTGAACCGTTCCTGAAAAATAATTTCGTTTTCAAGCCCAGGACTGCACCAACATATCTAGGTTCACGAATGGGAGCTGCCCTGGCTGTCCAGGACAACGCCAAGGTTTTTCACCCTAGGCATTGTCATGGACAGCCAGCTCTCAAATCATTCATGTCATGCAGTTTATTTCAGAATTTCAGACCCCAGAAAAACACTGTTGCCTTTAAAATGGAGAACTTCAGACTAGGCTTTCTTACTTGTATTTGTTACAGCCTCAAAGAGGTCCAGATGTTATTCACTGCAAAAGCCCATTATTGGCTTTTTTGTACATACAGTATAGTACAGTCTATCATCTCTTCAAATGTAAATACCGGTAGTATCCCAAGCAACACACGTTACTACTTATTTTTGGGCTTATGGCAGAGAAATAGCCAATAATGAATAACATATACCTGGACCTCTTTCTTTGGTGAGTAATTAACATTTACTACAAATAAATGAAAGCCTTCAAGTCTCAAATTCTAATTTAACAGATCATTTATAATTATAAAAATACAGCAAAGTGATTCAACAGACTCAAAAATAGCCATCATACAGCAGTTAAAGTTATTCAAAACTACCTAGTTTAGACTGCATTATCGCTCCCCCCACCCTCTTTTTTTTTTTTTTTTTTTTTTTTTTTTAATCAGAGCACATACCAGCACAGCAGGCAGTGGTTTAACTCAGCAGCCCACAGAAATGCCTTTGATAGTACCTTCATGTCCTTTAGTCTAACGCAGAGCCTTCTAGTGGGAGAGTTAGGATATTCCCGTTCACTCCTATGCGCCAGGTCGCTCACACTGCTGGAGGAGCATAGAGCCAACAGCACCCCATTCACACACTGTTAACAACTGACAATCTGCTGGAGGAGCATAGAGCCAACAGCACCCCATTCACACACATTGTTAACAACTGACAATCTCGCGATACGGTGCGTCTCGCGAGATTGCCTGCGAGGCTGCTCTGAGTCCAATGCAGCAGGACTGCGCAGAAATGCGTTGACTCAGATATTTAATCCAGCTTTAATGACTTTAAATAATGTTCTTTAATAATAGTACAACATAAACAATACAGAGACTATAGTTGTGAAACAATACAGAGACTATAGTTGTGACTGAACGTTACTTTAAAACAGTAGTCGTTTTGCATACATAGCTAAAATAGCTGTTATTTGCGCCGTTCTCGTTGAAAACAATGTATTCCCAACTGCAGCTAGGACTCAGAGAGGCTCTGTATAGTCACGTGACGACTGGCTGCTCCGCTCTGGTTTCTGACCCCTCAATATCCTAACTCTCCTACTAGAAGGTGCATGTGTGTGTGTCTGTAATGAACGTGGTTCGGTGTTCAAAGCATTATGTTACGCTTCAGCTATTAAAAAAAAAGAAAAGCTATACAATTCCCTTTTGTTTTCCAGCCTTTAATGATCAATAAGTTGAAAAGAAGAAAAAAAGGCATTTGCCGCCGATAGAAACAAAGTCCGTCTGAGATAAGTTCAGTCAATATTCCAAACAGAGGTCTGTCCACTCTAAGGCAGGGGTTTTCAACAGGTGGTCCGGGGACCACCAGTGGTCTTTGAGAAGGGGGTCCCCCGGCTAAATGATGGAAAGTTGGTTAACCAAATGTAACTCTTGAGAATGTAAAAACGAAACCAAATGGACCCTTGCGGGTCCATTTGGTTTCGTTTTTACACTCTCAAGAGTTAAAATATTCATCATCTGAATTAGCACCACTTAATTAAGAAGTCTACAGTTTTGTTGGCAAAAATACAGCCTGGAATTGTGGACAAAATCAAAAGAATTCTTTAATTTTAGGTCTTTGGTGTGAAAATGTAATCAAATGGTGGTCCGCGGCTCAAATGCTGAATAAATGGTGGTCCCTGGAGTCAAAAAGGTTGAAAACCCCCTGCTCTAAGGCCCAGTCAGGTCAGCTCCTAACTGGCTGTGAGATGCCAGTGTCCAGCCATGCCCTGGTCCTCTGGGATATCCCTGATCTTCAAGCACATAGATCAGAGCTGCCCTTCCTTCCTGAAAATCACTTTGAACAGCACTCTGGGAAATGAGATGCTCAGTGGGCTCTAGTGAGGACTGTAGAACAGCGGGGTTTTCAACCATTTTCATAGCAGGGCCCACTAGGTATTCAGCATTTGAGCCAACGTTTGAGGGTATTTTTAGCCCCACAGTCCCCAAAACTAAAGATTTTGACTATTCTTCTCCGTTCTCTAGTTGTGTAGAATGGGGAGGGGGGGGGTGTTGTATTAAAGGACCACTGCACTACTTTAACGTATCTCCATATAATACCTCCTCACTAATGTACATGACACAACACCACTATTTTTTTGTGTCTCACAGGAGGGCTGTAGGCAGGTCAGAAACCCATCCCCCAATAACATCATCAGGTACATTTTAGTCCAGGCTATACTTTACCTAACTGGAAGAGAAACATTGCACTCTATACTTCCCTCCTACCCCATTTCACTCACACCCCACCTCTGTGTGGTTCAGCAGTGCAGTCTCACAGATAGTACTACACTATACACGGAATGCCACCTAGGAATTGTGTGCATACACTGCGAGTTAAAGCAAAAATCTGTGAATATGCACTTGGGCGTGTTTTTCCACAAACCGGAAGTGGCTGGTTGGGGATGGGGCAGTTTTTTTTCCACAAACCGGAAGTGGCTGGTTGGGGGTGGGGCAGTTTGGGTTTTATAATATTTACTATTCTGTCTCTAACACATCGCAACTCGGACGCGGCTGAGTCGGCTCTGCCGACCATCGCAATGCTCAGCGCAGCGATTCGCTCGGCTAGCGCCTCGCTCAGTGGCGCTTCACAATGCTCATGGTCGGCAGAGACGGCACCGCTCCGTCATTTTCAGTGGAAAGACGAATATGCACGGATTTATTGTAAGCGAATATGCACAGATTTTTGCCTATTCTAGGTGAGTATGGGCATATTTGGGCCCCGTGCATATTCGCCTAAACCTCATGAGACTGGGTTGCACGCACACACACACACACACACACACACACACACACACACACACACACACACACACACACACACACACACACACACACACACACACACACACACACACACACACACACACACACACACACACACACACACACACACACACACACACACACACACACACACACACACACACACACACACACACACACAGGAGCGGTGGACCAGTGGCAGATGAAAGCCCAGTGCTCTGCTCCTCATTAGCCCATTAGCATTTACAGCACTGCTGAGTCTGTTCAAAAAACCAACGCAGCACTTTTATTATGAGCCGAGGTTAGAGGCAGCTTTACATCTAATACCCCTCTAATACCCCTCTACTACCCCTGTACACTGTACTGTCACCTCTAATACCCCTCTACTGTAATACCCCTCTACTACCCCTCTACTACCCCTCTACTGTAATACCCCTCTACTACCCCTCTACTACCCCTCTACTGTAATACCCCTCTAATACCCCTCTAATACCCCTGTACACTGTACTGTTACCTCTAATACCCCTGTACACTGTACTGTTACCTCTAATACCCCTGTACACTGTACTATTACCTCTAATACCCCTGTACACTGTAATATTACCTCTAATACCCCTGTACACTGTACTGTTACCTCTAATACCCCTGTACACTGTAATATTACCTCTAATACCCCTGTACACTGTACTGTTACCTCTAATACCCCTGTACACTGTAATATTACCTCTAATACCCCTCTAATACCCCTGTACTTTGAGCCACAGAGGACCACTGTTGGTTGACATTTTCCTTTTGTTTTTGTCCACAATTCCAGGCTGGATTTAGGAAACATAACAGGCCAAACATACAGATCAAAATGACCATTAATCTTCTACATTCTCTAGTTGTGTAGACTTGGGCTAATTCACATGATGAATATTTTAACTCTTGAGTGTGTAAAAATGAAACCAAAAGGACCCACAAATTTGGTTTCATGTTTTTTTACGCTCTCAAAGAGTTACGTCTGGTTAAATAAACTTTCCATCATTTAGCCTGGGGGACCACCTGGAACCCTCTTAGGGACCACTGGTGGCACCCGGCCAGAACCACTGGTTGAAAAGCCCTGCTCTAGCTCCAAAAAGGCAAACGGTACTGCCTTGCCTTCCTCAGAAATGATGTAAAAGGAATCTGAAGACGCTGTGTGTGTGTGTGTGTGTGTGTGTGTGTGTGTGTGTGTGTGTGTGTGTGTCTCTCTCTCTGTTTTGTTACCAAGTGTTATCACGCACAAGCACACACACACACACACACACAAACTCACACAAGCGCACACACACAAACTCACACAAGCGTACACACAGTGGTGTCTCAGTGGTGTACTTGAAAAATTAATAAGGCTTTTAATATGGGTTAGTGTTTGAACGTTGGAGGGTTCTCTAGCGTCCCGAGACGAGACCTCATAAGGGCTGTGTGTGTGTGTGGGTGTGTGTGTGTGTGTGTGTGTGTGTGTGTGTGTGTGTGTGTGTGTGTCCTCATAATGAGGGAAGACTTTGGGCTGTCAGATGGGCTGCTCTGCTTCTCCCAGAAGCCACTGAGGGACAAAAACAAGCCTTTGTTGTGCCCTGAGTCCTGACAGCTCCATAATAGCACAGATCTATCTATCTGTCTGTTTGGGAGTTAATGCACTGCATTCGCACTGGAACATAAATTATTCACCGGGACTTATAGGGACGTTTCACCACTTTTGCAAGAATAATATATGTTAATGATATTTAGTAAGATCTAGGACACTTTCCTGGTGGTCTGCGTGTGTGGTGTGTGTGTGTGTGTGTGTGTGTGTGTGTGTGTGTGTGTGTGTGTTAGCAGTGAGCCCATTGTCTCTGGTCTCATCATAACTACTTCCTAGACTATCTGCCTTAGAGCAGTGGTGTTCAACCTTTTTCATCCCAGGGCCCTCTATTTATTGAGCATTTGAGCCACAGAGGATCACCATATGAGGACATTTTAGCCCCACAGACCCCCAAAACTAAAGATTTATTTTGCTTTTGTCCACAATACCAGGCTGGATTTGGAAAACAACATACAGATCAAAATGACCATTAATCTTCTACATTCTCTAGTTGTGTAGACTTGGGATAATTCACATGATAAATGTATTAACTCTTGAGAGCGTAAACATGAATTAGCGTAAACATGAAACCAAATGGGCCCTTAAGGTCCCTTAAGGTCCCTAAAATGGCTATCAAATGCTGGTCCGCGCCTCAGATTCTGAATAAATAGTGGGCCCTGGTTTCAAAAAGGTTGAAAACCACTGTGCTGGAGAGAAGGGGCAACGTGTGAATATATTGCATGTTAACTGCCATAGTCTTAGAGATTATACCCCTGTCGTATAGGGGTCATTCTTCAAGCCCCCTCACGGCGCGGCACAGCGCAGTAGAGACTGACATTTTGTCGGGACTCCCGTCGGGACCGGGATTCTCGCGGGAATCCCGCGGGATGGGATTAATAATTTTTATTAATCACGTGATTGGGACGGGACGTGAATGAAAGACAACGGGAGCGTGCAGGAGCGGGAGTGATCATTATGATCATAATGATCATTTTCAGCTGGCCGGAGTTTCCAATATAAAGAGCAGAGGACATATTTGTAGTCATCTTTCTGTGAGCCAACACTGTTTTGACTTGTGTCGGCAAGTCAAAAGAACTACAGTTCCCAGATTGCAGTGCGGCCAGCTTGCCGTTTCGCTCAGCCACTGTATGACAGAGACAGAGGCAGGCAGCTGACAGACAGAATACAGGACAGGACAGCACACAACGCAGCAGTAGTCAAACAGCGTGTGTTATGACTGGACTTATGGACTGGACTCTTTTTGTTTGTTTTAGATGAAGACAGTTTGCTTGCAGCTGTGCATGATTCTGTATCGCCATATTTTTCGGATTTGTTATTGATTGTCCAGCAGCAGCAGCACGGCAACAGGCTGTTATGCTACATGCTGCTAATGCTAACAGCTGATTTACTGAGCAAATCGTTCTAAAATGTATATCGTCTGGCAACGTAATGCAATGCAACGGCAGTACATTAGGAGGATTATCGACCGTGTCCAACCAAGGCTTTGTTTGAAAGAAATAATACAGTTTGAAGAATAGGCTACAGTAAATTTCAAGCACAACTTCACGAAGACTGTTAGATTGTCGATTGGATGTTGATACCATAAAGCACTTTTTATTTCATCAAAAATATTTTAGAGACCTACAAATATACACCCATGTACCCAAAAGCAGGGGATCATGGATACCCTATGAGTAGCTCAGAGAAGTTTCCCTTCTCAGTTAGCTCATGGAAATATATTTTTATTGTCCATCATATTTTCTTAAAATCACACCCATGTGAAACAAGGGGCAATCTTCTGTTTGTCAGACAAGACAAACATTAAAGGACCACTTCACCCGTTTTCAACCAAGGACTATTTTAATGATGTTTAGGACACAAGGAACACTTTCTTGTTTTTATGTGTGTAATCAAAGTTTTTAGATATATTAGTTATGCATGGATGTTCATGAGGTCATGAACATCCAGGGAGCTCTTTCCTGGACTACAAAGTCCCACCTCCCAGCAGCATCCCCACTCTACACAAGGAGGGAAGGTGCACTGCAGGTGGGACTCTGTAGTCCAGGAAGGAACTTCCTGGATGTTCATGACCTCATGAACGTCCATTCATAACTAAAATTCATAAAAACTACATTACAGTCATAAAACCCACCAAAAAAGTGTTACTTGTTTCCTAAACATCATAAGCTCTTGTTCCAAATGGGTTAAGGGTCCATTTAAAAGCTGTATGAGGCTATAGCACCCCTCAATAGCAAGATAATGTGTTATTAAAAAAAAAAAAAAAAAAAAAAAAAACAGGAGCGGGACAGGAGTGGGAGTAATTTCGAGTGGGAGTGGGACAGGATCGGGAGCCATTCTACAGGAGTGGGACAGGACAGGATTTTTTTTTCTGTCCTTGTCCAGGAGTGGGACGGGACAGGATTTTTTCTGCGGGAGCGGGACAGGACAGGAGTGAAAATCCACTCCCGTGTCAGCCTCTACAGCGCAGTACGGCGTGGAGCAGCGCAGTGACAGCCCACCATATCATCAACAACACAATGACGGATGGATCACTGATCAAGTCTTGACAGCAGCTGCTGTATCAATATAATAATCCGTCCTGCTTTCCACAGACATGGACAAACCCTCCTGCCTGCCTGTATCAATCTGTTCTGCTGTGACAGCCGTCAGTACCATGCATGCTGCTTCCATTTACAACCAGTCTGCACCAGGCAGACATATGTCAAGATACAATTTGCACAAATCCACTTTTATGAGACGTGGAGGGGAGCGGGTCAACTCAACCAAATGGAATATACAGTATATACTGTAGGGGGGAAAAAAAAAACAGCCAGGCCATCATGCTATATCGCCTATAATGTGTTTAGAGATGAGGAAAAACGTGAGGCTCTTTTATGAGACCATCCATCCAACTCACATTGTGAAAATCACACAAGCAGCAGTTAACATGACAACCTGATGTGTTTTTTTTCCTTTTTTCCCCACATTTGTGATTCAGGCATTTATTCACATTATCAAGACAGTTTTGGAGAATTTAATGCGATGCAGCATACTGGCTCACAGCTGAAACCGTCCTAGAATTCAGCCCCAGTACAGCAGACAGATTATGATAGAATTCAGTCCCAGTACAGCAGACAGATTATGATAGAATTCAGCCCCAGTACAGAGACAGATTATGATAGAATTCAGCCCCAGTACAGCAGACAGATTATGGCAGAATTCACAGACTATGAACTACAGACAATGAACTATAGACGATGTCAACATACCAACACAGTCAATGGCTAAATGTACGCGATAAACATCGTCATACGATAAAAATGTATAGGATAAACATCGTCGCCTGCTTTATTTGCAGATACTGACCGATAACAGCAAGTATCGGCCAAACAGATCTGACCAAATCACTATTGAAATCCCAAATTCTCTTTTTCAAGGTAATAGAACTGCGCAGTGATGTCACCGCCCCTGTTCCAGAAACGGATTCCCCATTCATTTTTCTCATACACTTTTTGAAAATAATTTATATAAAGACGATTACGCCGCAGACAAAGCCAACTCGGGTCGTGACGAATCATGACGACACACACAAACTTTTGGGACAATCAAATAATTTCTAAGATGAAAAACGAAACAAAAAGTCTTGTATCATGCCGTTTTCTACTTCTGGCAAATTAGAAATTAGATATTATATGACGACATTGGGTTTGTTGTCATGATTTGTCACGACCCGAGTTGGCTTTGGCCGCGGCGCAATCGTGTTTTTATTAACCATCTTCGAAAAGTCTATCAGGAAAATGAATGAGGAATCCACTAGTGGAACAGGGCTGGTGACGTCACTGAAAAGTCTATGAGGAAAATGAATGAGGAATCCACTAGTGGAACAGGGCTGGTGACGTCACTGAAAAGTCTATGAGGAAAATGAATGAGGAATCCACTAGTGGAACAGGGCTGGTGACGTCACTGAAAAGTCTATGAGGAAAATGAATGAGGGATCCACTAGTGGAACAGGGCTGGTGACGTCACTGAAAAGTCTATGAGGAAAATGAATGAGGAATCCACTAGTGGAACAGGGCTGGTGATGTCACTGTGCAGGTCCATAGAGGCAACTTTAGTGTGTACAAACACTGTGTTTGTAAACAGAATCTAACTCCACCTCACTTCCACTCTATTGGCTCATTATGAATCTGCTGGAGACTGCTGTGCTCTGATTGGGTAAAACACTGTCTCACCTCCCCACACAACTCTCCTCCCCCTCACAAATTAGCACCGCCTTTCCTGAGCCTGACAAATGTTTAGTTTTCACAAATTTGTTGACAACAAGTTCTGGACCGGCATCTGCAGGACGAAGCAAGTGTCTGTCTGCAGGGAAACAGCTGCAGCAGCAAAGTAGAAGCAACGCAGAGCAGGAAAAGGCAAAAAATGTAGATATATATCCATTGCGCATTGTGTGTGTGTGTGTGTGTGTGTGTGTGTGTGTGTGTGTGTGTGTCAAAGTCACATTATTTGTCACTATGTTACCGCAGTGAAATTGGTTCTCTTTTTTTGAGCCATCACTTGGAGCGGTGAGCTCCAAGGAGCGGTGAGCTGCAGCTTGCTGCGCTCAGGAATCATTAGTTGATTTGACCCCCAATCCATCCCTTTGATGCTGAGTGTCAAGCAGGGAGGCATTGGGTCTGTGTGTGTGTGTGTGTGTGTGTGTGTGTGTGTGTGTGTGTGTGTGTGTGTGTGTGTGTGTGTGTGTGTGTGTGTGTGTCTCTCTCACCCTGAGCCAGCATGCTGAACTCCAGAAACAGTGCTATATGGTAGAGCTCCATAGCCTCCTCGGTGCGGGTGCTGGCTCCTCGTCCCCCTGCCACCAGGGCCTGTACTTCCCCCAGGCTGCCAGCAGAGGGGCTGCCCCGCAGCACCAGGCCCAGTTCCACGCCGTCCGTGTACATGCAGTGCAGGATGACGCGGATGTACTTCCTGGGGATGATGGACTCGTCCAGGACGATGCGCGTGGGCGTCTGCAGCGTGCGCTCCGTCATCTCCTCGCCCGTACGGATGCGCCGCTGCAGCAGGTTGCGGAAGAACGGCGAGCGGGCCGAGAGGACGGCCTTGTGGGCCCTCAGGTCGTCCACGTCCGGCACGCCGCCCGCCCCCGCCACCGCGCCTAGGGGTGGGGGAAAACACATAAGTATACAAGTATGACATAAAACACAAGTATATAAGTATCACCTCCCTTCAGCTTAGATAATTTTTAGGAACTTCACAAAACCTCTGTTGAAAAATAGCAGATCTACAAGCTCATATCGTGCCACCGAGTGGCGAGATATGAGCTTGTAGGTCTGGTATTTTTGAAAAATTGTGAAAATGTGGTGCAAATACATAAAAAAAAATACATTATTTCGGAAGAAAACATTTTTAACTCAAATCTTTGCTTCTGGGGGATCACCTAGAACAACATGTTTTTAGGTGAGGTTCTGCAGCTAAATGACAGATATTTCCGGGAAATATCTTCCTGTGAAATATGTTAAGCATTACTGACACAGAAAGAGATTTTTCCAGGAAAACTAGAATCTCGCGCCAGGGACTAGAATTTGGTGTCAAACTAGAATTTAGTGTCATGGACTAGAATCTAGTGTCGGGAACTAGAATCTAACTTCAGAAACTACAATTTACTGAGAGGAACTAGAATCTACCGTGGGGGATTAGAATCTAGCATGAGGAACTAGAATCTGATCAGGACACAAAGAAAACTGAAATTGTGGCTTAAGAGTTCACAAACATGTAATCATCTCTAAGTGCTGATTCTTTTTACGTATTCTATATGACTGTCTATAATATTGTCTTACAATATTGCGTGTCTGTATGTTTTGTCTGTATGTTTTGTTTAACGACGACAACAGATGAAATTTAGCTGTAGCTAATTCTGACCGGTTTTACACTAGGATGTCTGTACATATTACTCTATATGTCTAATTCTGATGGTTTTACACTAGGATGTCTGTACATATTACTGTATGTGTCTAATTCTGACTGGTTTTACACTGGGATGTCTGTACATATTACTGCGTTTTGTCGATATCAAACTGGTGCTGTCCTGTCTAAATAAACACCCCCTAAATATGCCCCCCACGGGGGTGCGTATTTAGGTGTAAGAGGTGGTTGTTTTGGTCTGTGGCCAGAAACAGGCCTGGACTGGGAGCTCAAAACGTACCGGGCAATTTTGTCTCAGAGCGGCCCTCTGAAGACCCTTATAATTAGCATTGCAATCAGGCGTGCAATCTTTGTGGGGGCTCCGGGGCCTGAGCCCCCATGAGAATTTAAGACATAAGGGGCTCTGGGGCTCGGGCTCCCCGAGTCCCCCGCCCCCCACCCCCACCCCAGATTCTCTGCGCCTGTTCACACATCGGGGCCTAGGTTTCGGGGGTGGAGACTTGCCTATTGTGCATTGACGTCACCTATAGGCAACAGGGCCATCAATGCTAATCAGTCTTTTGTTTACCTGTAGGGTATAGTGTGTAAATTTAAGCTAGGGCTGTGTTGTGCTTACATTTAGTTATTTAGTTTTTATTTAGTTTCAGTTAATGGATATATATATTTTTTTTTTTAAACTTTAAAATACATAACACAAGTATACTGATGTATCGCAGGGTTTTTATAGTTAACTAAAACTAACGAAAAAAACGATAACTAAAATTAGTTAGTTAGTTTTAGATAAAAACCCTGCAATAGGCAGTCTCATTTGAAGAGGACAGAGGGCCCGGCAGCACTGATTCGTGGGCCGGTTTTGTGCAGATTTTTTTTTTATTCATTTTTTTTTTTTAATTAAAACACGACATTAACGGCCCCCGGGGGGGTCGGCCCACCGGGAAAATGCCCTGTATGCCAGACTGTCAGTCCACCCCTGGCCGGAAATGACACTTCCTGGACCAGAAATTATGCCATCGGCAGGGAGGGGGGTTTAGTTACACATCTCTGCTTACCGGCGCTGGGCCCCGGCGGTGCCGCAGCGGTACCACCCGCTCCGCTGGTACCACAACCCTCTGCCATCTCCGAGTCGGAGGAGAAGCTGAGCAGAGCGTCGTAGTAGCACATGTAGTCGAACAGGCCGCGCATGTCGGCCTCCAGGGAGTTGGGCGTGCCGAACTCCTCGCTCAGCTGCACCAGCACGTCCACGTTCTGCAGCCGCGCGTCCTCCGCGCCGCCCACGCCCGCGCCGAACTCCCCCGTGTACAGGTAGTGCAGCAGGGCGGAGAACATGGGCACGTCGATGCCCGCCGTCTCGATGTCCATCAGCACCTCCGCCCCGTAGCCCGGCGACGACGACAGCAGCGTCTTGAAGAACGGGCAGCGCGCCGCCAGGATGGCGCGGTGCGCCGGGAAGCAGGTGTCCTGGGAAGAAACGGGTTGTACGGGTTTGCAAAATTTAAAACCCCGGTTTACTATGACCAAAACACTACTAAGGTTTCCGGTTTTACCGTCCAATTCAGCGGTGCCCACACTTTTTTGACTCGAGAGCCACTTTCAAAATGAGCGCCTCAACAAGATCTACACATCAAAAATGTGATCGTTCCATTACTGAAAATCCATTTCAAGGCCCTCTCGAACGTTTGAGGCTGCTTTGAAATAGTGGTGATGGTGTTACTTACTGTTATAATGTTTAAGAATAATGCACCAAATGGACCCTTACGGGTCCATTTGGTTTCATTTTAACACTCTCAAGAGTTACGGATCTATAAGGGTCCAAGTGCTGGGGGGACTGTCATGTGATCTACCTAGATTTCTTTTGCTTCTACAACATTCTCAAGTTGGGATAATTAAGATGAATATTTTAACTCTTGAGAGTGTAAAAATGAAACCAAATGGACCCGCAAGGGTCCATTTGGTGCATTATTCTTAAACACTGTAACAGTAAGTAACACCATCACCACTATTTCAAAGCAGCCTCAAACGTTCGAATCACAAACAAATCCTAACCTGGAAGATGAGGTCTACGTCGGTGCAGTACTTGTGCTGGTAGAGGGTTGCCAGGTTTCGCTGCAGGCTGGGAGCCTCGGCCCTGGCCAGGCTGGCCTGGAAGCTGAGCTCCTTGAGGGAGGCGGTTCCCTCGTACTCCTCCACCAGGGCGTTAGCGTCACGCACGTCCCAACCCGCCAGCAGCTCCCTCATCTGCCGCGCGTGGTCCGCAGAGCGGCTGGACTTGCGGCGCTTGATGAAGCGTCTCTTGAGCGTGGCCAGGCCCAGGCTCTTCTTCTTCCTGTCCCCATGGGGGCGCTGCTGCTGCTGCTGCTGCTCATGGCTGTGCTCCAAGCTGTACAGCTTGGACTCCCAGCCGTAGCCATGCTGGGAGTAGGACGACGTCCCTGAAAAACACAAACACAGACACACACAGTGTTGTAGTGGGACTTTTAGAAGTGGAGGGGACGCCTCTTAAAAAGGGGAATTCCAACCATTTTCATTTTTTATTTCTGAGTGTACAAAAGTGAACCAAATGGACCCTAGCGGGTCCAAGGAAACTTATTCACTTTTTTTTTTATCATGTCCACACAACACATCTAAGGTGTATCAATGACATACACCATACAAAACATATGGTAGGCCTACTTTTGCCCCAAAAATATTTAAGATGTGAGAAGCCACCGTGCGCACACACACGTGCACACACACACACACACACGCACGCGCACACACTTAAATTAAAGGTTAGCTTTGTTGTGTTTGGATAAAAGAGCTTCATAGCCTGACCTCAGTCTGAATAGTCAGTTTTTAAATTAATTTTTATCCCACGATTTAGTAAACTCCTATAGTACCAGATTCAATTGCAACCAGGTGTTTTCAGCTCTGTGCAGTAAATGCAGTCAGCATGTAACAGTCATGCTGACTGTGCGTGCCCCAAAACTGCCTATATAGGCCTTTATTTTTCCTTTTTCCTTATTTTTTAACCCCCTGTAACCCCTTTTTTCCATCCAGTGCCAATTCCTAATGTGATCCTGGGCTCTACACAACCTCCACCAACCTGGGGAGGAGGCAGCGGACTGGCCTCATGCTTCCTTCAATGCATGAGGAGTCCAAGCTGCCTTCTTTTCACCTGACAGGGTTTCCCTGGTTGGACGTAGCGTGTGGAAGGAACACGTTATTCTAACCAGTTCCTGTCCCCTCCATCAGGCGCCCCGGCTGGCCAGGGGGAGGCAGTTTAGAGGCCGTCCAAAAACTGGACAGGCCAAAATCATTTCAGGTTAGACCAGGCTATTATTGGCCCAACTGTCTGCAGTGCTGCTCTTTCACATGTACAGTATGTGTGTGAACAGATTGCCTCACAGACAGTTCTTTAGGGCTGTGGTTTTCATACCAGGGCCCACTATTTATTCAGCATTTGAGCCACAGACCACCATTTGATGACATTTTAGCCTCACACAGACCCCAAAACTAAAGATTTATTTTGCTTTTGTCCCACAATTCCAGGCTGGATTTGAGAAACCAAACATGCAAACATACAGATCAAAATGACCATTAATCTTCTACATTCTCTAGTTGTGTAGACTTGGGCTAATTCAGGTGATGATTATTTTAACTAGTCTAACTAGTCTAATTAGCCCACTTAAGTCAACACACAATTAGAGAATGCAGAAGATTATATGGTAATTTTGATTTTCTGCGGGTTCGCCTGTTTTGTTTGCAAAAACCCAGCCTGGAATTTTGGCTAAAAACAAAATACATTTTTAGTGTTGGGCCCGTGGGGTTAATATGTCTTCAAATGGTGGTCCGTGACTCAAATGCAGAATAAATGGTGGGCCCTGGTAAGAAAAAGATTGACATCCAATGCTTTAGAGGGACATTTAGATTTTAATCAATGACCGACCGTTTTGGACGTTTACTGTTGTGACATGAATCAATTTGTAAGGAGGTTCAAATATCTACTACACAATTATTCAATTTTCTAGTTTTTTTCCCCTCCTCAAGTTGAAATTTTCGGGTGGGAAAAATAAATTGCAGTCTGTGAGAGCTTTGATGTTTGGTCTGGACTGTCCCAGGCTGGGGTCACAGCAAAGGATTACCGCAATGTCCGGACTCAGTGGCGACATCGGCGATCATCAGCCATGGGTGCCGATATCAAAAGGGCCCTCTCAGCGTGCGCTCACACATGCGCGTGCAGAGGTGTTTGTCAGATAATTTGGATCGTTTGGGAAGGCTCTCTTTTACGGCCTATATTCTCGTCCTATCCCACCTTGACTAATAAAAATCAACAAGCAACATTACATTATAAGGTTGAATACTAATAGCCAGAAAATTATAACAAGAGTCTACCAATCAGCTAACCATGCTATGGATAAGCAGGTGAAGATGAATGGATGTATTTAGATAAATGTATTTTGATAGATGAATACAGACATCCCACCCTAGAAAAAACTAAAATATTAATACATTTAGGGCTATGCCACACATGATTAGTGATTAACATATCCTACCATAGATTATAGGGTTGCAGTGGCTGTTTTTTAATCAGTAGAGTCAGTAGGATTGTTATTTGGTTACTGTTTGGTTTTGGTTAATTATGGGTGGCCGGTGACCCCGTGTGGTTGAGATGTGGTTGCACATGTTTAATGTAAACAATGTTTACTGCAACGTTAGAGAGACGTCAGTGCGCATGTCCGAAGTGGCTGTGGTCAGTCGACAAAAGTTTTCAGAGTGGATGGTCCACTGTGTAAGTATTGAGTTTCAAATGACCATAAATTGTACATATTGACGCAATTGCAGTAATAATAATATATTGTTTGATTATTGTTTACACTGTGAGAGTTGACAGATGTTTAAAGTATTCGTTTGTGTTTGTATTTTCTTTTCAGTTTATTAGCTGCCTATACTGCCTATACTGCGCAGTGCTACTACTACTTGCATAACGGAGCACAAATGCAAAATAGTCCGTCGTGTAGAGGAGACACGGATCGGTCTTGTAAAACACTGTACAAAGTATAGTTAGTGTGTGTGTGTTTGTGTGTGAGTGTGATTTTAATAAATGACAAAAAGACAAATTGTTGTTTATTTGAATTTATACTGTGTGCTTGTAGCAAGATCTTGGCCGAGTAATAACACCATCGTCCACCTGTTAACTCCCCCATACGGAGGGTTGGAGAAAACTAAAGTTTATGTCTGAGGTTCATATGGCGGAACTGAAGCATATATGGTGTATTTAGTTTAAAATCCGTACAGTAATAAAACACAGACCGATCCGTGCTACGTGATCAGTGCATGGAAAGACCGTGTTGTTGCTGAAAATAAGATCAACGAGAGGCCTGCGCGGGAGAAGCTGGCGCGCGACCATCGTTGGATTCCTTTGTCTTCCCCGAAAAGGAGGCGGGACGACAAGAGGACGCCATCTTCATCTTCGTTCTACTCTTCATCAACGAGGGAATGCATCGCTGTCGATAACAGCCCATACGAGTGAAAGGAGCACTCGTGGGAGGAATCCTATCCAAATAAAAGCTTTGATTCATGTGTGCTTTTCTTGACTGTGGTTCTGGTGCTTTTGGGGATCACTGACATTGTTTGCAAAGAAAAGAGAAGCATAAACTGTGCCAATCGAGCTAAGGCTAAAGACTAGTACGTTCCAGTGTGTTATTATGCTCACTTGCTAATGCTAATAACATAGCCAGGACGTCGTTGACTACCACGTCATCAGGAGGTGAACTTTCAACCGGAAGTAGGAGTGGTAGGTCTTAAAAGCCGGCCATTTTGAGAGTTGAATATTGGGGACGTCCTTCTACTGCACTGACTCTTTTTGACCACAGGGTGTCGCCATGGCGCCATTGGAGGACGCTAGAAAGAGACGGTCAGCTGCACAGAGTGCACTCACAAAGAAAATTAATAAAATAAAGGACACATTAGACCTTCTTAATGGCGACCAAATAAGGGAAGAACAGAGAGCACTGATGGGGCTTTATGATGCCTTATGGGACATTCAGGAGGATCTAATTGTTGCTCTTGGGGAGGATGGTGATGGTCATGCAACTGAGGTGGCAGAGGTGCAGGAGAAAGGTGCAAGCAGTCGAACAAAGTTCAGAGAGACAATGCAGATGTTACAAGAGACTTTGTGGAAAGACACTGTGTCTGCTCAATACGACAAGGTGAAAAGCAGCCTGGAGGACAATTTTGAAAAGGCCAAGCAGCTCCAGGGTGGAATCACATCCGAGCAGTATGATTACACAAAGGAGTGCTTGGATGCTGCTTTCACAAACTTTGATGGTGTGGTGACCAAGTGGGCACCGTTTGTACCCAAAGCGGAGGGTGCTATGTTGCGTGAGGGGGTCAAAGACTTTTACCATCAAATAAAGGACATTGAGAGGGCATTAAAATGCCTGGGGGTGAGGCAGAAGGTGGGTCATACAGAGAGTGAGGATGGAGAAGAAGAGCTTCACAGCAAGCTCCTAATACCTGTGGACAGTAGCAGACAGGATGTTAGCAGTGCCACTTTTCCTCCTCCTCCTAGCCAAGGCAGGCCTGACGGTCCGTCATTGGTGGACCCCCCAGTACTCTCACCCATCCACGGTCCCTCACTGGCGGACCCCCCAGTACTGTCACCCATGCCATCGCTTCGGGAAGCAGGAATGCAGCAGGACACCAGGCCCAGAGCTACATTTACCAGTGGAGTGGGACACAGACTAAGCGCTCCTGCCCCGGTGGTGGGTGCGGCGGCGCCGAGACTGAAACTGGCACCAATGACTTTGCCCAAATTCAGTGGTGAGAGGAGGAGTTATTATCACTGGAAAGACTATTGGGGCAGAATTGAGCAGTTGGCCGAGCCATCGGGCACGGAGGAGCTGCGTTTTTTCCACCTGCTTGACAGCATCACTGGAGCGGTGAGAAATGAACTAAGACTGGATAATTGCCGCGATACAGCTGACATTTTCCGCGTTTTGGAGAGCCGCTATGGGAATATTGGCCAGATCGTGAACGAGATTATCCTGGAGCTACAAGACTTGCCTGCAGTCCGTGACAACCAACCAGGAGAGGTGTTACGGTTAATACAAACTGTGGAAAGGGCTGTCATGGAGCTGTCGGATTTACAGTGTGCCGATGCAATAAACAATCCTTTGGTGGTTTACGCACTGGAGGGCAAGCTACCGCACGAGATGCAGCAACGGTGGCTGTTATTTCGGTGTGACCCGCAGAATGGAGTAACTGTACAGGACCGTTTTGACAAACCTTTGTGCTTTCTCAAGGGCCAGGAGACTGTCTTAATGGAGATGGTTCAGCTGCAGACCAGGCGGCCTGGCTCACAACCACGCAACAAGCCGAATGAGAAGTCGGGAGGAGCACAAGACAAGCGTGCATCTACCAAGGCGACGGTGAGCGTGGGGAAGAGTGACACGGCGCAAGGTGGCTGTACAGTATGCGGCAAAGGTGGTCACACAGGACGGCTGTACAGGTGTAACACTTTCCGGAAAGCGAGTGCATCTGACCGGAGGCTTCATGCAAAGGCTGCAAAGGCATGTTTTAAATGTCTGGAGCTACATGACGGGTCATGCAAAAAGAACTTTTTGTGCTATAATGAGGAGTGCAAAAAAGGCAATGCTCCGTCTGACCACCACTTCTTTTTGTGCCTTAAAACACGACCCCCCAGAGACAATGCACCCAGAGACAATGCGAGAGAAAACGGTGCGAGGAGGGGAAGTGCGGTGAGAGACTCTCGTGGTCCAACAGAGGAGATGGAGGCCATGTTTGCAGAAGCGAATCTCACTCCAGAGCAGTTGGCCATCGTGCGGAGAGCGTGCACTAACAAAGTGGCTACTACTGTGTGTGCGGACAATGATGTGCAGCAGGAGCTTCCCGTTCTCATGATGCTGGTCGAAGTCACGACCAGACGTGGGGACTGGGTGGGTGCACTGATTGACTTGGCATCCGACACGAACTATATCACCCACCAAGCAGCACAGCGGTTAGGACTGGCAGGTGAACCCATCAAGCTGGTGGTGCGAGGTGTGGGAGGAATGGCATGCGAGGTGGAAACAAAGAAGTACCGCGTGTGCCTGAAAGTGCTTAAAAAGGGTGCTTCATTACCACACAATTATGAACTGACTTGCTACGGTCTGGAGGAGATCGCCAGAATTGACTGTCCAGTTGACCCCAAGCGGCTGGCGAGGCTTTTCCCGGGAGTCAGACCTGAAGAGCTCACACGGCCAGAGGAGGTGGAGATGCTCATCTCAGCTAGAGAAGGGCGCCTTGCACCTCAAAGAATGAGGCGCTGTGGGGACTTGGTGCTCTGGGATGGGCCACTGGGCAAAACTGTCAGTGGTGTGCATCCTGAGGTGTTCGAGAGCAGTGAAGTGACAGCAGGAGAGGCGTTGACTCACTTCGCTCTGTCCATGAGAGCGGAGACGGTGAGGATCCAGACCCGTCATGGCTGCTCAGGTGGCATGGAGATAAAGACCGCAGCGTCCTGCTACGTTGATGCTGTGGAGTGGCTGCGATGGGACAGTATTGGAGCTGCTTGTGATCCCATGTGTGGCGGCTGTCGCTGTGGAAAGTGTGCTCCGGGAGGAAAGGAGATGTCACTTGCAGATGAAAGAGAGCTTGAAATCATCAAGAGTGGCCTGACCTTCAAAACAAGCGACGAGCACAGCGACAAATCCCACTGGGATGCCAGCTACCCATGGAAAGAGGATCCATCTACGCTACCGAACAATCGCAGTGCTGTCCTGGCCACGTTCCTCAAGTCTGAGGCGCGTCTCGGACGTGATCCTGAGTGGAAGGAGGCCTACACAAAGCAAGTGCACGACATGCTGCAGAGAGGAGCTGCTGTCAAACTGACTCAGGCTGCCATGGACAATTGGGACGGAGCTGTGTGGTGGGTTAACCACCTAGTAGCACCTAACCCGCACTCCGCTTCCACGCCAGTCAGGATTGTTTGGGATTCCTCTCAGGAGTTTAAGGGCGTGTCCATGAACAGCATCCTTTTGAAAGGCCCGGACGTCCTGAACCCCATCCGTGCAGTCTTGTTGCGGTTTCGCGAGGGTGAATATGCTGCCATCGGGGATATATCAAAGATGTATAACTCTGTTTGGCTGGAGGAGAAGGAAGTGCACGTGCATCGCTTCCTGTGGCGAGATTCACCTGACGACGAGATTCAGGACTATGCGGTGGTGCGTGTCAACATGGGGGACAAGCCGGCGGGGTGTATCGCACAAGTGGCTATGCGCGAGACAGCCTGCCTGCCGCAGTTCAGTGCCATGGTGGAGGAGAGGAGTACCATTGTGGATAACTCGTATGTTGACGACATTTTGGCCAGTCATAACAACCTGGAGAGGCTGCGTGACATTCTCACGGGCGTGGAGACCATTCTGGCAACCGGGGGTTTCATCCTTAAACCCTGGGTGCTGTCTGGCCAAAGTGGGAGGAAGGAAGTCGGACCAGCAAAGCCAGAGACTATTTTATTGCCTAATCAACTGCGTGACGAGGACAATAAAGCTTTGGGTGTTGGCTACCATGTTGGCGACGACAAGCTCTTCCTGATGGTGAGCATCAACTTCTCCACGCGGAAGAAGAAGATGCGTACAGAGCCAAACCTCACTATGGAGGAGGTTGAAGAGAAGACACCGAGCCCTCTCACTCGCCGCATGCTGTTGAGCCAGGTGGCTGGACTCTATGACCCCATTGGTCTCGCTACACCACTGAAGCAGAAGGGCGTCATTTTGGTCCGCAGGGCGTTTCAGGAGGCTGGATCTTTAACCAGAGACACATGGGACGAGCCGCTGTCTGAGGAGCTGCGCAGGAGGGCTATCGAGCTATTTAAGGAGTACACGCAGCTAAGTCAAGTCACTTTCCCCAGGAGCATTACACCACCCGGCTGGGTGGGGAAGCCGTGGGGGGTCACCTTCAGTGATGGCAGCTCAGAGTCCTATGGCGCGGTGCTCTATCTACGGTGGGAGACAGCAAATGGAGTACAGACTCGTCTGGTGGAGTCTAAGGCCAAGTTGGCTCCACTGCACCAGAAAGGCGACCCGGTGAAGGCAGAGATTTGTGGTGCTGTCTTTGCCACCCGCCTGAAGGGGTTTGTGTTGAAGCAGGGCCGTCTGATGGTGGAAAGGTGGTTTCATTTTGTAGACAGCCAGACTGTGTTGGGAGCCATTCAGAAAGACAGCTATGGGTTCCAGACGTTCTTCGCCAATCGGGTGGGCGAGATCCAGAAGTCTGGGCCTGTAACTGATTGGTGGTGGATTCCAGGAGAGGAAAACATAGCCGATTTGGTGACAAGAGGCTGCTCTCCTGAACAACTCGACAAAGATTCCGTGTGGCAGAGAGGACCCGAGTTTCTAGCCAAGCCGCTGGAGAAGTGGCCCATGAAGTCTGCTGCTGAGGTGGCCGCTGCATCCAGAGAGATCGTGAGCACACTGCGGAGGAAGGCGTTCTCTGCTGCTGTCACCAGATCGCAAACTAGGTGCCAGGGGCTTTCACCTGTGAGAGACCAAACTTCTGCGGCGGCGGCGGCTGATAACAGCGGATCTGCAGCGGCGGCTGATAACAGCGGATCTGCGGCTGCGGCTGATAACAGCGGATCTGCGGCTGCGGCTGATAACAACGGATCTGCGGCGGCGGCTGATGAGAGTGGATCTGCGGCGGCAGTCAGTGATGGGAGTTCTGCGGCAGTGTCTGGTGACCATGGATCTGCGGCTGCATCTGGTGATGGAACGACGAGACTGTGGGGGTCAGCCCTTGTGAGCCAGGTGGACCTGTCAAGGTGTGGCACCCTCTCAAAGCTCTGTGGTGTCATGGGCTACGTCCGCAGAATATTGCACATCTGGTTGTGTAGCAAGCCTGGAAATCGTGTGCAGTGGGAGGCAGCTCTCTCTGTAAAAGAGCGAGAAGCAGCGTTCCAGGATCTGTGCCTTGCTGTCCAGGAAGGAGTGTCATTCCCTACCACAACACTAAACCGGCTGGTTGTTGGCAGAGACGCAAAGACTGGACTTTTACTATGCCACGGCCGTGTCCAGACAGCAGGTGAGGGGAGCCAGGGTGTCCCGTTAATTCCGTATCGCACACGGATTGGCAGGCTGCTGTGTGAAGAGGCGCATCGTGTCAACCATGAAGGTGTGGCAGGGACACTTTTACGTGCCAGGAGGAAAGCCTGGGTTGTGCAGGGGGCAAGAGTGGCTCGCAGTGTGATTGACTCCTGTCTGCATTGCCGAAAAAGAGCAGCCAAGTTGTCTACCCAGGTGATGAGTGGGCTGCCTACAGTGCGTACGGTCCCGGCTGCTCCCTTCCAATACACGACGCTTGATTTGTTTGGGCCATATACAGTCAGGGATGTGGTCAAGCGGCGCACAAAGAAGAAAGTCTGGGGCGTGGTCTTTAGCTGCATGGCGTCCCGCGCAGTCCATGCAGATCTGGTGGTAGACCTGTCAACGGAGGGCTTTCTACAAACATACCAGCGTTTTACTGCCTTGAGGGGTCATCCAGCAAAATTGTGGTCTGACAATGGCACAAATTTTGTGGGGGCCAAACCTGCGTTGGCAGAGCTGTACAGTTTCCTGGCTGACATAGACCAGGGAGTGATCCAGAGAAAGGCTGCAGTGGGAGGAACTGATTGGGCCTGGGAGTTCAGCCCCCCAGACTCACCACATCGAAATGGAGCGGCGGAGGCAGCTGTTCGTGTGCTGAAGCGGGCTTTGAGCAGTGTAGGAGAGAACGTGGAGTTATCTGCGTTGGAGTTCCAGACTCTTCTCTTCCTCGCTGCCAACCTCGCCAACGAACGACCAATTGGAGCCCGGGCTCAATTGCAGGAGGAGTCCGTGGATGTCATCACTCCAAACTCGCTGCTATTGGGGCGAGTGGGGCCAAGAGGAGACACGCTGGGATTTGACTTTCCCTCGTACCCTTTCAGCCGTCTCCGGGCAGTCCAATGCGAGGTGGACAAGTTCTGGAGGCGGTGGAGCCAGTTGGCGGGACCACACCTGTTCGTCCGGGACAAGTGGCACGTACCAAACCGGAACGTAGCCATCGGCGATGTGGTGTGGGTGGCGGACCAGAACGCACTACGGGGACGATTCCGTCTGGGTCGTGTCGTGGAGGCATTTGCTGATGATCAAGGAGTTGTCAGAGATGTCAAAGTGCGGACATGTCCTGGTCTTCCTATCAGTTGGTCGCAGGTGAAGAAAGGCGGTGCATCGTGGCCGTCTGTCTTCCTCCACCGAGATGTACGGCGGCTGGTAGTTTTGCTCCCAGTCGAGGAACAACAGTAGACCAGGATTAAATCCTCACTGAACAGTTCAAACAAAAACAGTTTACATGTATGCATACTCATTGAACAGTTCAAGCAAAAAGACATTGTACATGTATGCATACTCATTGAACAGTTCAAGCAAAAACACATTCCATGTATGCATATTCTTGAACATTTCAACCAAATACATTTGTGTGTTTGAGTATTCTTTGTCCATTTACTTGAATTGTTTTGCACTGAACAAGTATTGTGTATTTTATGGACATTTTTATTGTGACTATGTGTGGAAATGTGTAGCCTATTCGGTTAATTAACCTCTAGACTAAGTGGGAGGTGTTTGGTTTTGGTTAATTATGGGTGGCCGGTGACCCCGTGTGGTTGAGATGTGGTTGCACATGTTTAATGTAAACAATGTTTACTGCAACGTTAGAGAGACGTCAGTGCGCATGTCCGAAGTGGCTGTGGTCAGTCGACAAAAGTTTTCAGAGTGGATGGTCCACTGTGTAAGTATTGAGTTTCAAATGACCATAAATTGTACATATTGACGCAATTGCAGTAATAATAATATATTGTTTGATTATTGTTTACACTGTGAGAGTTGACAGATGTTTAAAGTATTCGTTTGTGTTTGTATTTTCTTTTCAGTTTATTAGCTGCCTATACTGCCTATACTGCGCAGTGCTACTACTACTTGCATAACGGAGCACAAATGCAAAATAGTCCGTCGTGTAGAGGAGACACGGATCGGTCTTGTAAAACACTGTACAAAGTATAGTTAGTGTGTGTGTGTTTGTGTGTGAGTGTGATTTTAATAAATGACAAAAAGACAAATTGTTGTTTATTTGAATTTATACTGTGTGCTTGTAGCAAGATCTTGGCCGAGTAATAACACCATCGTCCACCTGTTCACTCCCCCATACGGAGGGTTGGAGAAAACTAAAGTTTATGTCTGAGGTTCATATGGCGGAACTGAAGCATATATGGTGTATTTAGTTTAAAATCCGTACAGTTACAGTTCCTGTCACCTATGTTTTAAAGCTAAATTAAAATATATGATAAACACATAAGATAAGCATATTAAGCTCTTTGTGATTTTATATTGAGGACTTATAAATAGCTCTTGATTATATTAAGATTATATTTTATAAATATAATTGATTATAGATAGGCCTAGAGTAAAATAGATTATACTGTGCAAACAGACTGAGATCATGTAATTAGCTCCATATACACAGCTGTGTCGTATTCCATATTATAAGAACGGCACGGGGCACAGAGACAGTGCATGGAGAAATGCGAAAATTTCCCCTCTCCTTTTGTGTGATAAATGCATACTATAAACGCATGACCTATATAGCAACTGAAAATATACTTGGATATACTTGGACCACACTTGGAATTATTGAAATCGGGTGAGAATGGCCTGAGAGTTTTTAGATTGGAATCTCAAAAAAATCTGGCGGACTTTCAAAAGGTAAGCACAGAGTCGAGCAGCAGCGACAACTCCGTTCTCTTTAAGTGGCCGGCCAGTCCAAGGCCGGCCATTCTACATGGACTTCTATTGAGGATCAGGACAATAAATAGGGACCAACATGCTGCACAAACAGCTCTCGAGCGCTTAGTTTCTGACGCCTCAATGTCGCAGCTTTGACACTAGCCATCTTTGTATGTCTGACTGTAATAAGGTTGCTGTTTTTTAGATGAAAGTAAAGTGAGATTAGCTCATCTCCCGTATGCTGCTCGCGTGGGCCCCACACGACAAGATATATTTTAATAAAAGGAGAAGGAAAAAAGTCTGTTTGGGCCTCGGGGCCCCCCTAGAGTGGCGATGGGGCCCATGGGTGCCACGCACCCACGCACCCATTATAAATGACGCTAGTGTCCGGACTGCTATTTTTTTACACATGCTTTTGACCCTGCGGCTTATACAACGGTGTGGCCAATCTATGGATTTTTACAGGCAACAGGGGTCCCATAGGGTTCCAGGTGGTCCCCAGACTAAATGATGGAAAGTTGGTTGACCAGATGTAACTCTTAGAGAGCGTAAAAACGAAACCAAATGGACCCTTGCGGGTCCATTTGGTTTCATGTTTACACTCTCAAGAGTTACGATATTCACCAGCTAAATTAGCTCCACTTAATTAATACGTCGTAAGTCATGTTCATTTTGATCTCATTTTGATGTTTTGCCTCTTTTGTTTGCAAAAATCCATCCTGGAATTGTGAACAAAACAAAACAAAAAAAATCTTTAGTTTTGGGGTCTGTGGGTTGAAGATGTTGAATAAATAGTGGTCCCTGGTATCAATAAGGTTGAAAAACACTGCTCTAACATGAAGCTTATTGCCTGGTGCGGCTTATACAAGGAAGAATCAGTGTTTTTCCCCAAATTTAGCTGGTGCGGCTTATAATCCGGAAATTACGGTAGAATGATCATTATGTGGGTCAGACAGAGAGAGAGAGAACCTCCTCTGATATAACAGTCCCTCCTCTAACACTAACAATGACTACAACTGAACACAATCCACTTTGGCTGCTACAGTATGTGGTGAATTGGACTCATCATCGAGTGGCACAAAGCAGGTCAAAGTTTTATGTGACCTATATGTGACTTGAGTTTGCTGTTTAAATAAAAAAAAAAAAAAAAAAAAACAGCAAACAGGAGAAAATGGCACGGGGGCGGCTTCATCGATGAAGACGCGCTCGTTGTTTTCTTAATCCATCCATTAGTCCCAGCACATCGTCTGATAAAGATCTCGTTGCTGACTCTCATTTGGGACAATTTTTTCTGTCCCATTCGCACCCATTCAATCCAATACATTCAGGAGCCTTTTCTGGGGGTCTCCAATGTCGTTGTCGTGGCGCACGGGTGGATCGTCTGTTGCTAGACGTCACTTCCTGACTTTTGACCCGGAACTCAGATCGTGAGAGGACAGATTAGTCAAGACACCAGAAACAGAATGACGTCATCGCACATCCTGTTTAGGAGATCTGGCGCTTCAAAACAAGGTTTTTTTTTTTTACCGATTGCACTGGCTTGAGCCGTGGCATATAGCAGAAAACGACGAACACGCGCAATCTCGCGGTCGGTGTGTTAATGACAGTAGAAAGTGTTGAGCATTCCCCGCTAAGACCACCTACCTATGAAGGTCTGCTGTGCCTGGGAGTTTCCCCCTATGCGAGGAGAGCATGAGTGCGGATAGCTGGAGCCATTGGCACCCATCCTCAGTTCTCTGATTCAGTGGCGGTTCGGGGGACCCCCCTCCGGCTGACTCATTCTGTCTGGGCCTCAGCGGTCAGTCTGCGCAGTCAGTGGTCCTCTGGAGTCAGTCTGCGCAGTCAGTGGTCCTCTGGAGTCAGTCTGCGCAGTCAGTGGTCCTCTGGAGTCAGTCTGCGCAGTCAGTGGTCCTCTGGAGTCTGTCTGCGCAGTCAGTGGTCCTCTGGAGTCAGTCTGCGCAGTCGGGCAGGCGCTGCTGCCCCTCTCTGAAGAACTCCTGGGAGTCCTCAGCCCTACAGTCTGCCATACCTGGGGAGGACAGAGGAAGAACATTACAGTCTGCCATACCTGGGGAGGACAGAGGAAGAACATTACAGTCTGCCATACCTGGAGAGGACAGAGGAAGAACATTACAGTCTGCCATACCTGGAGAGGACAGAGGAAGAACATTACAGTCTGCCATACCTGGGGAGGACAGAGGAAGAACATTACAGTCTGCCATACCTGGGGAGGACAGAGGAAGAACATTACAGTCTGCCATACCTGGGGAGGACAGAGGAAGAACATTACAGTCTGCCATACCTGGGGAGGACAGAGGAAGAAAAATTGTGGTATCGGGATCAGAAAAGAAAAAGTGGCATCGGAACATCCCTAATTAGAGTGGGAGGAGGAGGAAGTGGGGAGAGACAGACAGGAAGTAGTTTAAGTGGGAGCAGCGTCGAGTCGGCATCCCTCTGAGAATTACAATCTGAGATTACACAGTGTTTGTTCTTCCGGTGGTGTTGGGGTGGGTGGATCACTGATAACAGATTACTGGGAATGTTGCAGAATGCTACATATATCACTATCTCTCACATTGTTTTCAGCAGCATTGATTTCCGATGCAAACATGAATGGAAGAGTCCTTGATTTTTAACCCCTTTACCTCTGCGCTAAAATACAGAATATTTTGCTGTCTGTGACTCTGTCTTTCTTTTAATGTGACACTGTGTGTGTCTGTCTCTGTTCAGCATAGTCCAAACACCACTCCACTACACGGTGTCTTAAAAGGATATTCCACTTAAAAAAAAACAACTTTTGGTCATTTTATGGTCTACTCAGTCTCTTGTGAACACACCAGACAGTTTATAAGTTACTCCTTTCACTATTTCGATTTTATTTATTTATTTATTTTTTTCTTAAAATATTGTTTTGGAAAATGTAGCCGCCTCCAAATTTGGGAATACCCACCCGAATGAATAAAAAAATATTTTTATAAAAAATAAATGAAAACACTAAATGAAATTCCATGGCCCTCTCACGTATTAGGAGGAGAATATCAGTCACCAGAGAAAAGATGGGTTGTTTTCGAATAATCTGTCATGGTTAAAATGGAGTTTTAAGTTATAATGGGTTTGTATAGGAAGGAGCTGGAGGCGCTAAAATGAACATCAAATATCTAAATAGTGAATGGAGTAACTTATAAACTGTCTGGTGTGTTCACATGAGGCTGAGTAGACCACAGGGGCGGATGTAACATGTCCCATTTGTGTGTGTGTGTGTGGGGGGGGGGGGGGGGGGGGGGGGGGGGGGGAGAACATGTTGGAGGGGCAAGAGGAAAATGGTATGGGTGCGGCTTCATCCTTTACCCATACCATTTTCCGTTACAGGACTTTAATTAGTCAAGTAAAGCATCATAATACATCAGTTGTGTTTCAGTTGCAACAGACACGCAGCATGCATAAAGCTAAAGGTCTGACTCAGAGAGTTTTCTGTTTTCAATGATGAAATGCTGTTGGTTTAGTGGTGACACAGCTGTAGTTAGTTAGTAGCAGTAGTAGTGTTTCACATCATTTTAAATAGAAGCACTTTAATTTGAAATATCTTGGGTTGTTTTGCATGCCATCATGTTTCCGGGGGGCAGACTGGGCATTTATGCCCATACCTAGATCTGCCCCTGGTAGACCATAAAATGACCAAAAGTTTTTTTTTTTTAAGTGGAATATCCCTTTAAGTTAACAGAGACTTCCTCTGCCTGTCCCTCAGGAAATACTGACTGGACTGGCAGCAACAACAAATCTAACGCAGATGTAGCAAGAAGACACAGCCTAGCATAGCACCACGCACTGCTACACAACCCCTAGTCCCACTGCAGTCAACCTTTTTCATCCCAGGGACCACTATTTATTCAGCATTTGAGCCACAGACCACCATTTGAAGACACTTTAGCCCCACAGACCCCAAGACTAAAGATTTATTTTGCTTTCGTTCACAATACCAGGCTGGTTTTGGAAAACAAAACAGTCCAAAATACAGATCAAAATGACCATTAATCTTCTACATTCTCCTGTTGTGTAGACTTGGGGCTTATTCACATGATGAATAATTTAACTCTTGAGAGTGTAAACATGAAACCAAAATGAACCATTGTGGTCCATTTGGTTTCATTTTTATGCTTTCAAAGAGTTACACCTGGTTAACCAACTGTCCATCATTTAGTCTGGGGACCACTGGTTGAAAACCACTGTCATAGGAGGAAAAAATGTGAAAAAATAGGATTTCATCTCTGGCACCTGTCAATCAATTTCACTCCAACTCACCAGCCAAAAAGCACTAGATTTTCCGCAAATTTTTGGCAATTGGGGGGTCTGGGGAAAAAAAAGCTAAATATAGCGACAAATGCTCCAAGTTGGCAACACTGCCTCTCACACAGACACACACACCACATCTCCCTTTACAGATCCAGCTCTGGCCTGACCCCCAAAACACACTCTGCTAGACCTGCTCAAACCTGACTGAGACGTTGGCTCCTTTCATAGAATACGTTTCACGCTTTTCAGACGTGATTCAATGATTGTGTTAGAGATCGACCGATCAGACTTTTGGCCGATGTTTCCGATCACCGATTAGTGGAACATCAAAAAGGCCGATAGCCGACATCAGCCGATACGATTATTATTTACTTTAATAGAATAAAAGTGCGGAAGCAGCAAAAGTGTTTCAGTTTCCCCTCCATCACATGCATCTTTTTTAATTCAAGCACAGGCACAGAGCTTCAGACATAAAAGAAAAAGAGAAAATACATTTTGGATAATTTGGATAAATCTATAAATACATGAGGTGATAGAGTCAGAGACACACAGCTATACATCTCCTTACCACCACAATCTACCGGATCTTCAATGAAAGTGGTCGATGTACCATTTTTGAGCATTTATAATAAATACAAATAATCGGCTGCTCTTTTTTCGATTATTTATTTTGAGCACCGATACCGATTATTAATAAAATCATGAATATCGAATTCGATAATCGGTCCATCACTAGATTGTGTGTGTGTGTGTGTGTGTGTGTGTGTGTGTGTGTGTGTGTGTGTACACGCCTCCACTGCATGTATCCATATGAGGCTTATTAGCCTGGGATCCTTTAAAAGCATGTCTGGTGGTCGCCCCCAGTGCCACAGGCAACTGCCTAGTCTGCCTAATGGCAAAAACGCCCCTGGGACACGATTTGTCATTCTGCAAAGCAAAAACAAAGCTATTTCAACCAAAAACCCTAATCCCCCCAATATGTAAACAGTCACCACACACACACACACACACACACACACACACGCACGCACATGCAGAGATCTGCTTTATCTCAACCACCACCATGACCATAAATCAGGGATTTTCAACAAGTGGTCCGGGGACCACCAGTGGTCCTTGAGAGGATTCCGGGTGGTCCCCAGCTAAGTTGTTTAACCATATGTAACTCTTGAGAACGTAAAAATGAAACCAAATGGACCCTGGCGGGTCCATTTGGTTTCATTTTTACACTCTCAAGAGTTAAAATAGGCTAATCATCATGTGAATTAGCCCTAATCAACACAACTAGAAGATTAGTGGTCATGGACAGAAGCAAAGGAAAGGTTTAGTTTGGGGGGTCTGTGGGGCTAAAATGTCCTCACATGGTGGTCCGTGGACCGTGGCTCAAATTCTGAATAAATGGTGGGCCCTGGGATGAAAAAGGTTGAAAACCCCTGCCATAAATCACTTTGGGCTCCATTTTCGTCACCGCTAAACCCCTTATCCCTTAACTTATTTTGCCTTTTTAAACTATTAAAAAAAAGAACATTTTCAATAGTTTAAATGGCCAGTCTACAAGCTCATGATGTGTCAATAGATTGGCACGGTGAACTATAGTAAAACAATGATAATGGGTTTAGGATAAGGGGTTTAGACGGTAACGAACATTGAGCCCAATGTCAGATCCTACGGAGCAGGGGTTTTCAGCCTTTTTGATCCCAAGGACCACTATTTATTCAGCATCTGAGCCTTGGAGAACCACCATTTGTTGACATTTTAGCCCCACACAGATCCCAAAAACTCAGATCCCAAAATTCCAAGCTGGATTTTCGCAAACAAAACAGTCAAACATACAGATCAATGTGTATTATTTTAATTCATTAAATATCGGCCCAAAACATCAGTAACATCGGTGTAGTTTTTTTTTTCTTTGCCAAAAAACGCTATCGGGCCCAAAAATATGGCATTGGTCGGGCTCTACCACGCACACACCCACACCCACACACACCCACTTAAAGCTTCACAGGGAATTCATTTGGACAAAATTGTAGATTTAATTTGAATATGTAGGATAGGGAGGCAGACCCTCGAGACGCAGCGTCTTGTTTACAAACAGAATGGAGGAGAGAGAGAGAGAGAGAGAGGAAAACAATGCAGCCATCACTCACATCAGCTCCACACAAACACAAACACACGAAGTGGGAGCACTGAGGAGCCACAGCTACTAACACACATTTACAGGGGCGGATCTAGGCATGGGCATGGGGGGGGGGGGGGGGGGGGGCAATGCCCCTGTACTTGTGGTGTAGAATCAGTTCATTGAAAAATAGCAGCCGTGAACGCCTGGTATTTTTTTTGGGGGGGGGGGGGGGGATTTTGTAGAATCAGTTGTGGCATAACAGTTGCAGCCCTTTTTACTAGGGGTGGGACTCAATTCTTTTTTTTAACTAATTAATTTGAAGCCTTGTTAATTAATCTCAATCCAATATTTGACCCAAGAAGCATTTTTTGTCAATTAAAACAGGCTGGATCTAGTTAACAAACTTCAAAACTGTGAAGTTGGTTAAGTAGATCAAAAGTTGGTTAACCAGAGTGTAACTCTTTGAGAGCATAAACATGAAACCACATGGACCCTTGCGGGTCTATTTGGTTTCATGTTTATGCTCTCAAGAATTAAAATATTCACCATCTGAATTAGTCCAATTATACACAACTACAGAAAGTAGAAGATTAATGGTCATTTCGATCTGTATGCTGGACAGTTTTGTTTCTGAAATCCAGCCTGGAATTGTGGACAAAAGCAAAAGTAATGTTTAGTTTTTGGGTCCGTGTGTCGATTAAAATGAGTTAATTTTGTTAATCGCGTTATTGATTCTGTGATTAATTAATCTCAATTAATCAGTCCCAGCACTACTTTTTACATAACAGTTGACCTTAGCCATAGGTTTTATTCAGGTTATGTTTAGGGTTAAGTGTTAGGTTTAGTAGGGAAAACAGTTGCGGCTGTTCTGGGTTAGGGTTGGAGTTGGACTGTTATGCCAAACAGTCGCAGCAGTTGTAAAAACCGTGGCGGTCGGTCGCGAATGGATTCCCGCCGTGTCTCCCAAATTCAGTCGAACTTCAGCTGCAGTGCAGGAAGCAGGAAAAAAAAGAATCAAAACGCTCAATAAAAGCCTGGCGTCCCGACGTCATTCAGTAACATGATCTCTCTCCCATCATGCTGAATAATGACGTCCGGGCCCTGCGTTCTCAGGGGCGGATCTAGGCATGGGCATGAGGGGAGGGGGGGGGCAATGCCCCCTTAAATACCCAGTCTGCCCCCCCCCCCCCCCCCCCCCCCCAAACACGATGCCATGCAAAACAACCCAAGATATTTCAAATTAAAGTGCTTCTATTTAAAATGATGTGAACCACTACTACTACTGCTACTAACTAACTACAGCTGTGTCACCACTAAACCAACAGCATTTCATCATTGAAAACAGAAAACTCTCTGAGTCAGACCTTTAGCTTTATGCATGCTGCGTGTCTGTTGCAACTTCAACAACAACTGATGTTATTATTGATGCTTTACTTGACTAATAAAAGTCCTGTAACTGAAAATGGTCGCGACACGGCGATGAAGCTGCACCCATACCATTTTCTCTTGCCCCTCCAACATGTTCTCTTGCCCCCCCCAAATGCGACATGTTACATCCGCCCCTGTGCGTTCTGCAGCTCTGTGTGTGGCTGTTCCCCAGCTCAGAGGCAGAACAGAGGAGGGCAATGCCACAGACGGGAAGAGGGCATGGGCCAGGATGGCTGGAGTATGAGTCTCTAATGAGAGCTGACAGGAGGAAGCCTCACTCCCTCCCTCCCTACACCCCCACGGATCTGCACGCACGCACACACACACGCACGCACGCACACGCACGCACAACTAGAGACCGACAAATAAAAGACAAAGACTAAATAACACAAACAGAGTTAGGGAGCCTGTGACGGTCAAAACGCACATCTTGCCTTCACTTGGGACGATTATTGTATTTAAATCAGCCACTTACAGAGCTATAACAGACAGAGTCTCACAGCTCACATTAGCATACCAAAACGCTTGGCATGAGGCAAAGGACTGATGCATTATTCAAATGACAGTCAAGTCACTTTATCAATCATTTATATGGAGTTCTTCATCAGGAATGAATAGGAAGGATACGAAGGACATCTGGGAATCTTTTTCCCCTTTCACACAACTGACTCAAACGCGTCAGGGCCGGATCTAGAGGGGGCAGGGCAGGGGTGGGCGGGCGGGCAGAGCCCACCCAAATCTGCATCCTGTATGCCCAATCCAATGAAAGGTAATATATCATTCTTCCAGCCCACCCTAGTAGGCCTGGCTGAATCCGGCCCTGCTCTACAGCCCTACTTGGGTTCCAGTGGAGATGGTTATCGGAGGTCCGCCGATGCCCATCGCCCCGTAGCCATCGCTAAACTCCGCTAACATAAACACACACCGCCAAACATTTGCATGAGCGAGACAGCACCGGCATCAAGTACTTAAAACAGATGCAAAGTAATATTTGGAGAACAGGCATTATCCAAAGTCATACAGACTCAACACTGCTGGTGTCAAACTGTTTGATACGTCTCAAACATGGATCTATTCTAGACTATTTAAAGGTATGGTAAGTGATTTGGGTGATGCGGAAAAACCTCTGGTTTCCCCGGTACGGTAGCAAGATCTGCACATGCACACACTCTACAATGAGGGGGAAGTTCAACAAGCCAACATCAAGTACACCAGAACTCGATCCTGATTGGAGGAAGGCCTTCCTCATCCTGATTGGACGCAAAGGCTTTTAAGCACAAACTGAAACTAGTTAAAAAAAAAAAAAAAACAGGCGATGCGGACGACGCTTGGAAGTTCATTAGCTGTAGCCGAAATCGCCCAAGTATGGGACGAAAACCTCAATTATATTTTCTATATCTTTCCATTTCTATATCTTTTCAGCCGACATTGTCCGGCCGACTTTCCGACCATCGCCCCTGCGCCTGCGATCGCCAGAATCAGCAGCTCTCATGTAGACAAATAATGCGCTTCAGGAAACGCCGTTTGTCCGGCGTCATCCAGCTGCATTTGGCCCCCGGGCCGCATAATGCTCAGGTATGATCTACAACAACCTTTCGCTTTCATTTCATTTATTTTCTTAGTAGAGCAGCGAGCGTATAGCCTCTCTGATGTTTTATTTTCTTAGTAGAGCAGCGAGCGTATAGCCTCTCTGATGTTTTATTTTCTTAGTAGAGCAGCGAGCGTATAGCCTCTCTGATGTTTTATTTTCTTAGTAGAGCAGCGAGCGTATAGCCTAGCCTCTCTGATGTCTTATTTTCTTAGTAGAGCAGCGAGCGTATAGCCTAGCCTCTCTGATGTTAGTAGAGCAGCGAGCGTATAGCCTAGCCTCTCTGATGTTAGTAGAGCAGCGAGCGTATAGCCTAGCCTCTCTGATGTTAGTAGAGCAGCGAGCGTATAGCCTAGCCTCTCTGATGTTAGTAGAGCAGCGATCGTATAGCCTAGCCTCTCTGATGTTAGTAGAGCAGCGAGCGTATAGCCTAGCCTCTCTGATGTTAGTAGAGCAGCGAGCGTATAGCCTAGCCTCTCTGATGTTAGTAGAGCAGCGATCGTATAGCCTAGCCTCTCTGATGTTAGTAGAGCAGCGAGCGTATAGCCTAGCCTCTCTGATGTTAGTAGAGCAGCGATCGTATAGCCTAGCCTCTCTGATGTTAGTAGAGCAGCGAGCGTATAGCCTAGCCTCTCTGATGTTAGTAGAGCAGCGAGCGTATAGCCTAGCCTCTCTGATGTTAGTAGAGCAGCGAGCGTATAGCCTAGCCTCTCTGATGTTAGTAGAGCAGCGATCGTATAGCCTAGCCTCTCTGGTGTTAGTAGAGCAGCGAGCGTATAGCCTAGCCTCTCTGATGTTAGTAGAGCAGCGAGCGTATAGCCTAGCCTCTCTGATGTTAGTAGAGCAGCGAGCGTATAGCCTAGCCTCTCTGATGTTAGTAGAGCAGCGAGCGTATAGCCTAGCCTCTCTGATGTTAGTAGAGCAGCGAGCGTATAGCCTAGCCTCTCTGGTGTTAGTAGAGCAGCGATCGTATAGCCTAGCCTCTCTGGTGTTAGTAGAGCAGCGAGCGTATAGCCTAGCCTCTCTGATGTTAGTAGAGCAGCGAGCGTATAGCCTAGCCTCTCTGATGTTAGTAGAGCAGCGATCGTATAGCCTAGCCTCTCTGGTGTTAGTAGAGCAGCGAGCGTATAGCCTAGCCTCTCTGATGTTAGTAGAGCAGCGAGCGTATAGCCTAGCCTCTCTGATGTTAGTAGAGCAGCGAGCGTATAGCCTAGCCTCTCTGATGTTAGTAGAGCAGCGATCGTATAGCCTAGCCTCTCTGATGTTAGTAGAGCAGCGAGCGTATAGCCTAGCCTCTCTGATGTTAGTAGAGCAGCGATCGTATAGCCTAGCCTCTCTGGTGTTAGTAGAGCAGCGAGCGTATAGCCTAGCCTCTCTGATGTTAGTAGAGCAGCGAGCGTATAGCCTAGCCTCTCTGGTGTTAGTAGAGCAGCGAGCGTATAGCCTCTCTGATGTTTTATTTTCTTAGTAGAGCAGCGAGCGTATAGCCTAGCCTCTCTGGTGTTTTCGCTGTCACAGTCTCAGCATCATCACAGCCGAAAATATAGAACATTGTTGAATCCACAATGCTTCGTCCTAAATTTAGACGGTGACATTAAAGTGTCTCACACAAACTGAAGGTGTTTTTACCTTTGCTTTCTGCTACACTAAATCCTCCATCAGGAATTGTTTGGGGCCTAATCGTTAACAGGTTATCAGCTTATATCTCTTTAGAGCAGTTTTGACACCAGGGCCCACTATTTATTCAGCATTTCAGCCACAGAGGACCATCATTTGATGACATTTTAGCCCCACAGACCCCAAAACTAAAGATTTCCTTTTGTCCATCTTCTAGTTGTGTAGACTTGGGGCTAATTCCGATGATGAATATTTTAACTCTTGAGTGTAAAAAATGAAACCAAATGGACCCGCAAGGGTCCATTTGGTTTCATTTTTACGTTCTCAAGAGTTACATCTGGTTAACCCAACTTAGCTGGGGACCACCTGGAACCCTCTTCAGTCCCTGGACCTCTGGTTGAAAACCCCTGCCCTACTGTAATAATCTAATCTGTAAACATCTATGCAGTCTCATGAAGCTGTTTTAAATGACCAGGAGGAAAGATACAGCCCGTCATTTACTTGCTCTGCTAACGGAGGGTTGAAATGATACCGTCAGGGTAATCATAGACTCTGGATAGCTGAGAGGTCATAATGAGCATTTAAAGGAACAGTTTAGTTGTTTTTTTCCAACCAAGGTTCATGATTTAGAATAGCTCATGGGTTTTCGACCTTTTTGACACCAGGGCCCACTATTTATTCGGCATTTGAGTGTAAAAATGAAACCAAATGGACCCGCCAGGGTCCATTTGGTTTCATTTTTACACTCTCAAGAGTTACATCTGGTTAAACAACTTAGCCTGGGGACCACCTGGGACCCTCTCAGGGACCACTGGTGGCCCCCGGACCACCTGTTGAAAACCCCTGATTTAGATCATGGGGTTTCACTTTCAACCTTTTTGACACCAGGGCCCACTATTTACTCAGCATTTGAGCTACGGAAGACAGCGATTTGAGGATATTTTAGCCCCACAGACCCTCCAGAAACTAAAGATTTATTTTGCTTGTGTCCACAATTCCAGGCTGGATTTCAGAAACAAAACAGTCAAACATACAGATCAAAATGACCATTAATCTTCTACATTCTCCAGTTAATTCTAGCTAATTCACATGATGAATATTTTAACTCTTGGTGTAAACATTTACACTCTCAAAGAGTTACACCCGGTTATTAAGCCTGAGGAGGAGGACTGCCTGGAACTCTCTCTCTCTCTCGAGGACGGACCCTTGCGGGTCCATTTGGTTTCATTTTCACACTCTCAAGAGTTAAAATATTCATCATCTGAATTAGCGCCACCTAATTAAGAAGTCTACACTGTTTTGTTTGCAAAATCCAGCCCTGAATTGTGGACAAAACCAAAATAATTCTTTAGTTTTTGGTCTTTGGGATGAAAATGTAATCAAATGCTGGTCCGTGGCTCAAATGCTGAATAAATGGTGGTCCCTGTTGTCAAAAAGGTTGAAAAACCCCTGCCCTACACTAAAATAATAATGATGTCATCATGTCACAATTTTCTCTCTCTCACTAAAAAAAGGAAAGACTCAACTTCCAGGGCAAAAACGAGATTATCTTGCTTATCTGTGCACTGCTGCTGCTTGTCTGCCCATCAGAGCTATCAGTCCAACAGTGCATCCGGTTGGTCCACTCCACTGATTACACTGTCAGGATGACAGGGGCGGATCTAGAGGGGGGCAGGGGGGGCAGAGCCCATCAGAGCTATCAGTCCAACAGTGCATCCGGTTGGTCCACTGATTACACTGTCAGGATGACAGGGGCGGATCTAGAGGGGGGCAGGGGGGGCAGAGCCCATCAGAGCTATCAGTCCAACAGTGCATCCGGTTGGTCCACTGATTACACTGTCAGGATGACAGGGGCGGATCTAGAGGGGGGGCGGGGTGGGGCAGAGCCCATCAGAGCTATCAGTCCAACAGTGCATCCGGTTGGTCCACTAATTACACTGTCAGGATGACAGGGGCGGATCTAGAGGGGGGGCAGGGGGGGCAGGGGGGGCAGAGCCCATCAGAGCTATCAGTCCAACAGTGCATCCGGTTGGTCAACTGATTACACTGTCAGGATGACAGGGCCGGATCTAGAGGCGGGCGGGGGTGGGGCAGAGCCCATCAGAGCTATCAGTCCAACAGTGCATCCGGTTGGTCCACTGATTACACTGTCAGGATGACAGGGGCGGATCTAGAGGGGGGGCAGGGGGGGCAGAGCCCATCAGAGCTATCAGTCCAACAGTGCATCCGGTTGGTCCACTGATTACACTGTCAGGATGACAGGGGCGGATCTAGAGGGGGGGCGGGGTGGGCAGAGCCCATCAGAGCTATCAGTCCAACAGTGCATCCGGTTGGTCCACTGATTACACTGTCAGGATGACAGGGGCGGATCTAGAGGGGGGCAGGGGGGGCAGAGCCCATCAGAGCTATCAGTCCAACAGTGCATCCGGTTGGTCCACTGATTACACTGTCAGGATGACAGGGGCGGATCTAGAGGGTGGGCGGGGGGGCAGAGCTATCAGTCCAACAGTGCATCCGGTTGGTCCACTGATTACACTGTCAGGATGCCAGGGGTGGATCTAGAGGGGGGCAGGGGGGGCAGAGCCCATCAGAGCTATCAGTCCAACAGTGCATCCGGTTGGTCCACTGATTACACTGTCAGGATGACAGGGGCGGATCTAGAGGGGGGCAGAGGATGCACCCAAACGTGCACCCTGCCCAGTGCCCACCCGATGAAAGGTAATATATCAGTGGTCTGGGGACCACCCGTTGTCCTTGAGAAGGAGGTTCCAGGTGGTCCCCAGCAAAATGGTGGGAATTGGTTAACCGGATGTAACTCTTTGAGAGCGTAAAAATGAAACCAAATGGACCCTTGCGGGTCCAGAGGGGGGCATTTTTACACTCTCAAGAGTTAAAATATTCATCATCTGAGCCCAAGTCTACACAACTAGAGAATGTAGAAGATTAATGGTCATTTTGATCTGTATGTTTGTTTTGTCTCCCGAATCCAGTCTGTTATTGTGGACAAAAGCAAAGTAAATCTTTAGTTTTGGAGTCTGTGATGGGGGGGGGGGGGTAAAATCTCAAATGGTGGTCCTCCGTGGATCAAATGCCGAATAAATAGTGGGCCACTGGTGTCAAAAAGGTTGAAAACCTCTGCTTCATATGGAAAAGCTTTGGAGTTGCCCCATACATACACCCTGCCATTCTTCCAGCCCATCCTAGTAGGGCTGGCTGAATCCGGCCCTGGCCTGGTCAGGACGACAGGACAGACAGGAAACTATCAATACAACGCACTGGAAAACGTCAACGTGAAAACGACAGACACGAGGAAACACAGAAGTGTGAATGTCACCAGATGACTCACGAAACGACAGCCAGACTCGGGATTCAAACGTGTGTGACAATGAGCACATGAGTGAACCACAACAAACATGACTAGTAGCCCAGAGCCCTAACTCAGGGGTTTTCAACAGGTGGTCCGGGGACCACCAGTGGTCCTTGAGAGGGTTCCAGGTGGTCCCCAGCTAAGTTGTTTAATCAGATGGAACTCTTGAGAACGCATTTTTTTTACACTCTCAAGAGTTAAAATATTCATCATGTGAATTAGTCCTAATCTACACAACTAGAAGATTAATGGTCATGGACAGAATCAAAGGAAATCTTTAGTTTGAGGGGTCCGTGGCTCAAATGCTGAATACATGGTGGGCCATGGGATGAAAAAGGTTGAAATCCCCTGTCCTAACTGACCACAGCATACATGGTGGGCCATGGGATGAAAAAGGTTGAAATCCCCTGTCCTAACTGACCACAGCATCTCTAAATGCTTGTTTTATTCTAACATAGCAGAAAGTCTATAGAGCAATTGTTTTCAACAGGTGGTCTGCAGTGTTGGGTTCTCTGTGCTGAGCTAGTTCCGTTCTACATCGCTTCTACTGATGCTGCAGCCGTTTCCCTGCAGTCCAAACACTTGCTTTGCCCTGCAGGCGGTCCAGAACTTTATTGTCGTCAACAAATAATTGACGTTGGACTCATGACAAGGCGGTGGCTTGTGTTGTGGGGGGTGAGGTGGTGTTTTATGATTATCCAACCACCAAAAACGCTCTACGGCAGTAGAAAGTGTAGGGTTAAAATGCCTCCTAGTGCACCATCTCCTTTGGGTCTATATGACATAACAATACAGACAAGAATGGACAAAGGCTCTCAGTCGATTTTGACAGAAGAGTGCATGGCAGCGCACACACGCACACGCACACACACACACACACACACACACACACACCAAATCGACTTGTAATGAATGTGATGAGAAAGCTGGTTTAAGTGAACTCTAGTCTTAAAGGAGAATTCCACACCAAAACACATCGGGTCTCAATCTACCTTGATTCCTGTGACATGTAGAAAAGGGGACATTATGAGCCCCAGCTGTGTGGTGCTCAAAGGAGCTTTCCACCCCTGGATTGACAGCTCATTGTAGGATTTATGGTGCTCCTGAGCACCACTTACTGTATGTGCACCCTGATCATGTCACAGGACAGGGCTTGACACTAACACTTGCCCGCTTGCCCGGGGCAAGTAAAAAAAATGGTGGGGCAAGTGAAGACTGCTACCTGGTTGCCCGATCGGGCAAGTGTGCAACATAGTCCACTATAACACAACACAAGATAAGTTTGTCTTGAAGGCAGTCATTGCACTCTGCCTCTGTGTCTTTCACTGCTTTCTAGATATCTCTACCCATCTCTCTCCCAGGTCCATTTGGTTCCAAACTATCATTTTGCTGGGGTCAGGGACCACTGGGTCTGTGACCACTATGGGCTAATTAAGATGATGAATTTTAACTCTTGAGAGCGTAAAAATGAAACCAAATGGACCCTTGCGGGTCCATTTGGTTTCATTTTTACGCTCTCAAGAGTTACATCTGGTTAACCAACTTAGCTGGGGACCACCTGGAACCCTCTCAGGGACCACTGGTGGTCCCCAGACCACCTGTTGAAAACCCCTGGTTTAAAGCACCCAAGTAGGAAGTAAACTTAAATGCAAAATTTACAATATATTTTTTGAGGGGCAAGTGACCATGACCTGAGGGCAAGTAGAACCTGACTTGCACTTGCCCGATGGGCAAGTGCCTCAGAGACCTTAGTGTCAACCCCTGCAGGAATCAAGGTACAGTAGATTGATGCCCATGTGTTTTGGGGTGGAATTCTCCTTTAATGCGTCTGGTTGCGTTCTCTATCCAGTTGGCCATGCAGTGTAAACAGCATGCAGGCCAAAGTCCAGCTCAAACTATTACTACTACTACTGCAACAACAACGACAAGTGCTTGGAGCAGCACACAGCAGGGGCGGACCTAGGCATGGGCATGGGGGGCAATGCCCCCTAAATGCCCAGTCTGCCCCACCAAACATGATAGCATGCGAAACAACCGCAAGATATTTCAAATTAAAGTACTATACTGCTACTAACTAACTACAGCTGTGTCACCACTAAACCAACAGCATTTCATCATTGAAAACAGAAAACTCTCTGAGTCAGACCTTTAGCTTTATGCATGCTGCGTGTCTGTTGCAACTTCAACAACAACTGATGTTATTATTGATGCTTTACTTGACTAATAAAAGTCCTGGAACTGAAAATGGTATGGGAGCTGTTTGTCAGGTATATCCAAATATGGAGCTGTTTAAATGAAAATGGTATGGGGGCGGCTTCATCGCCCCCCACCCATTGATGAAGCCCCCCACCCATTGGAAAATGTTACATCCGCCCTGGGTGCTTGGCTTTCAGAATCCTGAGCCTTTACACAATTTCATTGAGATTACCAAGGGATTAGCACCTATATGGGGACACTGCATATGGCTGCTGGCCATTACAATCATGAAACCTGAAGAACATGGACATGGACTGGTGCCTGTGCCTGTCATGTCAAGCAAATACTCACAACTCAGTGAACTCCAGTGATGGGCAAGTTACTGGGAAAATGTAGTAAGCTACACTACTTGTTACTCTTGAAAAAAAAAAATGAAGCTAAGCTACATTACAAGCTATGCCAAGAAAATTGTAGCAAGCTACACTACATGCTGCACAACAAAAGAAGCTTGCTACATCAAAACTACATATATCTCAACGCAATGTACAACTTTCTAAATAATAATAATAATAATAATAATAATAACATTTTATGGGTAAAAATCACGATAATAATATTAATCTAGGGGTGGGTTTGAACATAGGATGGTGGATAGGATATTAGAGGTTTTCTACCCATTAAAAATGGGCGGAATTTGAAAATGTGTGGGAAAAAATGTATTAAGCTACACAAGCTACTCGAAACAAGTAGTGTAGTTTCACTACAAGCTACAGAGCAAATGTAGTAAGCTACACTACAAGCTACAGGAAAATGTAGTTAAGCTATGTAGCTTAGCTACTTGTAACAATTTACTGGCCATCACTGGTGAGCTCACAGAACAGCCATAACACTTAGAATCATGAGCCAACACTCATCTCCCATCACTTAGCTGAATAATATGACCAAGTGCTACAATAAACCAGTGGTTTTCAACGTTTTTTGATACCAAGGTCCACTTTATTCAGGATTTGAGCCACGGACCACCCCACAGACCCCAAAACTAAATTATTATTATTATTATTATTTTGGTTCTGTCCACAATTCCACGCTGGATACAGGCAAACATACGTTCTAATTGTGTAGACTTCTTAATTACGTGAGACAATTTTGAGCAATTTTTGAACTCTTGAGAGTGTAACATGAAACCAAATGGACCCACAAGCCGCAAGGGTCCTTATTTGGTTTATTATTTTTTATCTGGCTAACCAACTTCTCAATTCAGGTTAACCAACTTAGCTGGGAACTACCTGGAACCCTCCCAAGGACCACAGGTGGTCCCCAGACCACTGGTTGAGAACCAGTGCTATAAAACAGCCAGGAGGACTATAATATGTCATATGGGTGCCCAAAAGGTAGATGGTGATCTACCAGTAGATCACACAGACCGTGCAGGTAGATCATGACAGTCCCCATAGATCTGTAACTCTTGAGTGTTAAAATGAAACCAAATGGACTCTTACGGGTCCATTTGGTTTCATTTTACACTCTCGAGAGTTACACTCTCAAGAATCCATGCAATTAGAAAATGGAGAATAATTGTTATTTTGACCAATGTTTTGCCAGTTCTCTTTCACAATTGTGGACAAAAAAATGTGAAAGTTCTTTGTTTTGGGTGCAAGAGACTAAACTCAACATCACAAACTGTCAACTCAAACCCCAAATACTGTTGTCAAACGTCAGCAGTAGCATATACAAGAAAACCTTCCAATTCTCGATTTTTCATTTTAAGCTCATTATTCTTAAACACTATAACAGTAAGTAACACCATCACCAACTATTTCAAAGCTCAAACCTTCTAGGGGGCCTTGACATTCATTTTCAGTAATGGAATAATCACATTTTTGATGTGTAGTAGACCTTATTGAGCGGGTCATTTAAAGTAGCTCTCAAGTCAAAAAAGTGTGGGCACACCTGCCATATAGCATGAGCCATCCTCCACAACAGGGGTTTTCAACAGGCGGTCCTCCGGGGACCACCAGTGGTCCTCGAGAGGGTTCCAGGTGGTCCCCAGGCTAAATGATGGAAAGTTGGTTAACCAGATGTAACTCTTGAGAATGTAAAAATGAAACCAAATGGACCCGCAATATTCATCATCTGAATTAGCACTATTCAATTAAGAAGTCTGCACTGTTTTGTCCAGCCAGGAAATGTGAACAAAAACCAAAAGAATTCTTTAGTTTTAGGTCTATGGGGGCTAAAATGTCATCAAATGGTGGTCCACCGTGGCTCAAATGCTGAATAAATGGTGGTCCCTTGTGTCAAAAAGGTTGCAAACCCACTGCTCCACAACTATTTGACACAGTGGCGATAGCCAGCAACATAGTAAGCTAACACTGAACCTCTACAGCAAGGGTTTTCAACAGGTGGTCCGGGGACCACCTGTGGCCCCTGAGAGGATTCTAGGTGGTCCCCAGGCTAAATGATGGAAAGTTGGTTAACCAGATGTAACTCTTTGAGAGCGTAAACATGAAACCAAAATGACCCGCAAGGGTCCATTTGGTTTCATGTTTACACTCTCAAGAGTTAAAATATTCATCATGTGAATTATCCCAAGTCTACACAACTAGAGAATGTAGAAGATTAATGGTCATTTTGATCTGTATGTTGGAACTGTTTGGTTTCCCAAATCCAGCCTGGAATTGTGGAAAAAGCAAAAGCAAAAGAATATGTTTTAGTTTTGGGGTCTGTGGGGGCTGAAATGTCATCAAATGGTGGTCCTCCGTGGCTCAAATGCTGAATAAATAGTGGGCCCTGGTATCAAAAAGGTTGAAAACCACTGGCATATAGCATGAGCCATCCTCCACAACTATTTGACACATAGTGGCGATAGCCAGCAGCATGTAAGCTAACACTGGACCTAAACAGAAAAAAAAAAACATGCAATCATGCACAGAGTGTAAACATGAAACCAAATGGACCCTTGTGTGTCCATTTGTTTTCATTTTTACACTCTCAAGAGTTATAATATTCATCATCTGAACTAGCCAAACAAAGCTACACAACTAGAGATCTATGTTTGCCTGCTATGTTTCCGAAATCAAGCCTGGAATTGTAGATAAAAAAAGGAGAAATTTGGGTTTTGGGTCTGTGGGGCTAAAATGTCATGAAACGGTGGTCCTCCGTGGCTCAAATGCTGAATAAATGGTGGTCCCTGGTGTCAAAAAGGGTTGAAAACCCCCTGCTCCACAACTATTTGACACATAGCCAGCAACATGTAAGCTAACACTGAACCAACCATGCACACTACAGTGTATAATGTGCTGAATGCAGCTTTTATAAAAATCAATGATGTGCAAAGACACACACAGGCTTTGTTTAGTAGCCTAACACAGGGGTTTTCAACCTTTTTGATGCCAGGGCCCACTATTTATTCGGCATTTGAGCCACGGCGGACCATGATTTGATGACATTTTAGCCCCGCACAGAACTAAAAACTAAAGATTTCTCTTGCTTTTGTCCACCAGGCTGGATTTGGGGAAGAAAAAAAAGAACAGGCAAAACATACAGACCAAAATGACCATTAATCTTCTCTAGACTTAATAAGGGATAATTGAGATGATTATTAGTTTAACTCTTTAACCGGCAAGGGTCCATTTGGATTCGTTTTTACGCTCTCAAGAGTTACATCTGGTTAACCAACTTAGCCTGGGGGACCACCAGGAACGCTCTCAAGGACCACTGGTTATCCCCGGACCCCTGTTTTTTTTTAAAAAAAAAAACCCTGGCCTAACATCCATCCAACACAAACGGAGCTGCTTTTTCTTGTGGGTCCTGCTGTCGTTTCACCGCGGACCCCCTCTATCAAAAACTGATCACCGTCAGAACAAAATACGCCGTATGTACGTGGGGGACGTTTATACACATTATTATAATAATAATAATAATAGCCTGGAAATATGCAAGAAAGAAGGAGTTTGGTGGAGGTCCTCCAACATAACAGATTGTGTTTTACTTTACAGCCACAGCTAGACGAAAAAAGAAAAAAAAAATCCACCCAGAAAGAGAGAGAAAGAGCCCTGTAATTAGTAGCATATCCTAATAGCAGTGGTTTTTAACCAGTGGTCCGGGGACCACCCAGTGGTCCCTGAGAGGGTTCCAGGTGGTCCCCAGCTAAGTTGGTTAACCAGATGTAACTCTTGAGAGTGTAAAAATTTACACTCTCAAGAGTTAAAATAATCATCATCTGAATTAGCCATTTTGGAATGTATGTTTTGCTTGTTTTGTTTCCACCAAATCCAGCCTGGAATTGTGGGACAAAACCAAAAATAAATCTTTTAGTTTTGGTGTCTTTGGGGCGAAAATATCCTCAGATGGTGGTCCTCCGTGGCTCAAATGCTGAATAAATGGTGGTCCCTGGGATGAAAAAAGGTTGCAAACCCACTGCTAATAGCCCTGGCTAAAAAAAGGTAGGCTATCTGTGTTGTGTTGTGACTTCTTCAAGCAAAGCCCAAAAGGAAGAAGATTCACTTCTTCTTCTTCTTCGAGTGACATGAAATGAAACACAAGGAAAGAAGAGCATTTAGAAGGTTAATATTTACCGCAAACTGGGGAGAGATGATGATGATGATCGACCCATTATTATTTCTTCGCCTGCTGCTTCTTTTTTAGCCCCTCTCTCTCTCTCTCTCTCTCTCTCTCTCTCTCTCTCTCTCTCTCTCTCTCTCTTCGTAGCTTCCGTTTAGTTGTGTGACCCAGTACGGCAGTGTTGCCAACTCTGCCAAAATCCAAAATGCACTAGTGCAGGGGTTTTCAACCTTTTTCATCTCAGGGACCACCATTTATTCAGGATTTGAGCCACGGACCACCATTTGATTACATTTTCACACCAGAGACCTAAAATTAAAGAATTCCTTTGATTTTGTCCATAATTCCAGGCTGGATTTTGCCAACAAAACAGTGTAAACTTCTTAATTAAGTGGTGCTAATTCAGATGATAAATATTTTAACTCTTGAGAGTGTGAAAATGAACCCGCAAGGGTCCATTTGGTTTCATTTTTACATTCTCAAGAGTTACATCTGGTTAACCAACTTTCCATTATTATTTAGCCTGGGGACCACCTGGAACCCTCTCAGGGACCACTGGTGGTCGCCGGACCACCTGTTGAAAACCCCTGCACTAGTGGAGTCAGTGGTGGCACTTCCAAAATGCACTAGAACAGGGGGTTTTTCAGGGTGTTGAAAGCCCCTGGCAAATGTGTTCTTGAAATTTAGGTAATTCAGAATTAAATTTAACTCTTGAGATCGTAAAAATGAAACCAAACTGGTTTCATTTTACGATCTCAAGAGTTACAGATCCATAAGGGTCCTTTTGGTTACCAATGGTCCTTTCTAGGAAGGAAAGAGGACTCTATCATAGGAGGAAAATTGGTGAAAAAATAGTGTTCCGCCAGGAGTTTTTCCACTAATTTTGGCGCTAATAGGGGGGTCTGGAAAAGAGCTAAATATAGCGACAAATCTGCCAAGTTGGTAACACTGGCAGGCAGGCAGGCGACTCAAGTTCTCCCTGGCTGGCTGGCTGTGGGCAGAGCCATCTAGTAGAAGAGTTGCGACATTGAGGGGTCAGAAAGCTGGAGTTGGAAATGCATAGTTTTCAACGAGGGCGGGGCAAATAAGAGCTGTTTTATGGCATGTATTCAACAACTCAACGGCATTGTAGCCTACAGCAACAATGTTAATATACAATATTGTTTATGTTGTAGTATAACTAAAACAAACTAAAATAAAGTGATTTCAGATAATTAAAGCTGGGAATGTTGCCTGCAGTCCAATACATTTCTGCCTACTTCAGGTCCAGGACTTGTCCCTATTAGTTGTCTGTTGTCCCCATTCTCTATTCAAATCTGAGTTGAAGAGCCTCCATTGGACTGACCCCATGAAGTGAACGGAGTTGTCATAACTCTGTCTATATTCTATGGCTCTGGCTGTGGGGAGAGGAGAGGAGCAGTGTTGCCAACTACCTAAATCCAAAATGCACTAGTGGCACTTCCAAAATGCACTAGAATGCGCTAGAGCAGTGGTTTTCAACCATTTCCATACCAGGGCCCACCATTTATTCAGCATTTGAGCCACGGACCACCATTTGAGGACATTTTATCCCCACAGACCCCAAAACTAAAGATTTATTTTGCTTTTGTCCACAATTCCATCCAGGTTGATGAATATGAAAATGTAAAAATGAAAACGAAATGGTCCATTTGGTTTCAGATGTTCCAGATGTAACCCTTAAAGAGTTACATCTGGTTAACCAACTGTCCATCATTTAGCCTGGGGACCGCTGGTTGAAAACCACTGTCATGGGTCCCCCCCCACCTCAACCAATTTCGCTCCAACCCACCAGCCAAAAAGCACTAGATTTTCCGCCAGGAGTTTTTCTACTTATTTTGACACCAGTGCCCCCCTGGGGCTAAATATATCGACAAATGCGCCAAGTTGGCAACACTGGAGAAGAGGGGGAAAAATGCAGCTCAACACCTTCTTTTTCCAACTCCAATCATTACGCACGGATCGACGTCAGCGTCCTACACGCTCGATCCGTTCCCGATCCGCGGTTAGTTTAGTTAGGATTCCCACTTTGCGTCGACTTTTCGACACATATTTGCGGAGTTTTCTCTTGCTGCGACCATTTTTAAACTATTAAAAGCGTGTTTTGTTTGTTCTCCCCCCAGGCTCGGTTAGGTATTTTCCTCCATAGCTCTCAGGCAGCTCAGGCTGGTTGGTTCAGGGTGCTTGTTATGGCGTCCTATCCTATCCCAGCACTGTGTATGCTGACTGGCCAAGAGGCCCGATCAGAGCCATATAGTATAGACAGAGTTACGACAACTCCGTCAACGTCATGGGGCCAGTCCAATGGCGGCTCTTGTACATAGACTTCAATTGAGAACGGGGACAACAAATAGGGACAAGTACTTGATCTGAGGTGGACTGAAATGCAGTGGGCCCAGGTAACAATATGCTACTTTAAAACAGTTGTCATGCTGTGCACATAATTATGCCCTAAAACACCTCTTGTTTGCGGCAACCTCATTGAAAACAATGTATTTCCAACTCCAGTGTGTCCCTATTCAAGCTGCATGAACAGCAGCTCGAGCGCTCAGTTTGTGACCCCTCAATGTCGCGGCTCTGACACTAGGTGGCTCTGCCAGGCGAGCACGGTACGCACGACGTGCTCATAACACGTTTTGCGAGCGCCCTCTAGTCGTGCCTCGGCTGACGTGCTGCCTCAGTCTCAGTGTTTGTCGTGAAGATTGTTTATTATAAACCATGTTTTTTTCCTGTTTTATGAACCTTATAGAACACGAAAAAAAGCGGTTTACATTTTTACAACAATATTTATCCATTGCATCCCATATAAGGCAACAATTCAAAATGTAATCATTCTTTAAGTAGCATATTATGTGACATGTCAAACTAGGGGTTTTTCATGTTTCTGAAACTATTTCAAGCATATAGTTTCCCACAAAAAAAAAACATGTGCTAAAAACAGCTATAACAACCACTTTTGCCATGATGTCTATGGCTGATTTTAGCCCAAGGAGTGTTTTTTGTGCAAAACTAATGAAATCTGTATTCAGAGACCAGAAAAACCCTTAGTTTGACATGTCAACTTTGTTCCATCTGTACACTCACTAAATATGAAGGCACTCCTTTGACTATAATTCATTTATTTGTCATTATGTTTGAGTACAAGTGACGTTAAGTGTTTAGTAGCATTTGTCCTGCATTCAAATGTACTAAAATGCCTTCCGTTTTCACTCTCAAGTCTCAATGCTGAATGTGTCACTCAGTGCCTGTCTGATTAAAGGGGAACTCCACCCATTTTCAATATTTTACTGTCATTGATGTACCTTCAAAGTGTTCAAAGTGTGGACATGATAAAAAAAAGTTCCCCCATTCTGTGTTCCCAAGGAATGGAGGTCTGAAGAAAACCACTATTAACATGGTGAAACATGGTTATCTCTGGCACCTGTCAACCAATTTCTCCCCAACTCACCAGCCAAAAAGCACTACATTTTCCGCCAGGAGTTTTCACTAATTTTGGCGCTAAGGGAGGGTCTGAAAAACAAAACAAAAAAAAGCTAAATATAGCGACAAATGCGCCAATTGGCAATACTGGCCGAGAATCCTGGTAGTGTTTACATCTTGTCCTGTTAGCTCCCCAGTCGATCCCAGTGTTGAGTGATTTTTGGTCCCACTAGACTATAGCCTTCATGGTTCCACCTGTGGCCTGTTATCCTGTGTCTATAGAGCTGCGCAGTGACGTCACCGCCCCTGTTCCGGAAGTCTTTTCCCCATTCATTTTTCTCATAGACTTTTCGAAAATAATTTATATCAAGACGATCACGCCGCGGCCAAAGCCAACTCAGGTCGTGACAAATCATGACAACAAACACAATATCGTCATATAATATATAATTGGGAAGAAGTAGAAAACGGCATGATACAAGACTTTTTGTTTCGTTTTTCATCTTAGAAATTATTTTATTGTCCCAAAAGTTTGTGTGTGTCATCATGATTCGTCACGACTCGAGTTGGCTTTGTCCGCGGCGTAATCGTCTTGATATAAATTATATTCGAAAAGTCTATGAGAAAAATGAATTGGGAAAAGACTTCCGGAACAGGGGCGGTGACGTCACTGCGCAGCTCTATTTAAGTCCTGTGTTTGCCTGTCTGGTGCTCTTGTTGGTTCATAGTTTTATGTTGTGTGAGTTCTTATATGTGTGTGTTGAATGAATAGTAAGCCCTGGTAGTGGTAAGCCCTGGTATCAAAAAGGTTGAAAACCACTGGCCTAAAACATGAACCTTGTTTAAAGGTAGGGTAAGTGATTTGAAATTCATGGTGTAGTACCAGCCTGTTGCACTAGGGGCCCCGAATAGCAGCTACACTATTTGAACCTGCTGCTCGATCCTGATTGGAGGAGAATTCATCCTCCACCTGGGGAACTTTTATTAGCTCCTCTGTTAACGTGGGGGAGGGGGAAACTCCATATATGGTCTGCCCACCTTATAATAGAGCATTTTAACAGAAAAATATTTTTTGGGGGGTGATATCTGACAAAAGTGAAATCACTTCCCCTACCTTTAAAAAAAGTAGTTATTTATTTTCATTTTTTTTTTTCTCGTACCAATCTCATTCCAAAGGCAGGGGCAGTGGTTTGCATATACTGGAGCGTTGAGGTCACACAGCCTTGCTCCAAGGTTTGCTGGATGGAGCCGATCTACAAGCCCCCCAAGGCCAAGAACACGATGCATCATCAGGTGAGCAGAAATGTACTGTAGGCTGCCATTTTTACTTTCCAGGCGAAGGAGTGTGACGCCCGGGATTCGAACCCGGGTCTCCCGTGTGAAAGTCCAACATCATAACCACTAGACCCCTTGGTCCGGGGGCAGATACTAGACTTTGGAGGCCATCACCACAGAGGCTGTAGCCACCTGCTAGAGCAGGGGTCGGCAACCCAAGAGGTTGAAAGAGCCATTTTCGACCCAAAATTAAATTCAAAATCTGTCTGGAGCCGCATTTTATTATTATTTTTTCCTGAGAGTGTGCAAATGTGAACCAAATGGACCCTGGCGGGTCCATTTGGTTCCATTTGCACACTCTCAGAAAAAAGGTCCTCAAAGAAAAATCATTAACATGGTGAAACCCCACCTTTCTTCAGAAATGGAGTTTCTAAAAAAATAAAAAATAAAGGAGTTTTACAGAACTCCATTTCTAGTCCACACAACATCTCTAAGGTATATTAATGACATACTAAACTGAGTAAACCTTTGAAAATGGGTGGTTCAGATTGAAAGCTTCACCTCTGATAACTGCTGGGCTTTTTTGACATGACCAAGTGCTACTTTAACTGGCAACTGTCAGACAGCGCAACGCGTTTTGGGTGACTGAAATGTTTATATTATTTTGGTGTGGATCACCCCAGTGTGTGTATGTACTGTAATAATGCTACAGCCACTGAGCCACTAGGGCTGTGTTCTAGAGCCCAGTGTGTATGTAATAATGCTACAGCCACTGAGCCACTAGGGCTGTGTTCTAGAGCCCAGTGTGTATGTAATAATGCTACAGCCACTGATCCACTAGGGCTGTGTTCTAGAGCCCAGTGTGTATGTAATAATGCTACAGGGAGCCACTAGGGCTGTGTTCTAGAGCCCAGTGTGTATGTAATAATGCTACAGCCACTGAGCCACTAGGGCTGTGTTCTAGAGCCCAGTGTGTATGTAATAATGCTACAGGGAGCCACTAGGGCTGTGTTCTAGAGCCCAGTGTGTATGTAATAATGCTACAGCCACTGAGCCACTAGGGCTGTGTTCTAGAGCCCCAGTGTGTATGTAATAATGCTACATCCAGGGAGCCACTAGGGCTGTGTTCTAGAGCCCAGTGTGTATGTAATAATGCTACAGCCACTGAGCCACTAGGCCCTAGTGGCTCAGTGGCTGTAGCATTATTACATACACACTGGGCTCTAGAACACAGCCCTGGTGACTAGGGCTGTGTTCTAGAGCCCAGTGTGTATGTAATAATACTACAGCCACTGAGCCACTAGGGCTGTGTTCTAGAGCCCAGTGTGTATGTAATAATGCTACAGCCAGGGAGCCACTAGGGCTGTGTTCTAGAGCCCAGTGTGTATGTAATAATGCTACAGGGAGCCACTAGGGCTGTGTTCTAGAGCCCAGTGTGTATGTAATAATGCTACAGCCACTGAGCCACTAGGGCTGTGTTCTAGAGCCGCATGCGGCTCCTGAGCCGCAGGTTGCTGACCCCTGTGCTAGAGGAGCAGCAGCTCTACTTGGAGTGACTGAACTTCTCAATGTAAGGGAGATGATGCCAGCAGCCACCAGCCACAGAAAACTGATTTCGGCCACATGTATTCATGACCTTGTTCTTTGGGTCATGACCCACGCTTCATGACCATAGATGGCAATGAAGATACTGTATCTCGGTCAGGGGCGGATGTAACAACGGATGGGATGGGGGGGGGGGGGGGGCAGGCAGGAGATAATGGTATTGGGGCGACTTCATCGCCCGTGTCGCTTCGCGCCACGTGCGATGAAGTCACACCCATACCATTTTCGGTTACAGGACTTTCATTAGGAAAGTAAAGCATCAATAATAACATCAGTTGTTGTTGAAGTTGCAACAGACACGCAGCATGCATAAAGCTAAAGGCCTGACCCAGAGAGTTCTGTTTTCAATGATGAAATGCTGTTGGTTTAGTGGTGCCAAAATTGTAGTTAGTAGCAGTAGTAGTGTTTCACATCATTTTAAATATAAGCACTTTAATTTGAAATATCTTGGGTTGTTTTGCATGGCATCGTGTTTGGGGAGGGCAGACTGGGTATTTAGGGGGGCATTGCCCCCCATGCCCATGCCTAGATCCACCCCTGAGCCACAGAAAACTAATTTCGGCCACATGACCTTGATGACCTTGTTCTTTGGGTCGTGAGCCACACTTCATGACCGTAGGTGAGGGTAGGGATGAAGATACTGTAGCTGGGTAGACAGAGAACTTTTCCTTCTGGCTCGGCACTCGGCACTTTGCAGGGCTTGACACTAACACTTGCCCGCTTGCCCGGGGCAAGTAAAAATAATTGTGGGGCAAGTGAAGACTGCTACCTGGTTGCCCGATCGGGCAAGTGTGCGACTTAGTGCACTATAACACAACACAAGATAAATTTGTCTTGAAGGCAGTCATTGCACTCTGCCTCTGTGTCTTTCCCTGATTTCTAGCTCATTTGGTTTCCAAATTATCATTTTGCTGGGGTCAGGGACCACTGGGTCTGTGACCACTATGGGCTAATTAAGATGATGAATTTTAACTCTTGAGAGTGTAAAAATGAAACCAAATGGACCCGCAAGGGTCCATTTGGTTTCATTTTTACGTTCTCAAGAGTTACATCTGGTTAACCAACTTAGCTGGGGACCACCTGGAACCCTCTCAGGGACCACTGGTCGTCCCCGGACCGCCTGTTGAAAACCCCTGGTTTAAAGCACCCAAGTAGGAAGTAAACTTAAATGCAAAACTTACAATATATTTTTGGTGGGCAAGTGACCATGACCTGAGGGCAAGTAGAACCTGACTTGCACTTGCCCGATGGGCAAGTGCCTCGGAGACCTTAGTGTCAACCCCTGCTTTGCGCCACAATAGTGCAGTACAGCGACAGCAATACCGCCCCCTGCTGCTCCGATTCTCCGGCTGATCTCCTTCTCCATCCTCCCCATATCAGGTAAGTTCACTTAATGAAAATGTATTTTATTTATATTTAATTTTCTATCTACTTGTTTTCATTGTTTAGCTATTTTTATATCATAACTAATTGGTGGGGGGGGGGGAACAGCCTACAGCATAGCTTCCTCTTCTGTACACACAGTTATCAATAGAAATGAAAAAGGTGTTCTGATTTTACTTGTCCTACATTTTGTACTGTTTATAGCTTAATAATTAATAATGTTTAATAGTGGAATGAAAATGTAAAGGCTCTAACAGCTGATGGTAGTACCACTAACCTCCAGGCGATGGCGACACATCACAAAAGATTCAGACTAAATCCACCTGGTAGTATTATTTTTTTCACATGGAGTGTCACTTTATTTTCTAGCTAGTACTCATGGCTCTCATCAGTTAAAGATGTTATGTTTCATAATTATACTGCATATGTTAGTACAGGGCTTTTCAACAGGTAGTCTGGGGACCACCAGTCAGGGGTCCCTGAGAGAATTCCAGGTGGTCTGTTACTGTTGAGAGTGTAAAATGTTACTCTCTCAAGAGTCTATTATATTATATTATATTATATTATATTATATTATATTATATTATATATTATATTATATATATTATTATATATTATATTATATTATATTATATTATATTATATTTAAACATCTGAAATATGTCATCATGTTCAAGAATCAGTATCAAAATGTAGAAGAATTGTTATTTCGACCAATGTTATGCCAGTTATCTCTCCTAAATTGCGGACAAAAACTTGAAAATCCTTGCTTTTTGGGTCCTAGAGACTAAACTCAACATCAAATGGTGGTCCGCCGTGGATAAAATGCAGAATAAATAGTGGGCCCTGGTATGAAAAAGGTTGAAAACCACTGTCTTGGTAGACGAGGCGGTGGGTGGACACTAACCAGCCCCAGCTCTGTTTAGCTTTCATCTTCCATCTTGTGAGACATCAGTTGCAGATTATATCTATAGCTCCAGGGGCGGATCTAGGTATGGGCATGGGGGGGCAATGCCCCCCTAAATGCCCTGACTTCCCCACCAAACACGATGGCATGCAAAACAACCCAAGATATTTCAAATTAAGGTGCTGACAGTATATTTAAAATGATCTGAAACACTACTACTGCTACTAACTAACTACAGCTGTGTCACCACTAAACCAACAGCATTTCATCATTGAAAACAGAAAACTCTCTGAGTCAGACCTTTAGCTTTATGCATGCTGCGTGTCTGTTGCAACTTCAACAACAACTGATGTTATTATTGATGCTTTACTTGCCTAATAAAAGTCCTGTAACTGAAAATGGTATGGGTGCGGAAGCCGCACCCATACCATTTTCTCCTGCCCCCCATTTGGGAAATGCTAGATCCGCCCCTGTATAGCTCTGGTATGATTTTCTTTGTTGCAGTAGTTTGTTTTTGCTCTCTGTTAATGACCCCCATGTCCTCTTTACTCACATGAGCAGAGCGATCCAGCGCAAAGTAAAGTGATCGGTTCAGGGTCGTCGAGTGTCGACCGTCCTTTGTCAGTCCCTCCTTTTTTGTTTCTGAAGTTGTAGAAACACAGCATGTCCCAGTAAACCATATCATGCTGTTATTCTCATTCAAATCACATTTCTTGATTAGACTGATTGATGTAAAACAAATATATAATTTCTGCTCTCACTCTGTTCTGGGTGATTTAACTGTAATTTAACTGATTTCGTTTGCGTATGTAATAGATGTAATTTAACCCATTTTCTGGCTCTAGATTCCAGTTTCTCATACTAGATCCCAGTTTCTGACGCTAGATCCCAGTTTCTGGTGCTAGATTACAGTTTGACGCTAGATTCTAGTTTCTGACGCTAGATTCTAGTTTCTGACGCTAGATTCTAGTTTCTGACGCTAGATTCTAGTTTCTGACGCTAGATTCTAGTTTCTGACGCTAGATTCTAGTTTCTGACACTAGATTCTAGTTTCTGATGCTAGATTCTAGTTTCTGATGCTAGATTCCAGTTTATGATACTATATTACATTTTATGACACTAGATTCTAGTTTCTAATTTGAAAAAGATCTATGTTCCTGTGTCAGTGCTGCTCAACATATTTCATGCCAAGAACCCCCAGAATTATCTATATTTGGCTGCAGAGGACCCCCATCTCGAAACATGTTGTTCTAGGGATCCCCCAGAAGCAAGGATTTGAGTTACAAATGTTTGTTTCTGGAAGAATATATTTATATTTACTGTATATTATAGATTTGAGCCACATTTTCATAAGCTGAGCTTGTAGGGCTGCTTTTTTATTGCTAAGGTATAACATAAACACATACAGTACATATACATAAAAATAAATACAAAAATAAATTAGAACACCAATACATGTTAGTAGTACAGAAAGGTTTTAAGGGTTAGGGTTAGGGCCGTGATTTTTGTATTTTTTCCAATTTTGTACATGTTTAAGAGGTGACAGTATGTAAATAGACCCCTTGGTGTGTTTTTTATGTGCAATGATGTCTTCACTTTGTATTTAGGGTTTCTTCCTGGGGGCTGAACCTTTCCAGTCAAACGTAACAATGAAAAAAACATTCAATATAGTGACATCACGTGTTCAACCCCTCCCCTAATCCCTCCCCTTTATCATGCAACTAAAGCTGTGGGTGTGGCTTCAGTTCAGGTGGATCTCCACCCATCACCACCCACCAGGCAAACCAGGCATACTTAATGAACTGGCTGGGTGGAATCATAAAAATGACAGTTTAACAAACACTGTACACTTTTTTGGGGGAAAAAATCTTACTTTTCATATAACATTAATACCTGATGATCATGTTTTATGGTAGAAAAAGTTCATGGCACTCAATCTTTAAAAAACAAATGACCACAGGGCTGAACAGGCCAGGGTCTGGTGAGGTCGCTAAAAAAAAGCTTTATCTCGGACATCTTGGGCCTCAGGAAGTGACTCCTCCCACGGACAGACGGACGGACGGACAGTAATTTGATGAAGTTTCGTCGCAGGATGTGAAGTTAAAGCTGTGTTTTCTGAAGGAAGACGGACAGAGGACAGAAACTGTGTCCCAGCAGCATTCACCCAGAAGAAGCAAAGCAAGACGGAGGAGGATGCTTTCTGCTCTCAGGAGGTCCATACTGACCAGGTCTCTGGTGGTGCAGATGAAGGATCTTCACCAGAACAACAAGAAGTCCAACATCCACGGCAAACCAGCCAAGGAAAAGATCGGCCCTGTGGTAGGAAAAAACAACAACACTGTTGATTATCTTAAACTGGATGAACATTTTGCCTGCTGAATGATGCGTGAATGAATGCCCATGGCAGTGGTAGCCTAATGCTGCTTTCTGTTGCATGTAATCAACTGGTCCACTACTATACTGTACAGCAGTGGTTTTTCAGCCTTCTTGATGCCAGGGACCACTATTTATTCAGCATTTGAGCCACAGACGGACCATTTGATGACATTTTCACCCCCTCAAATGCTGAATGAATAGTGGGCCCTGCAGTGTTGGGACATGTGCACTACGTAACTCAATATATTACATAATATATTACCAAAATGCAGTAACTTGTAATATAAATATATTACTTAACAAAAACAATCTAATATGTTATACTTTTCTTTCTGCATTACTGCATTACTTTCAATATTACTTTCTGTCAATCTGTCTCGTTGAAAATGTTCTTGTGAATTATCTTGACAACTGCAGAAGTTAAATAATTACTTATTTTCTATAATTTGTCATCAAATTATTTATTCAGGAGGACGTTTTTTCAAGTTGATTTCATATGGATTTCCCAGATAGCCATTTGCGCTTTCTTTATTGTAGCTATGCCACTGGCCTACACAATATTTGATTAATAGTGACACTAAATATTTAATTATATATTTTGCACAACATTTTTCTTTTAAGTAATATGTAATAGTAATATTAATATATTACACTTGCTCAGACAGTAATATTGTAATACAATATATTGCTTTAAAATGAAGGTAATAAGCAATAAGTAATACATTAACAAGGTATAGTAATATTCCCAACACTGGGGCCCTGGTATCAAAATGGTTGAAAGTCACTGATCTATAATACGTATTTGACATCCTGTATGACTTGACATTATCAAATTAAAGCTAATCTACAGACGCAGTAATGCATGCATGCATGCATACATGCATGCACGCGCGCACACACACAGACTGCTACAGAGGCATAGCGTACATTTATTCGAGACACAGAGTAAAATGAACACTCCAAATTTTACAGGATATTAAGAATCTGTATGGGCATCGGAAAAGTATCAGTATTGGCCCTTGTCATTACCGGGTCACATATTGGCAAATATGCCAGTCTAACCAGTGATCAGACACAGGGGTAAGGGGTTGACACTATGGTGAATATACCAGTCTAACCAGTGATCAGACACAGGGGTAAGGGGTTGACACTATGGTGAATATACCAGTCTAACCAGCGATCAGACACAGGGGTAAGGGGTTGACACTATGGTGAATATACCAGTCTAACCAGCGATCAGACACAGGGGTAAGGGGTTGACACTATGGTGAATATACCAGTCTAACCAGTGATCAGACACAGGGGTAAGGGGTTGACACTATGGTGAATATACCAGTCTAACCAGCGATCAGACACAGGGGTAAGGGGTTGACACTATGGTGAATATACCAGTCTAACCAGCGATCAGACACAGGGGTAAGGGTTGACACTATGGTGAATATACCAGTCTAACCAGTGATCAGACACAGGGGTAAGGGGTTGACACTATGGTGAATATACCAGTCTAACCAGTGATCAGACACAGGGGTAAGGGGTTGACACTATGGTGAATATACCAGTCTAACCAGTGATCAGACACAGGGGTAAGGGGTTGACACTATGGTGAATATACCAGTCTAACCAGCGATCAGACACAGGGGTAAAGGGTTGACACCATGGCAGTTAAGTAAAATGTTGGGTCATGTGGAGTTTGCTTTGGAGTTTCCCAAGTGCACATTTGAGAGGAGTATGTCATTCAAAAAGGTATTTTTTCTTTTGTATGCTATTATATACATTCTTCTCTGGTATCAGCAGTGTTGGGCAGTAACTAATTTTAGATTACATATTACTGTAATATTATTACTTTTGCTCCAAAAAGTAAAGTAACGAGATTACTCTGCAAAAATGGGTAATAAGTAACGCATTACTTTGCAAGTAACGCCAAGTTACTTTTTTAAAATGAGCTTGTTGTTGCATGCAAAAATAGAACAGATGTACAAGCTATTGACAGGTACTGTAACAACAGAGATGTGCAGTAGATTGTAGATCCAGTCCACACGCTGCATCCTGCACAGTTATGTACACTACAAATCGCTTGCTGCTTTATTTTGTAATAAACGGATTATGTTGTACTTCTCTATTTTTTCAAAAGCGGTGTTGAGAACTTGGGAAAGTAATAACGTAATATGTAATATATTACTCTTCAAATCCAGTAATAAGTAAAGTAATGATATTACTTTGTCTAAGGGGTAACGAGTAAAGTAAAGAAGTTACTTTCCTAAGTAATATAGACCAACACTGGGTATCAGTATTTGGTGTCGGCGTCGGCTAACACAAAAATTGTGGCATCGGATCGGAAATGAAAAAGTGGCATCGGGACATCCCTAATGTTTTTATATGTGTTGTTGTTTTTCCACAGCAGTCGGTGTTCACGCTGCTGGTATTTGCTGCGACCCTCCTGGGTCCTGCAGGGTGGATCCTACACCACATCCCAGAGTACCGCCAGAGACCACGTCGTCCTCAGACCTGATGCCCCCCTACACCACATCCCAGAGTATCGCCAGAGACCACGTCGTCCTCAGACCTGATGCCCCCCTCCTCCTCTCTCTCTCAGGGGCGGATCTAGGCATGGGCAGTGCCCAGTCTGCCCCACCACCACCAAACACGATGGCATGCAAAACAAGTGCTTGGTTATATTTAAAAATGATTTGAAACACTACTACTGCTACTGCTACTAACTAACTACAGCTGTGTCACCACTAAACCAACGGCATTTCATCATTGAAAACAGAAAACTCTCTGAGTCAGACCTTTAGCTTTATGCATGCTGCGTGTCTGTTGCAACTTCAACAACAACTGATGTTATTATTGATGCTTTACTTGCCTAAGTCCTGTAACTGACAATGGTTGCTTCGCGCCACGGGCGATGAAGCCGCACCCATACCATTTTCTCTCCTGCCCCCCCCCCCCCCCCCAATTGGGAAATGTTACATCCGCCCCTGCTCTACTCTGCAGCACACGGAAATAAACACACATGCAATCTATTATTTAGATGACTTAACTGTATACTTAACTGTAAATCTGTGAGAGTGTTACCTTGAAGCAAACAAAATGAAACGACATGAATGAATAAAGAAGAGCAAGAAGAAGATGCAACTGTATGTGTTGTTTTGTATTAAGCGTTAGTGTACTGAATGCGTGTTGGTGTTCTAAGCATTATGTTTTAGCTATTGAAAAAAAATAGCAGATCTACAAGCTCATAGCGCGCCACCGAGTGGCGCGCTATGAGCTTGTATCTCTGCTATTTTTGAAAAATCGTGAAAACGTGGTGCCAATCTTTGAATATATGTTATTTTCGAAGCAAACATTTTTAACTCAAATCTTTGCTTCTGGGGGATCCCTAGAACATGTTTTCAGATATAGATCATTCTGATGGTCCATGGCATGAAATGTTGAGCATCACTGGCACAGGATTTTTTTCTCCAGAAAAACTAGAATCCATTGTCAGAAAAAAAAATTCTACCATCTAGCACCAAAAAACTAGAATCTATAGTGTCAGGAACTAGAATCTAGCGTCAGAAACTAGAGTCTAGCATCAGGAACTAGAATCTAGTGTCAAAAACTAGAATGTAGCCTCAAAAACTAGAATCTAGTGTCAGAAACTTGAATCTAGTGTCAGAAATTAGAGTCTCATCAGAAACTAGAATGTAGTCATGACAAAATGAGTTAATAGCAAAAACAAATAGACAATAATAAGAATAAACGTCAATAAACTAGAAGAGTGGTGTTCAACCATGTTGACACCAGGGCCCACTATTTATTCAGCATCTGAGTCACGGAGGAGGACCACCATTTGAGGACATTTTTTTTTGATCCACAGACCCCAAAACTAAAGATGTATTTTGTTTTTGTCCACAATTCTTAGCTGGATTTCCGACACAGAGCGTAAACATGAAACCAAATGGACCCGTTTGATGTTTACGCTGTCAAAGAGTTACATCTGGTTAACCAACTTTCCATCTTTTAGCCTGGGTGGGGACCACCTGGAACCCTCTAAAAAAGGACCATTGTCTAACTACAGCTGTGTCACCACTAAACCAACAGCATTTCATCATTGAAAACAGAAAACTCTCTGAGTCAGACCTTTAGCTTTATGCATGCTGCGTCTCTGTTGCAACTTCAACAACAACTGATGTTAGTATTGATGCTTTACTTGACTTATAAAAGTCCTGTAACCCGAAAATGTTTTGGTGTTGCTTCATCGCCATCATCGATGAAGTCGCACCCATACCATTTTCTCCTGCCCCCCCAATTGGGATTTTTTTTACATCCGCCCCTGATAGTGACTAAATGATCTCGTTCTTGCTAAATGTTATTTCTGGCACATTTATGCCGTTAGCATTCAGCTACCAGAAGGGTCGGTCTGGGACTGGAGTCTGGACCCCAGGGACAGGGTTCTGGTACTTTATCAGCTGCAGAAACCGGTCTGGGACTGGAGTCTGGACCCCAGGGACAGGGTTCTGGTACTTTATCAGCTGCAGAAACCGGTCTGGGACTGGAGTCTGGACTCCAGGGACAGGGTTCTGGTACTTTATCAGCTGCAGAAACTCATTCTTGGCACAAGTCAGTCTGCAGGGAGGAACACTTGGTTTGCAACAGGGTAATTATAGTTATGGATTTTTCATTTTAGTTTAATTTCACTTAGTTTTGACATTTTATTTTCTCAGTTAGTTTTAGTGAAAATATTGTTATTTTGGTGAAAATACTTTTTAGTTCGGTTTAGTTATAGTTTTAGTTTTTTTTTCTGTGTTTGGTTGTCAGGTATAGGATTAAAAAATGTGCCAAAGTAGGAAACGGTTGGTATTCAACCCTTGCTTTGAGTTTCTTAGTACGGTAGATTGGTGATTGCATTCTCCCACAAAAACACAAATTTCCCCCCAGTGTTTATGGAACTCAGTAGTGGATAGAAGATCTAGAAGCATCTCCTCCTCATGTTTATGGAACTCAGTAGTGGATAGAAGATCTAGAAGCATCTCCTCCTCATGCTGGTCACCAACACATTTTGAATTTAAAAGCTTTATAAAAACTAAAACTAAGGGTATTTTGGGTGTAATTTCAGTTAGTTTTAGTTAGTTCTCTGAACCCACATTACAGTTTTAGTTTAGTTATCGTTTTTTCCATTCATTTTTTTTTTGGTTTGCAGTCCTGCATTGCTACGAAAATCTGCAGATGTTTATCTTTAATATTGAGTTTTGGGGGGTCCAATTAAAAAAAAAAAAGATTACATCTGGTTAACCAACTATACCAGGCAGAACAGGTCCAGCACGCACTGGTTGTGGTGGGCCGGTCTAGGTCAAATCACGCTGAAAATGTCCGGGACGTTTTTTTTTTTTCGCCCAGTCCACCACTGGATCAGTACTCTCCCTTATGGTGCTCTAGTGTCACCTATACTAAAGATCTCAACGGGCCTCAAAATTAACCACAAGGACAGAAAATATGTGTACATACAGTATACAGTATGAAATTGGCAACCGTATGCACCTGACTGTAGAATATGTGGTTATATGACATATACCGTATGTCCTATAGATCCACATACATATATGCGGATATATGTATCTGTGTATGTCTACTGCTGCTATTAACTAACTGCAGCTGTGGCACCACTAAACCAACAGCCAGTGATGGGCAGTAGCTTGTTACAAGTAGCTAAGCTACATAGCTTAACTACATTTTCCCGTAACTTGTAGTGTAGCTTACTACATTTGTTCTGGGAATAGCTTGTAGTGAAGCTACACTACTTGTTCCAAGTAGCTTGTAGTGAAGCTACACTACTTGTTTCGAGTAACAAGGATTGTAGCTTACTACATTTTCCCACACACATTTTCAAATTCCACCCATTTTTAATGGGTAGAAAACCTCTATTATACATCCCAAAACTTAAACATGCCACCATCCTATGTTCAAACCCTCCGCTAAATTATTATCATTATGATTTTTACCCATATTGTTTTATTATTATGATTAGTATTTAGAAAGTTGTACATTAAGTTGAGATATATATTTATATTATGTAGTGTTGATGTAGCAAGCTACATCAAGCTACTTTTGTCATGTAGCTTGTAGTGTTGCTTGCTACAATTTTCTGGCGATAGCTTGTAGCTTAGCTACATTTTTTCGAGAGTAACAAGTAGTGTAGGTTACTACATTTTCCCAGTAACTTGCCCATTACTGCCAACAGCATTTCATCACTGAAAACAGAAAACTCTCTGAGTCCTTTAGCTTTATGCATGCTGCGTGTCTGTTGTAACTTCAACAACAACTGATGTTATTATTGATGCTTTACTTGACTAATAAAAGTACTGTAATTGAAAATGGCATGGGTGCGACTCAAAATGGCATGGGTGCGATTTTCTCCTGCCCCCCCCCCCCCCCCCCCCCCCCCCAAAAAATGGGAAATGTTACATCCGCCCCTGCATGAGAGGGGCAGGACTGCTCAGCTTTTCAGTTTGGGCTTTGGGTGGCAAAGCCTTCATCCAATCAGGATAAAGGGGCGGTGCCCTCCATCCTCTGCACTTCCCCAGACTGAGTAGAGCGTGTGCATGTGCAGAGTTACGTGAAAACTGTTCGTTTCCTCCAAAATCATGCACCCAAATCACTGAAGGCTCCTTTAAAGGGGAATTCAACCCATTTTCAACATTTAATGTCATTAATATACCTTGAGATGGTGAGTGCACATGATAAAAAAAAAAAACATTGACGACGTCATCAATCATGTTTTTTCTTTCTTAGAGGACCCTTTTTCCTGAGTGCAGGTACAAATGGGAACCAAATGGACCCGCTATAGCGTTAGGGTCCAAATAGGGTCCATTCGGTTCACATTTGTACTGTACACTCTCAGGAAAATGCTGATGGGCGCTGGAAATCCCCTCACTAAAACTTTAAAAAACAAGATCCTATGTCAGGCTAATGCAACCATCTGTTGCATTGAGAGAAAAGACAACAACAACAACAACATATTCGTCAATACAGCTTGAAAAATGCTCATTAGTGTCCATGTGGTGAGTAATCAATTCAATATCGATCGATGATGCAAAATGCAAATCCTCGGAGCAAATTCTTGAATGACAATTTGTCAAACGCGGAGCAGTCCATCTAGAAAAGGTGTGCTGCTGCTGCCGGTTCCAAGATATAATGTCTCTTTACTGACGCATTAAAAATGCAAATAATCCACACTTATAATAGTCAATTTGCCGCACAAAATGAGCTCTACTGAAAGCTATGTACAAAAATGAAAATCGAGCGTCCACACCGTTGATGCTACGAGCTAAACAAATGGTTTACACAAGTGGTATGATCAAGTCGATCCGGTGCTGCGAGGGGGGGCTCGTATCATGGCCGGATCTAGAGGGGTGGGCAGGGGTGGGCACAGCCCACCCAAATGTGCACCCTGCTGCCCACCCAATCAAAGGTAACATCAGTGGTTTTCAACCAGTGGACCACTAGTGGTTCTTGAGAGGGTTCCAGGTGGTCCCCGGGCTAAAATGGGTGGAATGTTGGTTAACCAGATGTAACTCTTTGAGAGTGTAAACATGAAACCATCATGTAAATTAGCCCCAAGTCTACACAACTAGAGAACGTAGAAGATTAATGGTCATTTTGATCTGTGTGTTGGACTGTTTTGTTTACTAAATCCAGCCTGGAATTGTGGACAAAAGCAAAAATAAATCTTTAGTTTTGGGGTCTGTGGGTCTAAAATGTCATCAAATGACAAATGGTGGTCCTCCTCCGCGGCTCAAATGCCGAGTAAATAGCAGGGCACTGGTGTCAAAAAGAGAGAAAACCACTGCTTCGTATGAAAAACTTTGGAGGTGCCCACCCTGCCATTTTTCCAGCCCACCCTAGTAGGGCTGGCTAGATCCGGCCCTGGCTCGTATTCACTTTTTCACGACTGACAGAGAGAGAGAGAGAGAGAGAGAGAGAGAGAGAGAGAGAAGAGAAGAAGAGAGAGAGAGAGAGAGGAGAGAGAGAGAGAGAGAGAGAGAGAGAGGAGGAGAGAGAGAAGGAGAGAGAGAGAGAGAGGAGAGAAGAGGAATCACATCGTTCGCTGGGAGATGAGAGGAGAGAGAGGAGGATTGGGGGGGGGACGAAAAACAGAGAAACAATAATTGACAGTGTCGGTTTTTATACGATTCCAGTACTATCTACGAAATGTCTACAAAAGCAGAACAGTGTGAGTACAAGCCTTTGCTGTTTCCCTCTCTCTCTCTCTCTCTTCCTCTCTCTTCTACAAATCATTTGTTTGTTTGTTTTTCATTTTTT
>CM076980.1:3255813-3286337 GCA_039105355.1 Benthosema pterotum
CCAGTGTTGAGTGATTTTTTGGTCCCACTAGACTAGAGCCTTCATGGTTCCACCTGTGGCCTGTTATCCTGTGTCTATAGAGCTGCGCAGTGACGTCACCGCCCCTGTTCCGGAAGTCTTTTCCCCATTCATTTTTCTCATAGACTTTTCGAAAATAATTTATATCAAGACGATCACGCCGCGGCCAAAGCCAACCCAGGTCATGACAAATCATGACAACAACACAATATCGTCATATAATATATAATTGGGAAGAAGTAGAGAAAACGGCATGATACAAGACTTTTTGTTTCGTTTTTCATCTTAGAAATTATTTTATTGTCCCAAAGTTTGTGTGTGTCATCATGATTCGTCACGACTCGAGTTGGCTTTGTCCGCGGCGTAATCGTCTTGATATAAATTATATTCGAAAAGTCTATGAGAAAAATGAATTGGGAAAAGACTTCGGAACAGGGGCGGTGACGTCACTGCGCAGCTCTATTTAAGTCCTGTGTTTGCCTGTTGGTGCTCTTGTTGGTTCATAGTTTTATGTTGTGTGAGTTCTTATATGTGTGTGTTGAATGAATAGTAAGCCCTGGTAGTGGTAAGCCCTGGTATCAAAAAGGTTGAAAACACTGGCCTAAAACATGAACCTTGTTTAAAGGTAGGGTAAGTGATTTGAAATTCATGGTGTAGTACCAGCCTGTTGCACTAGGGGCCCCGAATAGCAGCTACACTATTTGAACCTGCTGCTCGATCCTGATTGGAGGAGAATTCATCCTCCACTGGGGAACTTTTATTAGCTCCTCTGTTAACGTGGGGGGAGGACGATCCATATATGGTCCTGCCCACCTTATAATAGAGCATTTTAACAGAAAAATATTTTTTGGGGGGGTGATATCTGACAAAAGTGAAATCACTTCCCCTACCTTTAAAAAAAGTAGTTATTTATTTTCTTTTTTTTTTTTCTCATGCCAATCTCATTCCAAAGGCAGGGGCAGTGGTTTGCATATACTGGAGCGTTGAGGTCACACAGCCTTGCTCCAACTTCCAAGGTTTGCTGGATGGAGCCGATCTACAAGCCCCCCAAGGCCTAGAACACGATGCATCATCAGGTGAGCAGAAATGTACTGTAGGCTGCCATTTTTTACTTTCCAGGCGAAGGAGTGTGACGCCCGGGATTCGAACCCGGGTCTCCGTGTGAAAGTCCAACATCATAACCACTAGACCAAAGGGACATCCCCTTGGTCTGGGGGAAGATACTAGACTTTGGAGGCCATCACCACAGAGGCTGTAGCCACCTGAAAAGACTAGAGCAGGGGTCGGCAACCCAAGAGGTTGAAAGAGCCATTTTCGACCCAAAATTAAATTCAAAATCTGTCTGGAGCCGCATTTTATTATATATTTTTTCCTGAGAGTGTGCAAATGTGAACCAAATGGACCCTGGCGGGTCCATTTGGTTCCATTTGCACACTCTCAGAAAAAAGGTCCTCAAAGAAAAATCATTAACATGGTGAAACCCCACCTTTCTTCAGAAATGGAGTTTCTAAAAAAATAAAATAAAGGAGTTTTACAGAACTCCATTTCTAGTCCACACAACATCTCTAAGGTATATTAATGACATACTAAACTGAGTAAACCTTTGAAAATGGGTGGTTCAGACTGAAAGCTTCACCTCTGATAACTGCTGGGCTTTTTTGACATGACCAAGTGCTACTTTAACTGGCAACTGTCAGACAGCGCAACGCGTTTTGGGTGACTGAAATGTTTATATTATTTTGGTGTGGATCACCCCAGTGTGTGTGTAATAATGCTACAGCCAGGGAGCCACTAGGGCTGTGTTCTAGAGCCTCAGTGTGTATGTAATAATGCTACAGCCACTGAGCCACTAGGGCTGTGTTCTAGAGCCCAGTGTGTATGTAATAATGCTACAGCCACTGATCCACTAGGGCTGTGTTCTAGAGCCCAGTGTGTATGTAATAATGCTACAGGGAGCCACTAGGGCTGTGTTCTAGAGCCCAGTGTGTATGTAATAATGCTACAGCCACTGAGCCACTAGGGCTGTGTTCTAGAGCCCAGTGTGTATGTAATAATGCTACAGGGAGCCACTAGGGCTGTGTTCTAGAGCCCAGTGTGTATGTAATAATGCTACAGCCACTGAGCCACTAGGGCTGTGTTCTAGAGCCCCAGTGTGTATGTAATAATGCTACATCCAGGGAGCCACTAGGGCTGTGTTCTAGAGCCCAGTGTGTATGTAATAATGCTACAGCCACTGAGCCACTAGGCCCTAGTGGCTCAGTGGCTGTAGCATTATTACATACACACTGGGCTCTAGAACACAGCCCTGGTGACTAGGGCTGTGTTCTAGAGCCCAGTGTGTATGTAATAATACTACAGCCACTGAGCCACTAGGGCTGTGTTCTAGAGCCCAGTGTGTATGTAATAATGCTACAGCCAGGGAGCCACTAGGGCTGTGTTCTAGAGCCCAGTGTGTATGTAATAATGCTACAGGGAGCCACTAGGGGCTGTGTTCTAGAGCCCAGTGTGTATGTAATAATACTACAGCCACTGAGCCACTAGGGCTGTGTTCTGGAGCCGCATGCGGCTCCTGAGCGCAGGTTGCTGACCCCTGTGCTAGAGGAGCAGCAGCTCTACTTGGAGTGACTGAACTTCTCAATGTAAGGGAGATGATGCCAGCAGCCACCAGCCACAGAAAACTGATTTCGGCCACATGTATTCATGACCTTGTTCTTTGGGTCATGACCCATGCATCATGACCATAGATGGCAATGAAGATACTGTATCTCGGTCAGGGCGGATGTAACAACGGATGGGGGGGGGGGGGGGGGGCAGGCAGGAGATAATGGTATTGGGGCGACTTCATCGCCCGTGTCGCTTCGCGCCACGCGCGATTGAAGTCACACCCATACCATTTTCGGTTACAGGACTTTCATTAGGAAAGTAAAGCATCAATAATAACATCAGTTGTTGTTGAAGTTGCAACAGACACACAGCATGCATAAAGCTAAAGGCCTGACCAGAGAGTTCTGTTTTCAATGATGAAATGCTGTTGGTTTAGTGGTGCCAAAATTGTAGTTAGTAGCAGTAGTAGTGTTTCACATCATTTTAAATATAAGCACTTTAATTTGAAATATCTTGGGTTGTTTTGCATGGCATCGTGTTTGGGGAGGGCAGACTGGGTATTTAGGGGGGCATTGCCCCCCCCATGCCCATGCCTAGATCCACCCCTGAGCCACAGAAAACTAATTTCGGCCACATGACCTTGATGACCTTGTTCTTTGGGTCATGAGCCACACTTCATGACCGTAGGTGAGGGTAGGGATGAAGATACTGTAGCTCTGTAGACAGAGAACTTTTCCTTCTGGCTCGGCACTCGGCACTTTGCAGGGCTTGACACTAACACTTGCCCGCTTGCCCGGGGCAAGTAAAAATAATTGTGGGGCAAGTGAAGACTGCTACCTGGTTGCCCGATCGGGCAAGTGTGTGACTTAGTGCACTATAACACAACATAAGATAAATTTAATTTGTCTTGAAGGCAGTCATTGCACTCTGCCTCTGTGTCTTTCCCTGATTTCTAGCTCATTTGGTTTCCAAATTATCATTTTGCTGGGGTCAGGGACCACTGGGTCTGTGACCACTATGGGCTAATTAAGATGATGAATTTTAACTCTTGAGAGTGTAAAAATGAAACCAAATGGACCCGCAAGGGTCCATTTGGTTTCATTTTTACGTTCTCAAGAGTTACATCTGGTTAACCAACTTAGCTGGGGACCACCTGGAACCCTCTCAGGGACCACTGGTCGTCCCCGGACCGCCTGTTGAAAACCCCTGGTTTAAAGCACCCAAGTAGGAAGTAAACTTAAATGCAAAACTTACAATATATTTTTGGTGGGCAAGTGACCATGACCTGAGGGCAAGTAGAACCTGACTTGCACTTGCCCGATGGGCAAGTGCCTCGGAGACCTTAGTGTCAACCCCTGCTTTGCGCCACAATAGTGCAGTACAGCGACAGCAATACCGCCCCCTGCTGCTCCGATTCTCCGGCTGATCTCCTTCTCCATCCTCCCCATATCAGGTAAGTTCACTTAATGAAAATGTATTTTATTTATATTTAATTTTCTATCTACTCGTTTTCATTGTTTAGCTATTTTTATATCATAACTAATTGGTGGGGGGGGGGGAACAGCCTACAGCATAGCTTCCTCTTCTGTACACACAGTTATCAATAGAAATGAAAAAGGTGTTCTGATTTTACGTGTCCTACATTTTGTACTGTTTATAGCTTAATAATTAATAATGTTTAATAGTGGAATGAAAATGTAAAGGCTCTAACAGCTGATGGTAGTACCACTAACCTCCAGGCGATGGCGACGCGCATCACAAAAGATTCAGACTAAATCCACCTGGTAGTATTATTTTTTCACATGGAGTGTCACTTTATTTTCTAGCTAGTACTCATGGCTCTCATCAGTTAAAGATGTTATGTTTCATATACGCATATGTTAGTACAGGGCTTTTCAACAGGTAGTCTGGGGACCACCAGTCAGGGGTCCCTGAGAGAATTCCAGGTGGTCTGTTACTCTTGAGAGTGTAAAATGTTACTCTCTCAAGAGTCTATTATATTATATTATATTATATTATATTATATTATATTATATTATATTATATTATATTATATTATATTATATTATATTATATTATATTATATTATTATATATTATTATATTATATTATATTTAAACATCTGAAATATGTCATCATGTTCAAGAATCAGTATCAAAATGTAGAAGAATTGTTATTTCGACCAATGTTATGCCAGTTATCTCTCCTAAATTGCGGACAAAAACTTGAAAATCCTTGCTTTTTGGGTCCTAGAGACTAAACTCAACATCAAATGGTGGTCCGCCGTGGATAAAATGCAGAATAAATAGTGGGCCCTGGTATGAAAAAGGTTGAAAACCACTGTCTTGGTAGACGAGGCGGTGGGTGGACACTAACCAGCCCCAGCTCTGTTTAGCTTTCATCTTCCATCTTGTGAGACATCAGTTGCAGATTATATCTATAGCTCCAGGGGCGGATCTAGGTATGGGCATGGGGGGGCAATGCCCCCCTAAATGCCCTGACTTCCCCACCAAACACGATGCCATGCAAAACAACCCAAGATATTTCAAATTAAGGTGCTGACAGTATATTTAAAATGATCTGAAACACTACTACTGCTACTAACTAACTACAGCTGTGTCACCACTAAACCAACAGCATTTCATCATTGAAAACAGAAAACTCTCTGAGTCAGACCTTTAGCTTTATGCATGCTGCGTGTCTGTTGCAACTTCAACAACAACTGATGTTATTATTGATGCTTTACTTGCCTAATAAAAGTCCTGTAACTGAAAATGGTATGGGTGCGGAAGCCGCACCCATACCATTTTCTCCTGCCCCCCAATTGGGAAATGTTAGATCCGCCCCTGTATAGCTCTGGTATGATTTTCTTTGTTGCAGTAGTTTGTTTTTTGCTCTCTGTTAATGACCCCCATGTCCTCTTTACTCACATGAGCAGAGCGATGCAGCGCAAAGTAAAGTGATCGGTTCAGGGTCGTCGAGTGTCGACCGTCCTTTGTCAGTCCCTCCTTTTTTGTTTCTGAAGTTGTAGAAACACAGCATGTCCCAGTAAACCATATCATGCTGTTATTCTCATTCAAATCACATTTCTTGATTAGACTGATTGATGTAAAACAAATATATAATTTCTGCTCTCACTCTGTTCTGGTGGATTTAACTGTAATTTAACTGATTTAGTTTGCGTATGTAATAGATGTAATTTAACCCATTTTCTGGCTCTAGATTCCAGTTTCTCATACTAGATCCCAGTTTCTGACGCTAGATCCCAGTTTCTGGTGCTAGATTACAGTTTGACGCTAGATTCTAGTTTCTGACGCTAGATTCTAGTTTCTGACACTAGATTCTAGTTTCTGACGCTAGATTCTAGTTTCTGACGCTAGATTCTAGTTTCTGATGCTAGATTCTAGTTTCTGACACTAGATTCTAGTTTCTGATGCTAGATTCTAGTTTCTGATGCTAGATTCCAGTTTATGATACTATATTACATTTTATGACACTAGATTCTAGTTTCTGACAGTAGTCAGTAGTTCCATTTGAAAAAGTCTATGTTCCTGTGTCAGTGCTGCTCAACATATTTCATGCCAAGAACCACAGAATTATCTATATTTGGCTGCAGAGGACCCCCATCTCGAAACATGTTGTTCTAGGGATCCCCCAGAAGCAAGGATTTGAGTTACAAATGTTTGTTTCTGGAAGAATATATTTATATTTACTGTATATTATAGATTTGAGCCACATTTTCATAAGCTGAGCTTGTAGGGCTGCTTTTTTATTGCTAAGGTATAACATAAAACACATACAGTACATATACATAAAAATAAATACATAAAATACAAAAAGTAAATTGGAACACCAATACATGTTAGTAGTACAGAAAGGTTTTAAGGGTTAGGGTTAGGGCCGTGATTTTTTTATTTTTTCCAATTTTGTACATGTTTAGGAGGTGACAGTATGTAAATAGACCCCTTGGTGTGTTTTTATGTGCAATGATGTCTTCACTTTGTATTTAGGGTTTATTTCTGGGGGCTGAACCTTTCCAGTCAAACGTAACAATGAAAAAAACAATCAATATAGTGAAATCACGTGTTCAACCCCTCCCCTAATCCCTCCCCTTTATCATGCAACTAAAGCTGTGGGTGTGGCTTCAGTTCAGGTGGATCTCCACCCATCACCACCCACCAGGCAAACCAGGCATACTTAATGAACTGGCTGGGTGGAATCATAAAAATGACAGTTTAACAAACACTGTACACTTTTTTGGGGGAAAAAATCTTACTTTTCATATAACATTAATACCTGATGATCATGTTTTATGGTAGAAAAAGTTCATGGCACTCAATCTTTAAAAAACAAATGACCACAGGGCTGAACAGGCCAGGGTCTGGTGAGGTCGCTAAAAAAAAGCTTTATCTCGGACATCTTGGGCCTCAGGAAGTGACTCCTCCCACGGACAGACGGACGGACGGACAGTAATTTGATGAAGTTTCGTCGCAGGATGTGAAGTTAAAGCTGTGTTTTCTGAAGGAAGACGGACAGAGGACAGAAACTGTGTCCCAGCAGCATTCACCCAGAAGAAGCAAAGCAAGACGGAGGAGGATGCTTTCTGCTCTCAGGAGGTCCATACTGACCAGGTCTCTGGTGGTGCAGATGAAGGATCTTCACCAGAACAACAAGAAGTCCAACATCCACGGCAAACCAGCCAAGGAAAAGATCGGCCCTGTGGTAGGAAAAAAACAACAACACTGTTGATTATCTTAAACTGGATGAACATTTTGCCTGCTTAATGATGCGTGAATGGATGCCCATGGCAGTGGTAATGCTGCTTTCTGTTGCATGTAATCAACTGGTCCACTACTATATACAGCAGTGGTTTTTCGGCCTCTTGATGCCAGGGACCACTATTTATTCTGCATTTGAGCACAGACGGACCATTTGATGACATTTTCACCCCCTCAAATGCTGAATGAATAGTGGGCCCTGCAGTGTTGGGACATGTGCACTACGTAACTCAATATATTACATAATATATTACCAAAATGCAGTAACTTGTAATATAAATATATTACTTAACAAAAACAATCTAATATGTTATACTTTTCTTTCTGCATTACTGCATTACTTTCAATATTACTTTCTGTCAATCTGTCTCGTTGAAAATGTTCTTGTGAAATTATCTTGACAACTGCAGAAGTTTAAATAATTACTTATTTTCTATAATTTGTCATCAAATTATTTATTCAGGAGGACGTTTTTTCAAGTTGATTTCATATGGATTTCCCAGATAGCCATTTGCGCTTTCTTTATTGTAGCTATGCCACTGGCCTACGCAATATTTGATTAATAGTGACACTACATATTTAATTATATATTTTGCACAACATTTTTCTTTTAAGTAATATGTAATAGTAATATTAATATATTACACTTGCTCAGACAGTAATATTGTAATACAATATATTGCTTTAAAATGAAGGTAATAAGCAATAAGTAATACATTAACAAGGTATAGTAATATTCCCAACACTGGGGCCCTGGTATCAAAATGGTTGAAAGTCACTGATCTATAATACGTATTTGACATCCTGTATGACTTGACATTATCAAATTAAAGCTAATCTACAGACGCAGTAATGCATGCATGCATGCATACATGCATGCACGCCGCGCACACACACAGACTGCTACAGAGCCATAGCGTACATTTAATCGAGACATAGAATTAAATAAACACTCCAAATTTTACAGGATATTAGGAATCTGTATGGGCATCGGAAAAGTATCAGTATTGGCCCTTGTCATTACGGGTCACATATTGGCAAATATGCCAGTCTAACCAGTGATCAGACACAGGGGTAAGGGGTTGACACTATGGTGAATATACCAGTCTAACCAGTGATCAGACACAGGGGTAAGGGGTTGACACTATGGTGAATATACCAGTCTAACCAGCGATCAGACACAGGGGTAAGGGGTTGACACTATGGTGAATATACCAGTCTAACCAGCGATCAGACACAGGGGTAGGGGTTGACACTATGGTGAATATACCAGTCTAACCAGTGATCAGACACAGGGGTAAGGGGTTGACACTATGGTGAATATACCAGTCTAACCAGCGATCAGACACAGGGGTAAGGGGTTGACACTATGGTGAATATACCAGTCTAACCAGCGATCAGACACAGGGGTAAGGGTTGACACTATGGTGAATATACCAGTCTAACCAGTGATCAGACACAGGGGTAAGGGGTTGACACTATGGTGAATATACCAGTCTAACCAGTGATCAGACACAGGGGTAAGGGGTTGACACTATGGTGAATATACCAGTCTAACCAGTGATCAGACACAGGGGTAAGGGGTTGACACTATGGTGAATATACCAGTCTAACCAGTGATCAGACACAGGGGTAAAGGGTTGACACCATGGCAGTTAAGTAAAATGTTGGGTCATGTGGAGTTTGCTTTGGAGTTTCCCAAGTGCATTTGAGAGCAGTATGTCATTCAAAAAGGTATTTTTTCGTTTGTATGCTATTATATACATTCTTCTCTGGTATCAGCAGTGTTGGGCAGTAACTAATTTTAGATTACATATTACTGTAATATTATTACTTTTGCTCCAAAAAGTAAAGTAACGAGATTACTCTGCAAAAATGGGTAATAAGTAACGCATTACTTTGCAAGTAACGCCAAGTTACTTTTTTAAAATGAGCTTGTTGTTGCATGCAAAAATAGAACAGATGTACAAGCTATTGACAGGTACTGTAACAACAGAGATGTGCAGTAGATTGTAGATCCAGTCCACACGCTGCATCCTGCACAGTTATGTACACTACAAATCGCTTGCTGCTTTATTTTGTAATAAACGGATCATGTTGTACTTCTCTATTTTTTCAAAAGCGTGTGTGAGAACTTGGGAAAGTAATAACGTAATATGTAATATATTACTCTTCAAATCCAGTAATAAGTAAAGTAATGATATTACTTTGTCTAAGGGGTAACGAGTAAAGTAAAGAAGTTACTTTCCTAAGTAATATAGACCAACACTGGGTATCAGTATTTGGTGTCGGCGTCGGCTAACACAAAAATTGTGGCATCGGATCGGAAATGAAAAAGTGGCAATGGGACATCCCTAATGTTTTTAGGTGTGTTGTTGTTTTTCCACAGCAGTCGGTGTTCACGCTGCTGGTATTTGCTGCGACCCTCCTGGGTCCTGCAGGGTGGATCCTCCACCACATCCCAGAGTACGCCAGAGACCACGTCGTCCTCAGACCTGATCCTACACCACATCCCAGAGACCACGTCGTCCTCAGACCTGATGCCCCCCTCCTCCTCTCTCTCAGGGGCGGATCTAGGCATGGGCAGTGCCCAGTCTGCCCCACCACCACCAAACACGATGGCATGCAAAACAAGTGCTTGGTTATATTTAAAAATGATTTGAAACACTACTACTACTACTGCTACTAACTAACTACAGCTGTGTCACCACTAAACCAACGGCATTTCATCATTGAAAACAGAAAACTCTCTGAGTCAGACCTTTAGCTTTATGCATGCTGCGTGTCTGTTGCAACTTCAACAACAACTGATGTTATTATTGATGCTTTACTTGCCTAAGTCCTGTAACTGACAATGGTCGCTTCGCGCCACGGGCGATGAAGCCGCACCCATACCATTTTCTCCTGCCCCCCCCCCCCCCCCAATTGGGAAATGTTACATCCGCCCCTGCTCTACTCTGCAGCACACGGAAATAAACACACATGCAATCTATTATTTAGATGACTTAACTGTATACTTAACTGTAAATCTGTGAGAGTGTTACCTTGAAGCAAACAAAATGAAACGACATGAATGAATAAAGAAGAGCAAGAAGAAGATGCAACTGTATGTGTTGTTTTGTATTAAGCGTTAGTGTACTGAATGCGTGTTGGTGTTCTAAGCATTATGTTTTAGCTATTGAAAAAAATAGCAGATCTACAAGCTCATAGCGCGCCACCGAGAGTGGCGCGCTATGAGCTTGTATCTCTGCTATTTTTGAAAAATCGTGAAAACGTGGTGCCAATCTTTGAATATATGTTATTTTCGAAGCAAACATTTTTAACTCAAATCTTTGCTTCTGGGGGATCCCTAGAACATGTTTTCAGATATAGATCATTCTGATGGTCCATGGCATGAAATGTTGAGCATCACTGGCACAGGATTTTTTTCTCCAGAAAAACTAGAATCCATTGTCAGAAAAAAAAATTCTACCATCTAGCACCAAAAAACTAGAATCTATAGTGTCGGGAACTAGAATCTAGCGTCAGAAACTAGAGTCTAGCATCAGGAACTAGAATCTAGTGTCAGAAACTAGAATCTAGCCTCAAAACTAGAATCTAGTGTCAGAAACTAGAATCTAGTGTCAGAAATTAGAGTCTCATCAGAAACTAGAATGTAGTCATGACAAAATGAGTTAATAGCAAAAAAAAGACAATAAGAATAAACGTCAATAAACTAGAAGAGTGGTGTTCAACCATGTTGACACACAGGGCCCACTATTTATTCAGCATCTGAGTCACGGAGGGGACCACCATTTGAGGACATTTTTTTTTGATCCACAGACCCCAAAACTAAAGATGTATTTTGTTTTTGTCCAAATTCTTAGCTGGATTTCCGACACAGGGCGTAAACATGAAACCAAATGGACCCGTTTGATGTTTACGCTGTCAAAGAGTTACATCTGGTTAACCAACTTTCCATCTTTTAGCCTGGGTGGGGACCACTTGGAACCCTCTAAAAAAGGACCATTGTCTAACTACAGCTGTGTCACCACTACACCAACAGCATTTCATCATTGAAAACAGAAAACTCTCTGAGTCAGACCTTTATAGCTTTATGCATGCTGCGTTGTCTGTTGCAACTTCAACAACAACTGATGTTAGTATTGATGCTTTACTTGACTTATAAAAGTCCTGTAACCCGAAAATGTTTTGGTGTTGCTTCATCGCCATCATCGATGAAGTCGCACCCATACCATTTTCTCCTGCCCCCCCAATTGGGATTTTTTTTACATCCGCCCCTGATAGTGACTAAATGATCTCGTTCTTGCTAAATGTTATTTCTGGCACATTTATGCCGTTAGCATTCAGCTACCAGAAGGGTCGGTCTGGGACTGGAGTCTGGACTCCAGGGACAGGGTTCTGGTACTTTATCAGCTGCAGAAACCGGTCTGGGACTGGAGTTGGACCCAGGGACAGGGTTCTGGTACTTTATCTTGCACTGGACTGAGTCTGGACCCCAACAGTTCTGGTACAACTGCAGAAACGGTCTGGGACTGGAGTCTGGACCCCAGGGCAGGGTTCTGGTACTTTATCAGCTGCAGAGAAACTCTCTATCTGGACTCGGCAGGCACTGGAGACTCCAGGGACAGGTTCTGGTACTTTATCAGCTGCAGAAACTCATTCTTGGACAAGTCGGTCTCAGGAGAAACATTTGGTTTACAGCAGGGTAATTATAGTTATGGAATTTTTCATTTTAGTTTAGTTTTACTTAGATTTGACTTTTTTTTTTCTAATTCAGTTAGTTTTAGTGAAATTATTGTTATTTTGGTGAAAAATACTTTTTAGTTCGGTTTAGTTATAGTTTTAGTTTTTTCTTCTGTGTTTGGTTGTCAGGTATAGGATTAAAAAATGTGCCAAAGTAGGAAACGGTTGGTATTCAACCCTTGCTTTGAGTTTCTTAGTACGGTAGATTGGTGATTGCATTCTCCCACAAAAACACAAATTTCCCCCCAGTGTTTATGGAACTCAGTAGTGGATAGAAGATCTAGAAGCATCTCCTCCTCATGTTTATGGAACTCAGTAGTGGATAGAAGATCTAGAAGCATCTCTCCTCATGCTGGTCACCAACACATTTTGAATTTAAAAGCTTTATAAAACTAAAACTAGGGTATTTTGGGTGTAATTTCAGTTAGTTTTAGTTAGTTCTCTGAACCCACATTGCAGTTTTAGTTTAGTTATTTTTTTTTTTCGTTTTTTCCATTTTTCCATTCATTTTTTTTTTGGTTTGCAGTCCTGCATTGCTACGAAAATCTGCAGATGTTTATCTTTTATATTGAGTTTTGGGGGGTCCAATTAAAAAAAAAAAAAGATTACATCTGGTTAACCAACTATACCAGGTAGAACAGGTCCATCACACGCTGGTTGTGGTGGGCCGGTCTAGGTCAAATCACGTTAAAAATGTCCGGGACGATTTTTTTCGCCCAGTCCACCACTGGATCAGTACTCTACTCTCCCTTATGGTGCTCTAGTGTCACCTATACTAAAGATCTCAACGGGCCTCAAAATTAACCCACAAGGAAAGAAAATATGTGTACATACAGTATACAGTATGAAATTGGCAAACCGTATGCACCTGACTGTAGAATATGTGGTTATATGACATATACCGTATGTCCTATAGATCCACATACATATATGCGGATATATGTATATGTGTATGTCTACTACTGCTATTAACTAACTGCAGCTGTGGCACCACTAAACCAACAGCCAGAGTGATGGGCAGTAGCTTGTTACAAGTAGCTAAGCTACATAGCTTAACTACATTTTCCCGTAACGTGTAGTGTAGCTTACTACATTTGTTCTGGGGAATAGCTTGTAGTGAAGCTACACTACTTGTTCCAAGTAGCTTGTAGTGAAGCTACACTACTTGTTTCGAGTAACAAGGATTGTAGCTTACTACATTTTCCCACACACATTTTCAAATTCCACCCATTTTTAATGGGTAGAAAACCTCTATTATACATCCCAAAACTTAAACATGCCACCATCCTATGTTCAAACCCTCCGCTAAATTATTATCATTATGATTTTTACCCATATTGTTTTATTATTATGATTAGTATTTAGAAAGTTGTACATTAAGTTGAGATATATATTTATTATATGTAGTGTTGATGTAGCAGCTACATCAAGCTACTTTTGTCATGTAGCTTGTAGTGTTGCTTGCTACAATTTTCTGGCGATAGCTTGTAGCTTAGCTACATTTTTTCGAGAGTAACAAGTAGTGTAGGTTACTACATTTTCCCAGTAACTTGCCCATTACTGCCAACAGCATTTCATCACTGAAAACAGAAAACTCTCTGAGTCCTTTAGCTTTATGCATGCTGCGTGTCTGTTGTAACTTCAACAACAACTGATGTTATTATTGATGCTTTACTTGACTAATAAAAGTACTGTAATTGAAAATGGCATGGGTGCGACTCAAAATGGCATGGGTGCGATTTTCTCCTGCCCCCCCCCCCCCCCCCCCCCCCCCAAAAAATGGGAAATGTTACATCCGCCCCTGCATGAGAGGGGCAGGACTGCTCAGCTTTTCAGTTTGGGCTTTGGGTGGCAAAGCCTTCATCCAATCAGGATAAAGGGGCGGTGCCCTCCATCCTCTGCACTTCCCCCGACTGAGTAGAGCGTGTGCATGTGCAGAGTTACGTGAAAACTGTTCGTTTCCTCCAAAATCATGCACCCAAATCACTGAAGGGTCCTTCAAGGGGAATTCAACCCATTTTCAACATTTAATGTCATTAATATACCTTGAGATGGTGAGTGCACATGATAAAAAAAAAAAACATTGACGACGTCATCAATCATGTTTTTTCTTTCTTATAGGACCCTTTTTCCTGAGTGTAGGTACAAATGGGAACCAAATGGACCCGCTATAGCGCTATAGGGTCCAAATAGGGTCCATTCGGTTCACATTTGTACTGTACACTCTCAGGAAAATGCTGAAAATGGGCGCTGGAAATCCCCTTTCACTAAAACTTTAAAAAACAAGATCCTATGTCAGGCTAATGCAACCATCTGTTGCATTGAGAGAAAAGACAACAACAACAACAACATATTCGTCAATACAGCTTGAAAAATGCTCATTAGTGTCCATGTGGTGAGTAATCAATTCAATATCGATCGATGATGCAAAATGCAAATCCTCGGAGCAAATTCTTGAATGACAATTTGTCAAACGCGGAGCAGTCCATCTAGAAAAGGTGTGCTGCTGCTGCCGGTTCCAAGATATAATGTCTCTTTACTGACGCATTAAAATGCAAATAATCCACACTTATAATGGTCAATTTGCCGCACAAAATGAGCTCTACTGAAAGCTATATACAAAAATGAAAATCGAGCGTCCACACCGCTGATGCTACGAGCTAAACAAATGGTTTACACAAGTGGTATGATCAAGTCGATCCGGTGCTGCGAGGGGGGGCTCGTATCATGGCCGGATCTAGAGGGGTGGGCAGGGGTGGGCACAGCCCACCCAAATGTGCATCCTGCTGCCCACCCAATCAAAGGTAACATCAGTGGTTTTCAACCAGTGGACCACTAGTGGTTCTGTTGGTTTGAGTGAGGGGTTCCAGGTGGTCCCGGGCTAAAATGGGTGGAATGTTGGTCCAGATGTACCTCTTTGAGTAACCAGTAACAGATGTAACTCTTGAGAGTGTAAACATGAAACCATCATGTAAATTAGCCCCAAGTCTACACAACTAGAGAACGTAGAAGATTAATGGTCATTTTGATCTGTGTGTTGGACTGTTTTGTTTACTAAATCCAGCCTGGAATTGTGGACAAAAGCAAAAATAAATCTTTAGTTTTGGGGTCTGTGGGTCTAAAATGTCATCAAATGACAAATGGTGGTCCTCCTCCGCGGCTCAAATGCCGAGTAAATAGCAGGGCACTGGTGTCAAAAAGAGAGAAAACCACTGCTTCGTATGAAAAACTTTGGAGGTGCCCACCCTGCCATTTTTCCAGCCCACCCTAGTAGGGCTGGCTAGATCCGGCCCTGGCTCGTATTCACTTTTTCACGACTGACAGAGATGAGAGAGAGAGAGGAGAGAGAGAGAGAAGAGAGAGAGAGAGAGAGAGAGAGAGAGAGAGAGAGAGAGGAGAGAGAGAGAGAGGAGAGAGAGAGAGGAGAGAGAGAGAGAGGAGAGAGGAGAGAGAGAGGGAGAGAGAGAGAGATGAGAGAGGGGAGAGAGAGAGGAGAAGAGAGAGAGAGAGAGAGAGAGAGAGTAGAGAGAGAGAGAGAGAGAGAGAGAGAGGGAATCACATCGTTCGCTGGGAGATGAGAGGAGAGAGAGGAGGATTGGGGGGGGGGGACGAAAAACAGAGAAACAATAATTGACAGTGTCGGTTTTTATACGATTCCAGTACTATCTACGAAATGTCTACAAAAGCAGAACAGTGTGAGTACAAGCCTTTGCTGTTTTCCTCTCTCTCTCTCTCTCTCCCTCTCTCTTCTACAAATCATTTGTTTGTTTGTTTTTCATTATTTCTAATGTAAATGAATCGGAGCTGTCCTTGGTGCTAGGCAGCAGGCAGCAGGCAGGCAGCAGGCAGGCAGCAGGCAGGCAGCAGGCAGGCAGCAGGCAGGCAGCAGGCAGGCAGCAGGCAGGCAGCAGGCAGGCAGCAGGCAGGCAGCAGGCAGGCAGCAGGCAGGCAGCAGGCAGGCAGCAAGCAGCAGGCAGGCAGCAGGCAGCAGGCAGGTTGTGTTGCAACACGTCCTCAGTCTCACCGCAGTGAGACAGCCAGGGGAGACGATGACTGGATGGACTGGACTGGACTGGGGGGTTCGGTTTGCACTGGATTCTAATGTATAACGCAGTGGTTTTCAACCTTTTTTCAATCATATACCATGCAGGGCCCACTCACTATTTCATTCAGAACGGGCACGGAGGAGGACCGTCCACCGTTTGATGACGTTTTAAACCCCCCCCCCCCCCAAAAAAAAACAAAAAAAAAAAAACAAAAACAAAAAAAAAAACAAAAACAAAAAAAAAAAAAAGATTTATTTTTGCTTTTGTCCAATAATTCCATGCAGGCTGGATTTGGAAATGTTGGGAAACAGAACAGTCAAACCCTCTACAGATCAAAACGACGTGCATGCATGAGCTTATTGGGATAATTCAGATCAGATGATGGATGTTTTAACTATTTTGATATTTTGAGAGTGTAAACATGAAACCAAATGGACTCGCAAATTAAGGGTCCATTTGGTTTCATTTTTCTTTTACGCTCTCAAAGAGTTACATCTGGTTTAACCAACGTTCCATTATTTAGCCTATAGTGGGTGCCACCTGGAATCCCACTGAAGGACCCACTGGTGGTCCCCGGACCACTGGTTGAAAAAACACTGCTATATATTAGCGGCACCGGCCGGACAACATTAACGAAAAGGAGATGTTTGGACACAACGCGATTTTTCATTGACGCGTCGCGTCCGAGGTGAAAGTGCGCGTGAGAAGCTGTTGGATTGATCTCAAGGTCGACCTGACTGACAAATCCTCTCCACCGAACAATATGGAGGCGTTAGATTCTTCTGATCAATAATCGTGTGGTTTTGTGGTCACACGTATGTCGTCTATACGTCCGTCTCTCTCTCTCTCTCTCTCTCTCTCTCTCTCTCTCTCTCTCTCTCTCTCTCTCTCTCTCTCTCTCTCTCTCTCTCTCTCTCTCTCTCTCTCTCTTCGTTTTCTTTAAGCCAGGGGTTTTCAACAGGTGGTCCGGGGACCACCAGTGGTCTTGAGAGGGTTCCAGGTGGTCCCCAGCTAAGTTGTTTAAACAAATGTAATCTTGAGAATGTAAAAATGAAACCAAATGGACCCTGGCGGGGTCATTGATTTCATTTTTTCACTCTCAAGAGTTAAAATATGCACCATGCGAATTAGTCCAAATCTACACAACTAGAAGATTAATGGTCATGGACAGAAGCAAAATAAATCTTTAGTTTTGGGGTCTGTGGGTCTAGAAATATCCTCAAATGGTGGTCTTCCTCCGTGGCTCAAATGCTGAATAAATGGTGGGCCCTGGGATGAAAAAGGTTGAAAACCCCTGCTTTAAGCTATTGAACAGGTGTTATGTAGTCTTTACCAATTGAGATGTTATGTGTAGATCAGTGGATTTCAACCAGTGGTCCGGGGACCACCAGTGGTACCTATGCAAATGGACATGGACCCATAGGCTATATATATATATCTTTAACTGATTACTATAATGTATAAAAGCTTACATTTAACTATTACGGTATATAAACTCTACTTGTTGGAGTTACATTATTGTAAAACATTTGACGTCTACAAGTTAGAGGATGTAGAACAGTGGTTTTCAACCCTGAGAGGATTCCAGGTGGTCCTCAGCTAAATGATGGACAGTGGGTAACCAAATGGACCATTATTATAGATCGGTAACTCTTGAGATTGTGAAATGATACCCAATGAACCCTTCTTGAAAATTAAATAATTTAACTCTTGAGAGTGTAAAATGATCATTTTACACGGTGTGTGTGTGTGTGTGTGTGTGTGTGTGTGTTGTGTGTGTGTGTGTGTGTGTGTGTGTGTGTGTGTGTGTGTGTGTGTGTGTGTGTGTGTGCCAGCTCTACTCATTTTTTATTGCCTATAATAATCAACATGCCATAATATGGAGTGGTAGGAAGTGGTTAATGGCAGTGACTGTAGTCACTGAACAGCTCTACACCAGGGGTTTTCAACAGGTGGTCCGGGGACCACCAGTGGTCCTTGAGAGGGTTCCAGGTGGTCCCCAGCTAAGTTGGTTAACCAGATGTAACTCTTGAGAACGTAAAAAAGAAACCAAATGGACCCTGGCGGGTCCATTTGGTTTCATTTTCACACTCTCAAGAGTTAAAATATTCATCATCTGAATTAGCCATTTTGAAATGTATGTTTTGCTTGTTTTGTTTCCCAAATCCAGCCTGGAATTGTGGACAAAAGCAAAATAAGTCTTTAGATTTGGAGTCTGTGCGGCTAAAATATCCTCAAATGGTGGTCCCTGGCTCAAATCCTGAATAAATGGTGGTCCCTGGGATGAAAAAGGTTGAAAACCCCTGATCTACAGGATGGAGAAAAATAATGTCATTTCACCTTGAACTTGCTTCTACTTTGATGCTGCAGAGTCTGTTTTTACCAGACATGCTTTAAAAGGATCCCAGAATCATCAACCTCATACGGATAAATACATACATACATACTTTCCCTGGAGCTCCAGGGAAAATCTTGCCTAGGGCTCTAAATTGCTTAGAAACACCACTGCCTTTCCCCTTAGACAATTCCAGGCAACTTTTTTTCTTCTGTTAGGATGTATTGAAGATACATAATCAGCTGAGCTTTTAGCAAGCAGTCCCATGCTGACCCCATTTATTCCATATAATGCCTATGCTAAGTGAATGGGACTCACCGGAGCACTGCACCTGCCTGGCTCAAAAGCACGTCGGTGATGTGATGTGAAAATGAGACATGAGCATGTGTTCCTCATCCACTGCTCTGGAGCAGATGAATAGGAGGGTTTTGAACCAATGACCTTTTGCCTGCATGTTTTTTCTTCTTGTCTTGTTGTTAGTGTTGCCTCTTGGGCTTGTTGTGACCTATAAGGTATAGCCGCTATGAACAAAGGTCACCTGCTATTATTTAAGTAAGAGAAACAGCATGCCGCCATGGGAACAGACCATGTGTTTAACTTTATATTAGGAACAGTCCTATACAGTATGTGTTACGTTATGGATAACACTTAGCAGTGGTTCTCAAACATTTTATACCCACTATGGCCCACTATTTATTCAGCATTTATGGACATTTTAGCCCCACAGACCTCCAAACTAAAGATTTCTCAATTTGCTTTAATTTGTCCCCAATAACAGGCTGCATGGATTTTGGAAACAAAAACAGGCAAACATACAGATCAAAATTACCATTATTCTTCTACATTCTGTAATTGTGTAGACTTTGGGCTAATTCAATATTTTAACTCTTGAGAGCGTAAACATTTGCGGGTCCATTTGGTTTCATGCTTATGCTCTCAAAGAGTTACATCTGGTTAGCCACCAGCTGCCCATCATTTAACTCTCTGGGGACCACCTGGAACTCTCTCAAGGACCACTGGCAGTCCCCCGGACCACTGATTGAAAACCACTGCATTATAGATGTTTGGCTGATGCAGCCAACAAGTTGAAGTGACAAGCTAAAAACAGGGCTTGACACTAACACTTGCCCGCTTGCCCGAGGCAAGTAAAAAAAATGGTCGGGCAAGTGAAGACTGCTACCTGGTTGCCCGAACGGGCAAGTGTGCGCTATAACACGACATAGTATAATTTGTCTTGAAGGTTGTTATTGCGCACTGCCTCTGTGTCTTTCCCTGATTTCTAGCTACAGTATCTCTCCCATCTCTCTCCCAGGTCCATTTGGTTCCAAACTATCATTTTGCTGGGTCTGTCTGTGACCACTGTGGGAACCACTGATTTACAAGTTGAATATTTATTTAACTGATTGGGACTTAAACAAAACAGTCTTTGACTGCGAAAGGAAATGTTTAAAGCACCAAGTAGAAAGTAAACTTAAATGCAAAATTTACAATATATATTTGGGGGGCAAGTGACCATGACCTGAGGGCAAGTAGAAACTGACCTTAGTGTCAACCCCTCTATAAAGCAAGTTTTTTTTCCCCACACATTGTGCCATGTCTCCTGTTTGTTTGCTTTTGATGCTGTTAACCCTTAGTGTAGGTACTGAACGCGTTTTGGTGTTCTAAGCATTATGTTTTAACTATTGAAAAATAGCAGATCTACAAGCTCATAGCGCGCCACCGAGTGGCGCGCTATGAGCTTGTATCTCTGCTATTTTTGAAAAATCGTGAAAACGTGGTGCAAATCTTTGAATATTATGTTATTCAGAAACTAGATAGGACACAATGGGTTAATGATAGAAAGTCCGAGCTTGTAGAATCAATAGACCTTTATCTTAGCCCCACCCTCTTGTCCACCCTAGGACACTGTCCAGCCAGGCTCATTCATTCCAATGTAAATATCATGGACTTTACACAATAAATAATGGTTCATGTTTGGAACCAGACCTTCAAAATCTCTTCCAAATCCTTCAGCAAGGCATGATGCCCTATGTAGGCAGTGGAAAAATGTGTGTGGCATAGGAAAGCTATTGGTGGAGAGGACTGTCTGTCACATGTTATGCTTAGCTGTGATTGGACTATAGCTTACCTAAATTGTCTATTGAAAGCAGGGGCGGATGTAACATTTCCCAATTGGGGGGGGGGGGCAAGAGAAAATGGTATGGGGGTGGCTTCATCGCCCGTGTCACTTCGTGCCACGGGCGATGAAGTCGCACCCATACCATTTTCAGTTACAGGACTTACCTGTATATTAGGCAAGTAAAGCATCAATAATAACATCAGCAGACACGCAGCATGCATAAAGCTAAAAGTCTGACTCAGAGAGTTTTCTGTTTTCAATGATGAAATGCTGTTGGTTTAGTGGTGACACAGCTGTAGTTAGTAGCAGTAGTAGTGTTTCAAGTCATTTTAAATATAGGCACTTTTTGAAATATCTTGGGTTGTTTTGCATGCCATCATGTTTGGTGGGGCAGACTGGGCATTTGGGGGGCATTGCCCCCCCATGACCATGCCTAGATCCGCCCCTGATTGAAAGAAATATACTGTTGTATACGTATATTGTATTGATCACACTCAGTGTTGATTTGCCTGTCACTCTGCTCTTTATTTTTTGTTTAGTTGCTTCTAAGATACGATACTTGCAAGAGTATCACAACCGTGTGCAACACAACATTTACCCGGTGCCGTCTGGAACTGACATTGCAAACACACTGAAATACTTTTCACAAACCCTGCTCAGGTAAGTAAACCTGCGCTGGAGCCAACAGGTGAAGTAATAATGGACTTTGAATGTTTGACATGTTAGTTGACGTCACAACACACCCCAGCTGAGCTCCACACAAAGTAGGTAGTGTTTACTGACGATAGGAATTAGATTAGAACAACCACGGCCGAATGTGCAAATCTCTGTAAATTTAGACTCCAGTATAGTGGCGCCATCCACTCCATCCTCTGTCACTTTTTAATTCTGATCAGATTCTAGTTTCTGATGGTAGATTCTAGTTCACAGCGTTAGATTCTACTTTCCGACGCTAGATTCTAGTACCTCATGCTAAATTCTAGTCCCCTACGGTAGATTCTAGTTCCTCTCAGTAGATTGTAGTTTCTGAAGTTAGATTCCATTTTCTGACACTAGATTCTAGTTCCTGACACTAGATTCTAGTTCCTGACACTAGATTCTATAGTCCATGACACTAAATTCTAGTTTATGACACTAAATTGTAGTCCCTGGCGGGAGGTTCTAATTTTTCTGGAAAAATCTCTTTCTGTGTCAGTGATGCTTAACATATTTCATAGGAAGGACCCCCAGAAATATCTATTATTTAGCTGCAGAACCTCATCTAAAAACATGTTGTTCTAGGTGATCCCCCAGAAGCAAAGATTTGAGTTAAAAAGGTTTGCTTCCGAAATAAGGTATTCAAAGATTTGCACCACATTTTCACAATTTTTCAAATATAGCAGAACTACAAGCTCATATCACGCCACTCGGTGGCGTGATATGAGCTTGTAGTTCTGCTATTTTTCAACAGCTAAAACACCAATGTTGAGTTTAGTCTCTCCTGACCCCAAACTTTCAAGATTTCCTATATGTGTAGCCTACATTCTTGAAAGTGAAGTAATTCAGATTTTTAAATATAATTTAAACATCTTGAGAGCGTAAAATGAAACCAAATGGACCCGTGGTGTTTACAAGAGTTTACAAGAGTTTACAAATCTATAAGGGTCCATTTGGTTACCGACTGTCCCATCATTTAGCCTGGGGGACCACCTGGAATCCTCTCTCTCTCTCAGGGACCAGTGGTTGAAAACCACTGGTCTATAGACAGCAGCAGACAACCCTGTATGGATTAGGTTATGGTATTGAACTCTATAGGGACAGGAAGACCATCCACTGTTTGCCATTGATCCAGTGGTTAGTTGTCTGGTACAGTAGGAACATATCCGTTGGGAGGTCTGTGTTGTCTCTGCCTGGAGGGCAGACCCCCAGGGCAGGCCCCCAGGCCCCCAGACCCTGTGGGTTGGCAGTGCAGTCTCGCAGATAGTACTCAGGGCTTGACACTAACACTTGCCCGCTTGCCCGGGGCAAGTAAAAAAAATGGTGGGGCAAGTGAAGACTGCTACCTGGTTGCCCGATCGGGCAAGTGTGCAACTTAGTGCGCAACACAACACAAGATACATTTGTCTTGAAGGCGGTCATTGCGACCTGGGCTAATTAACATGACGAATTTTAACTCTTGAGAGTGTAAAAATTAAACCAAATGGACCCGCAAGGGTCCATTTGGTTTCATTTTTACGCTCTCAAGAGTTACATCTGGTTAACCAACTTAGCTGGGGACCACCTGGAACCCTCTCAGGGACCACTGGTAGTCCCCGGACCACCTGTTGAAAACCCCTGGTTTAAAGCACCCAAGTAGGAAGTAAACTTAAATGCAAAATTTACAATATATTTTTGGGGACAAGTGACCATGACCTGAGGGCAAGTAGAACCTGACTCAGAGACCTTAGTGTCAACCCCTGGTACTACACTATCCACGGAATGTCACCTATGAATTGCGTGCATACACTGCGAGTTAAAGCAAAAATCTGTGAATATGCACTTGGCCGTGTTTTTCCACAAACCCGGAAGTGGCTGGTTGGAGGTGGGGCAGTTTGGGTTTTATAATATTTATTATTCTGTCCCTAACACATCACAACTCGGACGCGGCTGAGTCGGCTCTGCCGAACATCGCAATAATGCTCAGCGCAGCGATTCGCTCGGCTAGCGCCTCGCTCAGTGGCGCTTCACAATGCTCATGGTCGGCAGAGATGGCGCCGCTCCGTCATTTTCAGTGGAAAGACGAATATGCAAGATTTATTGTAAGTGAATATGCACGGATTTTTGCCTATTCTAGGCGAGTATGGGCGTAATGGCCCCCCGTGCATAACGTGCATAGTCGCCTCATGAGACTGGGTTGGGGTTGGACAGGGTCAGCCTGGTCCCCTAAGGGACGCTGTGAAAAGCCAGAGGAAGGATTGGAACATCATGTTATTTCCTAGTCCAGGGTCCGGGTCGGGAACCTATGGCTCGGGAGCCCGTCAGGGTCCATTTGGTTCCATTTGTACACTCTGCAGAAAAAAATCTTGAAAATGGGTGCTCTAGTCTAATAAAAGCACATTTGTGGCGAAAAAAATGCGATATATCAAATTAAATTGCAGCATAACTAGGAATCGCAATATAAATCAATTCAGGACCCTAAATATCAATATTGTATCGTATCGTCAGGTAGGTGAATTGTCACACCCCTAGTGTCCATGCAAAGTATTAGTATTAGAACTGGCCCATGATAAGAAATGAATGCAACTAATTGTTTTACTTTACATTTACTTTCTCAATTAACTATGAAAGCAGCACTTGGTGAGGATCATAGAAGAAAAAAAAAATCCTGAAAAATAGCAGGTGTTCACGTCTCATAGCGCGCCACTCTGTGGCGCGCTATGAGACGTGAACACCTGCTATTTTTCATTAAAACTTAAAACAGTTTTTATTGCAGGCAGTTTCATCTTTACACTTATCTTGCCATTAAGAGACATTGATTTTTTTTGCTGTTGACAGGGACGTCATGGTAAACCGGTGTTGAAACACAGACCGGTGTCTACGGCCCTTGACTTGACCAGTTTTTCTATTTTGGCCCACTCTGTATTTGGGTTTGACACCCCTGGTCTAGGTTCTTAATGGAGTGGAGTGGGACGGCTGAGGTTGAAATACTGAAATGAGCATGACTTCATACACAGTGTCCATTCAAATAAACTGACCCCTGATGACAGAGGATGGAACCAACGGCCAAATCCATAATATTTGATTAACAATCACCATGCGGTGAATGAGAGGAGAGCATTCAGCAGAGTGTGAGGATGTACAGCAGTGGTTTTCAATCTTTCTGATACCAGGGCCCACTATCTATTCAGAATTTGAGCCACGGAGGACCACCATTTGATGACATTTTAGACACAGACCCCAAAACTAAAGATTTCTTTTGCTCTTGTCCACAATTCCAGGCTGTATTTTGGGAAACATACAGATCAGATCTGGTTAACCAACTTTGCATCATTTAGCCTGGGGACCACCTGGAATCCTCTCAGGGACCACTGGTGGTCCCCGGACCAGCTGTTGAAAACCACGGATGTACAGTATACTACGCTGAATGCTTATACAATTTATATTATTTTATAAATTATACATTTATCAGCACCTCATAAAGGAAGAGGCTGAAGTATTTGTAATAATCCTGAAGGCATCCATTAGAAAGGATTTAATTCATGTCATTATGTGATGTTAGCAGAGCTGTGCAGTCCCCCTCCCCTTGTGATGTCGCCCATGTTCCAGAAATAGATTCCCCATTCATTTTCCTCATAGACTTTTCAAAAATGGTTGGTATAAAGATGATTACACCGCAGACAAAGCCAACTGGAGCTGTGACAAATGTTTTGGGACAATCAAATAATTTCTAAAAAGAAAACAAAACAAAAAGTGCTGTTGTTTTCTTCTTGCTAAATAGATATTGCAGGGGTTTTCAACCTTTTTCATCCCAGGGCCCACCATTTATTCAGCATTTGAGCCACGGACCACCATATGATGACATTTTAGTCCCAAAGACCTAAAACTAAAGAATTATTTTGGTTTTGTCCACAATTCCCAGCTGTATTTTTCCAAACAAAACAGTGTAAACTTCTTAATTAAGCGGTGCTAATTCAGATGATGAATATTTTAAAAATATTATTATTTTAAAAATGATACCAAATGGACCCTTGCGGGTCCATTTGGTTTCATTTTTACACTCTCAAGAGTTACATCTGGTTAATCAACTTTCCATCATTTAGCCTGGGGACCACCTGGAACCTTCTCAAGGACCACTGGTGGTCCCCGGACCACCTGTTGAAAACCTCTGAGATATTTCATGATGATATTGTGCTGCTTGTTGTCATGATTTATCACGACCTGAGTTGGCTTTCTCCGCGACATAATCGTCTTTATATTAACCGTTTTTTTTCGAAAAGTCTGAGGAAAATTAATGAGGATTCCTTTTCTGGAACACAGGCAGCGCCATGAAAGGGGCGGGACCGCTCAGCTCGATAGACCTGCGCAGTGACGTTACCGCCCCGGTTCCAGAAGTGTTTTCCCCATTCATTGTTCTCATAGACTTTTCAAAAATAATTCATATAAAGACGATTACGCCGCGGACAAAGCCAACTCGGGTTGTGACAAACCATGACGACACACACAATGTTTTGGGACGATCAAATAATTTCTAAGATGAAAAACGAAAAACAAAAAGTGCTGTACCCTGCCGTTTTCTACTTCTTGCTAATCAGATATTACATGATGATATTGTGTGTGTCGTCATGATTTGTCCCGACCCGAGTTGGCTTTGTTTGCGGCGAAATCGTCTCTATATAAATTATTTTCGAAAAGTCTATGAGGAAAAAAGAATGGGGAAAACACTTCCGGGAACCGGGGCGGTGACGTCACTGTGCAGCTCTATAGGCGGCAGAGGTAATTTGGTATTTAGTACGTTATTTGGTTTCATAGTAAGTGAGAGAATGTTAGGGAGTTCTGATCATGAAATGAGAGAGCAGGATTTTACAGTCATGTGTGTCGTGTGTGGATCCGTGCATTTTCTACATGTGTTTCGTGTGTATAGCGTGTACGTGTGCTTATACGTGTGTGGGTGTGTGTGTGTGTGTGTGTGTGTGTGTGTGTGTGTGTGTGTGTGTGTGTGCGTGTGTGTGTGTGTGCGCGTGCGTGCAAGCGTGTATAAGTGTGTATTTGTCCTGTGTGTAGATGTTCATTGTTCAAATTAACACTGTTTGTCATGAGAGTCGGGCAGTGAAAAATCACACTCTGTAAGATGCCGTCTATGTATATTAATAAGTTTATTGCTGCATAGAGTTTTGCAAATTTATTCGGAAAAAAATATATTTTTATTTACCAGTGGGTGGACATGTACAGAGTGTGATTTTAAGGGGATCAGTCACAGAATGTCAGGTTATAACATTCTAGGCCTAATCATGTTATAAATGTTATCTCAACGAATACTTCTTTGGTAGTTTATTTACTTAAAGGGGAATTCCACCTATTTTCACCCTTTTTTCCTGAAAGCGTACAAATGTCAACCAAACGGACCCTTAGCGGGTTCATTTGGTTCCATTTGTACACTCTCAAAAAACATTAACACGGTGAAACACAACTTAATGACATTGTACGGATTGTACGTATGTCCACATACACAACATCTCTAAGGTATATAAATGACATAGTAAAATGTTGAAAATGGGTGGATTCCCCCTTTAAATCCCCTCACTCACTGGCCCTCTAAATGTTGTAACTCTGCCTATGTCAGTGGCCATTAAAAAACAGGGGGAAAAAACCTATATACTTCAGCATTTACAAAGTAAAATCCCCAGTGTTCATTTATTCATTTGTCTCAACACGAGTACGAATACAAATGGAGCTCATTTGTTCCCATGAATTAACCATGTCTGTACGGAGCGCGTTTTGGTGTTCAACGCATTATCTTACACTACAGCTATTGAAAAATACCAGATCTACAAGCTCATATCGCGCCACCGAGTGGCGCGATATGAGCTTGTAGGTCTGATATTTTTTTTGTGAAATGAAATTGTGAAAATGATGCACAAATCTAAGAATATATTCTATTTGACACCTGATTGTAGTTTCTGTTTCTGACAGATTCTTCTCACAATTTTTCAAAAACATCAGAGCTACAAGCTCACAGCGCGCCACCGAGTGGCGCGCTGTGAGCTTGTAGCTCTGATGTTTTTCAATAGCTTCAGTGTAACATAATGCGCTGAACGTCAAAACGCGTTCAGTACACAAAGGGTTAACACTGTCTATTTTGCTGCCTATACTGTAGCTTATAGAGTACCTGTACTGGGAGAGAGTACCGACACACTCTGATCTCACCACCTCACACCTGCCCTGGGGCTCTGAAAGTTCCAAACACAGGCCTACATACTGTAGCTAACCACTGCACCACAACACAGCCTATTTTCTTAAAAGGATCCCTGGCTAATTAGACAAATATGCCTTAAAACACTAGACTTGTCTTCTATACTACTAAAACGTGCAGATAAAAAATACTTTATTTCTTTCATAAATAGAGAATGCTTAACTCAATAGGAGGTGCTCCTGTCGCAGGATGATGATGTCACATGAGCATGTTCATTCATATATTCATAGAGACAAATTACATGTGACATCATCATCCTGCATCAGGAGCAGTTCTTGTTGAGTGAAATATTCTCTCTTTATGAAAGAAATAAGATGCCATGGGTGTTGTTATTTGATTATTTTAGTTATATAGGGATAGTGTAATGTGTAATTAAGCGATGTTTATCTTATTAGTCAGGGATCCTTTTAATAATATACATTAAGTAAAGCGAGTTATATACTATAATGTGTTCTGCGTAAAACTGTCCTAAAATGCCGCAAACATGCAATCTGCTGTCAATAGAGCTGGATGGGTGAGTGTGGTTTGTTTGGAACTTCCCAGAGGAAAAAAAAATGCTTCTCAATTCAAGCTCAGAAGCGTCTCTTGAGCAACCACGTTTATTTCTCATTTTAAGATCACATAAAGATCACCTATGTCTCTTTATGGCTCCTAAGATGAATATACTAGGATCCATAAACGAGGCAAAGCCTGAGTCTTTCCATTGGCTGTTACAGACGTATTTGAGAGATAAATGAGATAAAGCTGAAATCTTCCTATATATACGCATATAGCAGCCAATGGATACATCTGTAGCGATCTATCCATCCATGGAGAGATTTCAGCTTTGCATCATTTATGGATCCTAGTATATTCATCTTAGGAGCCATAAAGAGACATAGGTGATCTTTAGGTGATCTTAAAATGAGAAATAAACGTGGGTGTCTCAAGAGACACTTCTGAGCTTAAACTGAGAAGCATTTTTTTCCCTCTGGGTTGAATCCCTCCTTACTAAGAGTCACATGATGCTTTTCAGCCAATAGCTGTCCGTCTCTGTTCAGCCGTAGCAGCAGAGTGTCACTACTCTCTCCTATTACAGATACTCTAGTAGAGCTGAAAGGGATATTCCACTTTCAAAACATGTTTTGGTCATTTATGGTCTACTCAGTCTCATGTGAACACACCAGACAGTTTATCAACCAAGTTACTCCTTTCAGTATTTGATATTTGATGTTCATTTTAGCATATCCACCTCCTTCCTATACAAACCCATTATAACCTAAAACTCCATTTTAACCATGACAGATTATTCAACAACAATATTTTAAAAATAAAAGAAAACTGTAATGAAATTCCACAGCCCTCTCACGTATTAGGAGGACAATATCAGTCACCAGGAAAAAAGATGGGTTGTTTTCGAATAATCTGTCATGGTTAAAATGGAGTTTTAAGTTTTAAGTTTTAAGTAAAAATGAACATCAAATACCTAAATACTGAAAGGAGTAACTTATAAACTGTCTGGTGTGTTCACATGAGACCGAATAGACCATACAATGACCAAAAGTTTTTTTTTTTTTTTTTTTTTTAAGTGGAATATCCCTTTAACTCTGACGACGAAATGCTTCCAGATGGTTAGTGTGATTAGGACAGCTTAGCTCTTTAATAGGATCCCTGCCTAATTAGATGAATATGTCTTAAAACACTATACTTGCGTTCTGTAACTAAAAAATACAGATAAAACACCTCCAATAGTTTTATTTCATTCAAAAATTGAAAATATTTCACTCAATAGAGACTGCTCCTGTCGCAGGTTGATGATGTCACATGAGACATCAGGCCTAAAGGACACATGCTTGTGTGACATCATCAAACTGCGACAGGAGCACTCCCTGTTCAGTGAAAGTATCTATATTTATGGAAGAACTAAGATACTGATGGTGTTTTTATTTGTTTAGTTTAGTTATATATGGCAAGTATAATGTTTTAAGCCATGTTTGTCTTATTAGCCAGGGATCCTTTTAATAAAGTACAGTTAACACAGAGCCCCTCCCTCCTCCAGGCCTACCTCCACCCCTATAGAAGCTTCACACCAGCTTCAACCACCAACCAAACCAAAGTCCTTGCATTTCCCTCTAAAAACAAACCAAAAGGGTTCTACTACTACTACTCTCCACCTATACCTTCCCCAGGGGACAGCAAACACAAACGTTCCACCCCCGCCCCGCTCCACCCACCCCCCTCCCATTAGCTCCACAAACATAATGCTACCAGTCATACAACCTATTCCTTTGTCATTATAGTTTCTCCCTCCCCCCCCAACCTCTACCGTAGATTAGTCCTTATACATTTATTTTAGAGACCTCCCCCCGAATCCATATGCCTGTTGGATCTCATTTATTTCTCTCCTGATGATACTTTCTACAGTATCATAAGTTATTGCATACAGACATTATTTCTCTGGTTGCAATAAACATGTGCTGTGACCAAGGAGAATCCTTTTTTAATCTAAGCTCACACACATGTTTATTACTGACGCATGTTTCAATAGTGTCACCTCTGTATTTTCCCCCCCGATCCAATTTGTTGTCACCGTTACGTTTCATCCTTGACAGCCCCACTAAAACAACAAGGATATATTTTTGATTAAAGATATACATATATATACCATGGCCTATATTTGGCCTTATTATTATAGCGCATGGTAGCCACTGTCCTTATGGAAAAAGAAAGATGGCCGCCATCGAAGGAGGGGACAGTACTTTTTGCACTGCCTCCCGCCTTTTCCTGGAGAAGTATGGGGTTGCCACTGAAAACATGCCATTTTCTTATATTTTTGCTCCCTGTCACCAGATACGCATGAGATGCAGTGATCATCGCAGGTTCTTTCGCTCATGTTTTTTCCTTGTTTCTTCTTTTCTTCCGTTTCGTCCTCAGTTTTTTCCCATAGTGCAAAGTCAAAACGAATTCCAAA
>CM076980.1:3286837-3311035 GCA_039105355.1 Benthosema pterotum
TTAAGGGATCAAGCAGTCCACGAAGTGGACTTGATCCCTTCTTGTTTCTGTCTCTTTTTTCCTTCTCCTTCTCCTTCTTCCGCCAGAAATAGCTGTTCTGGCTGAACCGTGCAGTCGGTTTTCGCGAAAATTGGTAATCTGGTAGAGGGTGATGCCAAACGGTGATGATGCGAAGCCTGTGACCACTGGTCAAATGGTGGCGCTATAGCACTCAACTGAAATTGCAAACTTTAAACACTCATAACTCATGAACCGCTCGACTCTCAGAAATGTAACTTATATTCACTTATGCGTCTGCTTATGTCAAACAACTTTTGTATTCTGACTTTTGACCTCTGACCTTTAGATGAGCCGCCATCTTTAATCATATGTAAAACAGTTAAAATGTCTCTTCTCCTACAATCTTTGATCAAAATGCATAACAATGACCTACATATGAACTTTGAAGCCATACAAACATGAAATGAGTGTGAATTTTGTTTTCAGTGAAAAAAATGATGTTTTTACGAGCCAATGAAAATTGCTTGTTTGTGAAAATTCTTCTATTATCCCTAATCTACACATGCAAAGTAATCTGTTTATGAGATTTTACAGTTTGGTAGAGGGGGATGCCAAATAACACTAAACCAGTCTTGCTCCAATCGCTCAAATGGGGGCGCTATAGCAATTCTTTGAAACTGAAACATTTGAACAAGCATAACTCAGGCTTCGTTTGGCTTAAAATCATGGGACTTGTTCCTACACGTTCCTTGATTCATGTGGAACACATCTGTAATTTCGACTGGTAAGCTCCACCCCCAGAGTGTCTGCCATTTTAAGCAGTTTGAAAAATGCTCATGCCTGATTTTATGCCTGGATTTTTGATCAATTTGCATGACACCTGCTACATGAGAACTTTGGCCCCATCCGGACAAAACTTCAGAAGCAAATTTGTTTTCATCAAAAAATGACGTTTTTATAAGCCAATGAAAGTTGCTCGTTTGTGAAGAGTCTTCTTCTGCTTGTTTCTCTCTGGCAACACTGGAGCAAGTACATTGTGCCAGATTGTGTGAGAGGAATAAGCATGTGGAACTTGTTTCCATTTGTCACTTTGACCACTAAGCTCCACCCTCGGACTGCTGAATTGTGCATATTGTTCATATTGCTTACTGCTTGGTGGCGTGTTGTTGGGTTGTTTCATTGATGACAACAACTAAGCAAATCATTGTGCCTGGATAGCTCAGTCGGTACGGTGCCTGACTTCGGAACACAAGATTGAGGGTTCAAGTCCCACTGCTGACAATACAAAGTCTGAGTCTCCAAAAACCCTGCTGTGTTTCCACAATCACATGATGTATTTCTTCCATGTTTCTATGGCTTATTTGTGCATATTTAAGGAGCGGTAGTGGCTCAGAGGTAGAGTAACCGGATGGTAACCACAAGGTTGCCGGTTCGATCCCGGGCTCCTGCAGAGTTAGTGTCGATGTGTCCCTGTCCCACTGCCATCAGTGTATGAATGTGTGTGTGAATGGGTGAATGTGATGCACAATCTATGTAAAGCGCCTTGGATAAAGGCGCTATATAAATGCACCATTTACCATTTACCAAGCAGTCCACTGAATGTGTGTGTTGTTTCCAGTACGTCTTGTGTCTGTTGGGTAGCCTCATTGGTAGAGCGCATGACTTGGAAATGAGAGTTCCTGGGTTCAAATCCCGGCACGGACACCTAGTAATATGAGTCAATCATGCACAATCTCATGTGGTCTTCTACATCTAAGTTCATGGTTCTATGTGTAACCCAGGGTAAAACTCAATGTAATGGTGGTTGTCACCATTCGGCCATGTTGTGTTTTGTCACTATTCGGCCATGTTGTCACTAATGACAGTTCACAGCTCAGTTCGCCACTCACTCACAGCTCACCAATCATTTACTCATTCAGCAACTCAGTGGCCTTGTGGTTAGAGTGTCCGCCCTGAGACTGGGAGGCCGGGGTTCGATTCCCGGCCGGGTCATACCAAAGGCTCTAAAAACGGGATCCAATGCCTCCCTGCTTGGCACTCAGCATCAAGGGTTGGATTGGGGGTAAGACCCTGTGTCATACTAGCGTCATGTCCAGAGGGTGTACTTGTACATCAAGCTGCCTCATGCTACAGAAACAGGAGATAGGCACCTGCCCTATGGGCCTCATGGCTGGGCAAGGCTGTTTGACTGTCACTATTCGGCCATGTTGTCACTAATGACAGTTCATAGCTCAGTTCACCACTCACTCACAGCTCACCAATCATTCACTCAGTCACACCAGATTGTGAGTCAGTCAGGGCAGGAATCAAAAACCCTGCCCTGCTCCCATAATTACCTGATGTATTTCTGAAGTTCAGGCTCCCATGTTTCTATGGCTTATTTGTGCGTATTGTTCTTACTCCTTATTGCTGCTTGCTTGATCCCGTTTTATTGCTGCTTGCAGCTATATTTGTTTTTGTCTCTTTTTTTCTCCTTCCACCAGAAATAGCTGTTCTGGCTGAACCGTGCAGTCGGTTTTCGCGAAAATTGGTAATCTGGTAGAGGGTGATGCCAAACGGTGATGATGCGAAGCCTGTGACCACTGGTCAAATGGTGGCGCTATAGCACTCAACTGAAATTGCAAACTTTAAACACTCATAACTCATGAACTGCTCGTCTCTCAGAAATGTAACTTATATTCACTTATGCGTCTGCTTATGCCGAACAACTTTTGTATTCTTACTTTTGACCTCTGACCTTTAGATGAACCGCCATCTTGAATTATATGTAAAACAGTTAAAATGTCTCTTCTCCTACAATCTTTGATCAAAATGCATAACAATGACCTACACATGAACTTTGAAGCCATACAAACATGAAATGGGTGTGAATTTTGTTTTCAGTGAAAAAAATGATGTTTTTACGAGCCAATGAAAATTGCTTGTTTGTGAAAATTCTTCTATTATCCCTAATCTACACATGCAAAGTAATCTGTTTATGAAATTTTACAGTTTGGTAGAGGGGGATGCCAAATAGCAGCAAAACCAGTCTTACTCCAATTGCTCAAATGGGGGCGCTATAACAATTCTTTGAAACTGAAACATTTGAAAAACCATAACTCGGGCCTCGTTTGGCCAAAAATCATGGGACTTGTTTCTACATGTTCCTTGATTCATGTGGAACACATCTGTAACATTGACCGGTAAGCTCCACCCCCAGAGTGTCTGCCATTTTAAGCAGTTTGAAAAATGCTCATGCCTGATTTTCTGGCTGGATTTTTGATTTGCACAACAAATGTTTGTTGTACAAGCCGGTTTGCATTTTTTGTACACACCATCACTGTGTTTGTGTGTGGACGTAAAGTACTTCTGTGGCCTGCCGCACCGAGGACAGCCATCGTCAGTGTGTTAATCTCGCGTTAATTTTTTTGACGCCATTAACGCACGGCTGTGTTAACACGAGATTAATGCATTAATGCGTTAACGCATTAACGTGTTAACGCCAACACCTTTAATATATATAAATATATGTGGGTTTTTTTTTTTTCAGGCTAGCTAGATTGCATTGCATTGTGGGTCCTTTAGGTCCTCTCACAGGTGGGTTTACCAAAGATAGTATATAGCATGAGAATACACATTTTGAACCCTGCTCTGCTCCAACAATTGCATGACATATATAAGTTCCAATTTCAAGCTGTATTGTTCCAATATTAGTGAGAGATTATTAAACTATCATTTCAATTTTAAGATGTATCGTTCCAATTTTAGTCAGAGAATAGTACACTATATTGTTTCAATTACAAACTGTATCGTTCCATTTTTAGATTAGTAAACTGTATTGCGACAATTTCAAACTGTATCATTCCAATATTAGTCAGAGATTATTAAACTGTATCGTTCCAATTTTAAGCTGTATCGTTCCACTTTTAATTAGAGATTATTAAACTATCATTTCAATTCCAAGCTCTATTTTAATTATATTCCTCTGGTTGTACAACAATGGGAACTGATGTAGACACACACACACACCAGAGATGGAGCACTCATTAGAGCTGCATGGTGCTTGCTATACAAGCAGGTGTGCAAACTGTTTTGTACAACGCTATGTACCATGGTGTAGTTGCCAACGGGGTCGGGAGTTGGACGGAACGAGGGCGCCTGCTGGCTGAAGCCCATACTGCATCGCAGTGTGCAGTATGGGGGGGCCATACTGCACCGCAGTGTGGGGGGGCCATACTGCACTGCAGTGCGCAGTGTGGGGGGGCCATACTGCACCGCAATGTGCAGTATGGGGGGGCCATACTGCACCGCAATGTGCAGTGTGGGGGGGCCATACTGCACCGCAGTGTGCAGTGTGGGGGGGCCATACTGCACCGCAGTGTGCAGTGTGGGGGGGCCATATTGCACCGCAGTGTGCAGTGTGGGGGGGCCATACTGCACCGCAGTATGGGGGGGGGGGGGCATACTGTACTGCAGTATGGGGGGGGGCATACTGTACTGCAGTATGGGGGGGGCATACTGCACCGCAGTGTGCAGTATGGGGGGGGGCAAGTGACAATATGGGGGGGAGCTGCGGGGGGCAAGCGACAACGGCAACCACACTTTGCAATTTTTAAATTGCGAATATTCTAGTTTCCATTTGTCACTTTGACCACTAAGCTCCACCCTCGGACTGCTGAATTGTGCATATTGTTCATATTGCTTACTGCTTGGTGGCGTGTTGTTGGGTTGTTTCATTGATGACAACAACTAAGCAAATCATTGTGCCAGGATAGCTCAGTCGGTAGGGTGCCTGACTTCGGAACACAAGATTGAGGGTTCAAGTCCCACTGCTGACAATACAAAGTCTGAGTCTCCAAAAACCCTGCTGTGTTTCCACAATCACATGATGTATTTCTTCCATGTTTCTATGGCTTATTTGTGCATATTTAAGGAGCGGTAGTGGCTCAGAGGTAGAGTAACCGGATGGTAACCACAAGGTTGCCGGTTCGATCCCGGGCTCCTGCAGAGTTAGTGTCGATGTGTCCCTGTCCCACTGCCATCAGTGTATGAATGTGTGTGTGAATGGGTGAATGTGATGCACAATCTATGTAAAGCGCCTTGGATAAAGGCGCTATATAAATGCACCATTTACCATTTACCAAGCAGTCCACTGAATGTGTGTGTTGTTTCCAGTACGTCTTGTGTCTGTTGGGTAGCCTCATTGGTAGAGCGCATGACTTGGAAATGAGAGTTCCTGGGTTCAAATCCCGGCACGGACACCTAGTAATATGAGTCAATCATGCACAATCTCATGTGGTCTTCTACATCTAAGTTCATGGTTCTATGTGTAACCCAGGGTAAAACTCAATGTAATGGTGGTTGTCACCATTCGGCCATGTTGTGTTTTGTCACTATTCGGCCATGTTGTCACTAATGACAGTTCACCACTCACTCACAGCTCACCAATCATTTACTCATTCACCAAATCAGTGGCCTTGTGGTTAGAGTGTCCGCCCTGAGACTGGGAGGCCGGGGTTCGATTCCCGGCCGGGTCATACCAAAGGCTCTAAAAACGGGATCCAATGCCTCCCTGCTTGGCACTCAGCATCAAGGGATGGATTGGGGGTAAGACCCTGTGTCATACTAGCGTCATGTCCAGAGGGTGTACTTGTACATCAAGCTGCCTCATGCTACAGAAACAGGAGATAGGCACCTGCCCTATGGACCTCATGGCTGGGCAAGGCTGTTTGACTGTCACTATTCGGCCATGTTGTCACTAATGACAGTTCATAGCTCAGTTCACCACTCACTCACAGCTCACCAATCATTCACTCAGTCACACCAGATTACAATGTGAGTCAGTCTCACACATAATTACCTGATGTATTTCTGAAGTTCAGGCTCCCATGTTTCTATGGCTTATTTGTGCGTATTGTTCTTACTCCTTATTGCTGCTTGCTTGATCCCGTTTTATTGCTGCTTGCAGCTATATTCTCTATTTGTTGTTGCTATTCTAAATAGAAGTCTAGGTAGAAGAGCCTCCATTGGACTGACCCCATGAAGTGAACGGAGTTTGCATAACTCTGTCTATACTCTGCCTCTGTGGCTCTGGCTGTGCGAACCGACAAGAGGAGACTACTCTCTGTGCGGTGACAAGTTATTCAACGTAACATTTTATTAGACCCTGAGCGTCCTGGCATGAAATCTTTTCCCGGGACTGCGTCCCTGCCCGACCCCCCTCACTTTCACCACTGCAGTTGCACCACAGATCAGCCCATACTAGCACCTGCAGTAGTTACCTATATAGGATGTCAATAGTATTGCTATGTTTTTTAGTGTTTAATTTGTAAATTGTACTATGTAAATTCAGTTCATTCAGTTTATATATGATATAATATTTTTACTTAATGTAAGTCGCTTTGAATTAAGAGCAGGGTAGTGGGGGGGGGGGGGGGGGGGGACTTCTCTCACATCAAAAATATTTTTGGGGGCATGTGTGCATGTCTTATGAGGCATCCCTCCACTTCTGAAAGTCCCACTACATCACTGATTATGAGTGTCTGCTAAATGCCTAAATTGTAAATTGTAATTGTAAATTGGAGAGGCTTAGACCAGTTGAGGGGACCCTGCAGTCTCAGTGGTGTCTAAACACATTTAAGACTGGCGACATCTTAATGATTATCTCATATTTATTCTAGAGTCTACAAACTGGTGTTTCACTCCTCCATGGTGCCTAATCTGCCTACACCAGTGCCTATACCAGATGTAACTCTTGAGAGTGTAAAAACGAAACCAAATGGACCCACAAGGGTCCAAATGCTGAATAAATAGTGGGCCCTGGTATGAAAAAGATTGAAAACCCATGGCCTATACTGTACATCTAAGGTCCAAGCATAGAATGTGGCAAAACAAGGACACTCACATGAAGTAAAATGGCACCTGTGCAAATTGGCATTAATAGGTGTAGATTGGCTATTGTTTGTGTTGTGTGTGACCTCAGGCTAGAGTCCGGTGAGTTTATAGGTGTGAAGACAGCTTGAAATACTGTTATCAGATGGCCTGATGTGTGCATTTATAGAAGTCCTTTAGCTCATGCAATTGTGTCAGCGATTCAGAAGAAGAAGCCTCACGTCTCTGCTCTGTTTTGATCAAATAAGATGTCTTCACACCTCAAGGTCGACAAAGAAATCAAATCCAAGGTGGATGCTTTCAGAGAACGGATCACTAGAGAAGCGGAGGACCTTGTTGCAAATGTTTTCCCAAGGAAGTTACTGGAGCTGGACAACTTCCTTAAAAGCCCCTGCATAAACATCTCTGAACTGAGTGAGATTCACTCCCAGATATACCCAGCAGTGCCAGATGAGTTAGAAGTGCATGCTGCCGGAAAGAGGAAGCTTGCAGACGATAAGAAGGATGATATGACCCACACTTGTACGATGAAGAGCAATGCTAAGCTAGTCGACCTGATTGAAAGGATCAAACCAGAGATCAGGACACTCATAGAGAAATGCAACACAGTTAAAATGTGGGTCCAGCTGCTTATTCCCAAGATTGAGGACGGCAATAACTTTGGCGTGTCAATCCAAGAGGAGACAGTTGCTGAACTCGGAGTAGTGAGGCTGGAGGCAGAATCTTACCTGGGCCAGATATCAAAATACTACATCACGCGTGCAAGCCAGATCTCTAAAATAATCAAATTCCCCCAGGTGGAGGACTACCTGCGTACGGTTACGGAGATCGATGAGAAGATATACATCAGCCTGAAGATCATAGTATCTGAGATCAGAAACTATTACGTGACTTTACACGACATGATACTGAAGAACATTGAGAAGATCAAAAAGCCCAGAAGCAGCAATACGGATTCGTTATACTGATGAACGTCCAATCATTGCAACCTCCACCTCATCTTCCTATAGCTGCCTACCGCTGTCTGTCCCCTTTACATAGACCTGACCACAACAATGCCCAGACAGACATACAGATAGCACATGTTTGCATTAGAGATAACGCAATGCAATAAGTTGAAAAATAAATCTGAGGCATGCCTATGTATGCAAAAATCACACCCATGTGAGCTGAGCTGTGCGATACCTACAACAGACAGACAGACAAGACATGCAAAGCCCTGCACCGCTCGAACAATTTTGTCTATCCATGTGGGCCTGGCTGCATTGTGTCCCTACAACAATGTGGGCCCACAGGCTACAAAGCAAGTTCCCCAAGCTGTTTTTGGCTTGTGTCCTACAGTATATCATTCCGTTTTGACCACCCACACCACATGAAGTAGTATGTTTATGACCTCAGGGAGAGCACATAATTAGGCCATCTATGATCTGTAAAAATGTCAACAAGCTGCCCACTCAGTACTCGATATTCTCATCACAGTTTCTTTACTAGCATGAGTGGAGCAGGTGCAAGTTAAGTGATCGGTGCGCGGTGTTCGGCCATCCCTCAGTGTACTCCGATTGGCTGGTTTAGTAGATGATGTAATCCTGATGTAAATAAAAGACCTTTATAGCTAAAGTCATGAGTATTAGCTTGATCTGCTTACGCACAAGTTTGAGCTCTACTGAGTGCTGATTTAGTTATGTATTGGTGATCTTAATATTGATCGAACTGTTCTGACAGTCCACAGTATAACCTGAGTTATATACCTGGCTACAGTCCAGAGGGCTTGAGTACATTGAGTAACAACACTGAAATTACTAAGGCCTGGATTCACCCCACAAGTTGGATCTGATGAATGCCAGTGCCACACATGCCTTTGTTCACTATGTTTACGGTGAGGTCAACTTTGCGGACTGATTTGCATTTTTCATACATTTATTCTTTTTCAGCAGCAACAGTCAGAGCGGGGAAAAGTGAGAGAGGGAGTTGGAGATTGGGGAATGACATACAGCAAAGTGGGAGTCTGAGGTTGGATTCAAATATTGCAGAGTGAACTGTCCTTGAGCAAGACGCTGAATTCTAATCTGCTCTCGATACCTTGCTTAGGTTTCTTCTTCTCTTCCATGCAAGAATACATATATGTGCACGCAACTTGCACAGCAGTTTAGATTACTATTTTAGGTTCATTGGCCAGAAAGGAGAACTGGTTCAAACAAGAAGATAAAACCACAATATGAAACATGACATTTACATCACTAGGAAAATGCCAACACTACTTTTTCCACATCAGCTGTGTTCTTTTCTGAGGTTAGCGTCAGGGTTTGTTTAGGAATTGTTGTAGTCAAATGAGATGTTTCCTTTGGGCTTCCAGATGACATAATCATAGCTGGGGCATTTGTACCTGGTGCAGAAAGTGTTGATATACGGGTTAATATAAGGGTTGATATACAATGTGATTTTAGTGAAATAAAGTATATGGTATTTTCCTGGCAGATTATTGTTTGGTTTACTCGTCTCCTTACTGGTTATGAGCATGACCTCTTTGTTTATTCTATTGTATATATTCTCTCATTTTACGTGACTCTAACCACTTTCACACACTTTGATCTCGAAACTGTCAAAACAGCGTTGTTTTTGTTGCGACCTTTCTAACTTTTTACTTTGAACATTATCGTAAAACGTGTTTGGCTACCCTTTGATTTAATGTACTGGTGTGTTCACAATACATGGCATTTATTTTTTCTACTTAGGAAAATGACTTTGACATTGAAACCCAATTTTCTCACCCTTACCGCAGGTGAACTTTAAACTGATTATCTTTTATGCTTTCATAGATTTCTGTCTGCTGTTTCCTTATTTAACACCTTATCTCTGTCTCCTGCCGTACACTGGTTGCCAAGATACAGTTAAGAAATGCTTCTTGCAGCCACTGTGTACCTCTTTAGACATGATTAATCATCTAGACAATCTTTAATTACTGTAAGTTGATAGCCATGTGAGGCTCTTACTGTATCAGGGCAAGTGATCAATTTCTTTCATCAGTTCCACAATGCACCCACTCAGTGTTCACTCACTAGAGCGAGACCGGGGGAAAGGCTAAAGAGAATGAGTTATGGAGTTAAGAGCCCAATATTAGTTTCCTTCTAAACAGTGATGTTGATTCTTTCCCTTCTGTGGTGTGCTGTTGTTCTCAATCTCCGAGCGTGCATGGTTGTTTTGTTTGAGGCAAATGATTGACCTTGCGAGAAGACGTGTATGTATAGAGTTTGAAAAGAAAATTCATTCAAATACGTTTCTGTACATTATCCAAACATTTCTCAGGGTTTATCACTTTTAAACTCATTAAACTGAGTACAACACAACGAAACAAGCTTCTTGTACAGTACATTTTCCATGCCTTGCCGTTTTCAAAGGTTCCATGAAGCAAATGGGAGAGCCACTAAATCAACCTTTTGAACAGGGCAATGTTGAGCCTCGGTGCTTAACAGATTGAATGTGTTATGTTAATTTACGGCGCTGATGATGATTAATGATGTACACATTTAAGCGTGCAAAACAGTGAGGTGGTTGACTTCTGAAGCACAATAGTGTTTATGTAATCCATCTTTGATTCTGAAGGAGGCCATCTGTCGGTTCGTAATTCTTCCTTGTGGGCTTGCCAGCCAATTTAAATTATAGCTGCCTACATGATATCAGTATGGCGTGGTTGGATTTAGTTGTGTAGAAATTCTCTATTTGCAGATTGTCTGTCTTGTGTATACAGACCACTATTACACAATCTCCAAACACTATACCATAAACACTATACCATCCCCTGAAAGCTGAACGTTCCTGAAATGTTTCCACATTACATTTTGTTTTACAATATTACATTTCTCATAAGCTATATAGCCTTTGATTGTTACAAGTACTGTGATCGGTTTGTGGTCGGTTGTCGGCCAGTGGACCACTTTTTAATAACATTGATTGGCTGGTTTAGTTGCTGATGTAACAGTGATGCAATTAAGATATATTTATAATAATGTCATGAGTATTATCTCCTGGAGGTGTCGGGGGTATATGTGCGCTCTTCTTGGCCATGGCCTACTTGTGTACAATGCGCAATTAAGTTTGTTTACGCACAAGTCTTGATTTACATTGTGAGACAAATTTGCATCACTGCAACACCTGCTTTGATCGATCATTTTCAGAGATTCCATTGCACAGCCTGGATGATGGAAGCATTTGATCATTGTGAGAGTCAGACAACAGTGTGGCTCGAGAGACTATCCGCGACTTAACACAATGAACTATATGACAATACTGAAGATGAAAGACTTCTTTGCTTGAAGAGTATATGCAACATTGATCACACCTTCAGAACAAAGATACTGTAACAGCATCATGTCTTATATAGTCCAAATTAAAGGAGAGATAATAGTAAACACTGTGTTGAATGACTGATTATTATGATATTAAACTGTTCTGTATTAAACTGTGAATGCTATCTGTACGTCCCCCTCTCTCACTCTTTCTCTCTTTGTCACTCTGTGCATTTATTTACTGTAAATTACAAAGACTCATCATTGCGAAGGGTCTTGCACACTGTTGCATTTTTGGTTTAGATCCTTGCTAGTCTCTCAAGACAGACGAGTTGCCTGGAACAACAGCGGTGGTGCTGTTTTCCCGAATATATGCCGATGGGCGCCCAGATTGGATCCTTGCAGACTGAATCGCAGACTGAATTGTCTGCAAACACCTTAACGTACATATTGAGCGTGATTACACCGATGCAGTGTATTTGTTTCTCATGAATCACATTCATTCAATGCGGGTATTGATTGCAAATTACATTGCCTCCTCCTCATCACCAGGTCAATTAGCAGCTCGGATGATAAGCTGTCCCTCATCTCTCTCTGATGAGCGCGGGTTAATTGAGGTCAAGGTTGGGTTTAAGGCTGCTGTGAGTCAGAGCTGAAAGGGAGAAGCAGGGCTAATCCAATCAGGTGTTTCATCACACCATCAATTACACACCAGTTAGATGGAGACTGGGGAAATAGCCTGCACTATTACCGTGTGCCCCATGCTAAGAGAGTGGAAGGTACATTGTGTGTGTGTGTGTGTGTGTGTGTGTGTGTGTGTGTGTGTGTGTGTGTGTGTGTGTGTGTGTGTGTGTGTGTGTGTGTGTGTGTGTGTGTGTGTGCGTGTGCATGCCTGCAAGCCCAGGTGTTCCAGTTTATAATTGTTAATTATACTAGTGCAGATCAAACAGGGGTGGTGTTGTTCACAGGGGATTGGAGGTGTTGGGGTTCCCCCCGGGGCTCCATGTCCAAATGCTCCTCTTTAACCACCAATTAACATGCATTAATCACCCCATGGACTCGCTTAATTGGTTCCCCTGGAGAAGCACAAGGATTTGTATTTACAGTGTCGTAACAGGGCAAGGAACTGTATAAGTTAGAGGATTTGGCAGCAAAGGTAATAGAGGCAACTTCAGTGTGTACAAACACTGTGTTTGTATACAGATTTGTTTAAAAACAGAATCTAACTCCACCTCACCTCCACTCTTTTGGCTCATTATGGATCTGCTTGAGACTGCTGTGCTGTGACTGGCTAAAACGTCGCCTCACCCCACACAACCCCCTCCTTACAAATTAGACAAATTAGCCACGCCTGTCCTGAGCCTAACGAATGTTTTGTTTTCAAGATGTGTTGACAACAACAAAGTTCTGGATTGTCTGCAGGACGAAGCAAGTGTCTGTCTGCAGAGAAACAGCTGCAACATCAAAGTAGAAGCAACGCAGAGGAGTAAAATGCAAAAAAGTATAGCTATACAGTATATCTATTATTATTTTTAGCTAAAAAGTTTCCCTATTACCTTTAAATAAACCTACTGATCAATTTGCAGAGTTGTACCCGAACGCGTTCAAAGAACGAAAGTTCTTTGAACCGTTCATATTTTTAAGGAACTTGAACCGAACGGACCCTATATCTGCTTGAAGAACGGCGATGTGAACGCGTTCATTTCTGGCGTGAGTGAACGTCACTTTTCTTGCGTTCGATTTCGCTCAAGAGCAGGGCTCGACAGGCTCGCATTTGTGAGTAAAGAGTTCATAGCACCGGTGCGAGTAGAGCATTTGGCCATTCAGCTGTGATAGAGACATGACAAGTGCACATTCTATGAGTTATACCTAAATTTATATTACTGTAGTACGGCGGTGCTGTTCGCTAAAATAGAGCAGATATACAAGCTATCAACATGTTGAGGCTCGAGGCATCCTTAGCTTGAAGATCTGTTCTCCCTGCCCACCGCCCCGCCCCTCCCTCTGCTCTGTCAGCAGCGCACAGCATCAGACAGCTTAACACAGCATCAAGGAAGGACGCTTCTCTCCAACACGTTGAATGAGCTACTAAAGCTGTTCATGTTGGTAAAATGTATAATCTCCCTGCGCTATGCGTGTATTTAAATCATATACTGTCTGCGCAGCGACCTTTTGCCTCACGCACGTGTGCCGGCGCTATCCCGAGATTAATCATAAATAACGCACCATGCACGTGCGCGCTCGGACGCACAACACTTTTATATTCTTACCATCATTGACTGATTTGCCGTCGGATCGTTTTCATTTTTATTTACCGGTAGGCTGCAATTAGCCTACTACAGCGGCCTTAAGGTTTGGGGGACCCTTTCACATTGTGATTAATATAACAATATGCGCTATTGTATAGAGTTGGGATACCCGACTGAAACAATACCCGCGACAGCCCGTGCTCATTTGCTTAATTGGTGGTCTGTCTTTCAGTCGACCTGGCTATGTTAATAAATTGATATTGTAAAATAGTAGTAAAAATAAAGCATTGAGCCCTGTTCAAGAGTTAAACTACAATGAGCTGAAAATAGAGCAGATCTACAAACTCAGTGACGCACTTTGAGCTTGTTGATCTCTATTTCTGCTGATATTTTCTGCTCAATTTTCAGCACACAGAGATGCACAGGGCTGGACAGAACTGAGCACCTTCATAATAAAAATCTTCACAAATCAACCAAGGACATCTTCAGTTGTATATGGCTATAGGCTGCAATCATTTTGAACAAAAAAAAAGAGGGAGGGAAAAAAAAGAACGAAAAAGAACTATAATAGTTCTTTTTTTGGAACCATGAACTTTAGTTCTAAAAATTCAACAATGAACTATGAACGGAACTAGTTCGTTTTGAAAGGTAGGAACTATAAACTGAACTATTTCAGAAAAAAAGAGAACTTTCCCAACACTGTCAATTTGAGATAGTAATCTTCAATTAAACAAAGACAAAACTGAACTGGGAAAAGAAAAGAAACACTTTTGTGGGGCCTTTATGTAGAAAAACTGCAGACAGGTGCTCTTTTTCAATAATTCAGGACACAAAGTTCTTTAAAATTTATATACCTTTGAATCAGTAAAAATCAATTTGGAGGGAGCTGAGAAGGAGTTGAACTTTAACGATGCTTCAAGGCAGCTCTGCACAGTTGAGGTAGAAAAATCCTTTATTTTGTAAGATAAAAAACAACAAGGATTAAAAAAGATGACCACTGTGTTGCAGCCTGCATGGGCCGTCAGCAGGGGCAATGGCAGCCTCCTTCTCACCTCTTTTCACATTGATTTTTACTGTTTCAAAGGTATAGAACCTTTAAAGAACCCTTGTGCTGTATAAAAGCGTACTGATTTTTGAAACCATGAAGAATGATTAAAAAATAAGAAATCAAGACAATGAAATCAATTTGCGGCTGCAGTATACGTCCGCAACAGGTGGCCAGCGGTCGCGACGGGTACCACGACCGTTATAAATTAGTTGAGGCCAGAGATAATTGTCAACCATTACTACCGGTCGCGACCATTGACCCAAAGCTCGGGACCATTGGCCATCGATCGCGACCATTGGACCAACGGTCGCAACTGTCCCTCAATGGTCGCTACTACACCTAACCCTAAACATAACCTCAGTAAAAACTATGCCTAAGCCTAACCATAACCCACAAAATTATTTCAGGGAAGTTGAAATATAGCATTAACTTCCAGGAGAAATTATCGTTCGCTCAGCTTCAATCCATAAAAGATGTTGGTATGTTCATGCACATGCAACCATGATTTTTAACAGCTACATTAGACAATTATAAAGTCAGCCTGTAATCACCATAATAGTCCCTTTCAGATGGAGAATGAGTGGTGCAGGCGCTGCCGCCTGGATGAGTGACAGAGTATTATCTATGCCACAGCTTTCACTTTTGAAACCCTTATTTTGACCATCTTTTTATGGGGAATAAAGTACAGTAAAACCACATGATGACTGAGATACTTAAAATGCTGCACACAATTGTATTTGTTTCCATGAATTAGTGTTGTGAGGTCATTTGTGTATGCCGCGCACTAAAAAGGTTTAACAAAATGTTAATATTTACAAGGTTTTTTTTCCAAGTACAGTATTACAGAGTGGCATGCATATGTCTCAGCTACAGAGAGGATATGGCACCAGAGAGCCATAAACACAGCCCAGACAGTACCGGTAATTAGCTTCTCTCTTCCTTCACGTGGAAGACACCTTCAAATCACGCTGCCGACTCGGAGCCAGACGCACTCCATACGATGTAATCATCTCTTTTCTCTGCTGACATTATAAAGGCACAACAGCAGCATCAAAAATAGCTTTCCCTAAGAGCCCTCACTGAATTGAACTCAATAAAACACTGCCAGCTTCCAAATCATCACAGGCTAAATAGAAAGGAGTTCGACACCAGTAATAGACACCTCAGACCGGAAAGTGCCTCAAGTGTGTCGTTGCTCAAGGAGCTCAAGGTCTCAAGGTAGCTCAAGGGCTGGAAGTGTGGCTGTACAAACAAAACAAGAAAAAGTGCCCTTTTGAGCACAGGTCTCCACCAGGTCCGGCTGTGGCCTCCTGGTGGCGCTATAGGCCAATGTAAAAAGGGTGCCATTTCCTCTTATGCCTTTGATGGTTATTGGATGATTTTAGACATTTTTTCTCCAAAAATGTCTTTTGCAAAAATCCACCTGTTGGTGGCGCTATAATAGGCCAAGGGTGCATTTGTAAGTCTGCCAAGAAGGAAAGTGTGCTAAAGATTTAATGCAAATTGCGCGCTGCATGACATGATGCTTTCTGTTCAAAAACAGGCAAATCACACGGACCGACTGGACGGAATGCAAAACATACTCTTCACCATACCTTTGGCCTGGGGGAGACAACAAAACAAAACAATTTCAATCTCGAAAGGTCCGAAGTAGCCGCTGAACATGTTACTTGTCCCAATGTGCAAGTGAATTAAACAAGTGAATTTGATGACACATGTATGCCTAGTGTGCAAATTGTCTCCCACGATCAATGACTGGGTTTCCCAAAGCAGGCTTCTTACTGAAGGGCTTCCACTCATGATGAGCTGGGAAGTACAGTAACAGCAGATATAATAACAGAAAAGGCTTGTAACGTACATGCTGCCACTTATGATGGCTCAACTGGAGACCCTCAGGATCTGTTCCAGGTCCAATCCATTGTTTTCCTCTCTACACCAAATAATGTTGTGTTGAGGCTCACAAAGCTCACAATGTGTCACGGCTGACACATGTCACATTGTGATGTGCAACCTGTTATTCGTCATATTCACCCTGAGAATACAGTGTTGGCCCAAGGGCAGGATCTAGGCATGGACATGGGGCAGGCAATACCCCCCTAAATGCTCTGGCTGCCCCGCCAAACATGATGGTATGCAAACAAACAAATCAAAGTGCTTACAGTATCTTTAAAATGATTTGAAACACTATAACCAACTATAATTGTGGCAACACTAACCCAACACCATTTAATCATTCAAAACAAAAAAACTTCATGCATGCTGCGTGTCTGTTGCAACAGCAACTGATGTTATTACTGATGCTTACTTGCCGAATAAAAGTTCTGCACAGTATACATTGTATAAATCTTGTGGGTCACAGAACTAAAGAATTTAAATGAAAATAGTATGCCATTTTGACCTGCACACACCCCCCCCCCCCCCCCCCATTGGGAAATATTACATCCGGGCCTGGTCGGCCCTATACAATGGCAGGGCAGCAGCAGCGGCGAGATACACCTGTGCAGTCATACCGTACATGTACGTAAAAAATATCATCTGTAGTGACACATACAGGCTATAGAAAAACACATGCTAATCGGTAACCTGGACACAAATTGGCAAAAGCACTCGCAACAACCTCTGCATGGAAGCACTCGCATCACTATGTTTTATTCATCAGCTGTCAAGGTCTGCCTGAAGATGGCCATTAGTGACAGCATACTGCTGGTTATGATCAGCTCTGGCAATAACTCGAGCCATTATTGCAACAATAAATGTGTAGCACAGCGCATTACCTCGGAGTTCATCACCATACACCAGAGGCTACTATAATAACGCTAGTTATGTTTTTAAAAAAGAGCTCATAGAAAAGTCAATGTCATAATCTGTACAAATACTGAACATGCAATGCTCTATTCCATGGCTACACGTGGCCTGGCACAGACAGTCAACCTTACAGCAGAGACGGATAAAATATATAATGAGATTTTGAACAAAAGCAAAGTTTTTCCTTTGTCTTTCGTATTGGGAGACGGAGTAGACCTACCCTATTTTATATTGTATGGTGTAAGCCTACATGTTTTCTTGTCTCTTGTTGTCTGCACTTTCATCTTTTAAATGCTGCCCTGGAGCTGTGTTTCAAAGACGCCTATGCATTCACACAAATAGCAAGTAAAGTCTCTTTGATCTCTTCTTTGTTTACTGCATGGGGCAAATGTCTTGATGTTTTAATCACAGTACTCTCAAGTTGTGAAGGCAATACTGTACTTATGAAATGCCAATTGTATTGATCACTTCAGCAAAGAGAATAATACTGGAAGTGTAGTTGTGGTGGATTATGGATATTTGTTTGTTTCCTGTTCCATTGAAGAGTTCTTTCAACAAAGAGAGTAAAGAACTCTGCGTCACGCCCACATGCTGAGAGCTAACGTCTGTCTGACGAATGAAGTCTGTTTCACCCCTTCATCTCTTCATCACATATGAGTATCAGTGATTTGTACTCCTGCTAAGAGAGTCCAAATAAAAAAAATGTGAAGCCCCTTGATGAGTGCAATATTTAATGAGGCTCTTGCATACTAATGCGGCACCATCCATTACCATGAAATATAACACATGCAGACTCCCACCATAAGCCTGCAGGCAAAAACATCGGGGGCTACTTGACCCAGCATTACTACAGCTATAAGTTGTGAACAAGTGGTGAGCGCATGGAGATGATGTCTAGTGTTTTCAAATGTCAGTTTAGCACTAAAAGGCTAAATGTCTCCAGCAATGAGCCATTATTGTGGAGGTGAGGTGCAGTTACTGTAGATTCAAATCTGTTTACAAACACAGTTTGTACACACTAAAGTGGAATATAATACCTTTAAACGTATGAGTCCAACTGATTGGTGAGGATGTTAGCTGTAAACAGAACTCATTTGCAATAAATCTGCGTCTCTGGATTTTTGCTGGGTGTTCACCTCAACTCAGTGGAGTTCAAATTGCACAGCAACACTTGTGCAAGTCTCGGTCGACAGAGACAAGCTCATAAAGGACAAACTCAATGTTAAAGGACAAGCTCAACTGTCAACTCCTGCATCCTCACTTCTCACATTCACACACCAACGGTGGTAACCAGTGGAGGCAATGCTTTTTCACTCCATAGATACAAACCATCTGTAACTTTCTGACTTTGTGAGCTGAACTTGCATGCGAGCGTGCACACATTAAAATGTAGGTGCACTTTGAAGTTTTAATCAACTTACTGGTCCATTTCCGGGTAGCAATGCATTCTGTATGAGGACGCTTTATTTGACATCAACCTGATTGGACTCACTATTATGTAAATGGTCTCCAGCAGCATCTGCTTGGCGGCAGGAGGAGAATACAGATGCAGTCAGGTTGGTGTTTAGAGACACCGCTCACGTCTTCCTACTGAGCAGCGACTGAACAGCGTGACCACACCCCAGCAGACACCACACTTCTCATCCTCAACTGGATTGATTCCCACCAACTAACAGCAATCTGACTCATCAATAATTTTCTAACGTTTTCTAAATGTGTACATTTTAAAAACATTAGTAATCTAGATGGTTGAATATAATTTAATTCTTAAGGGCGTAAAATGGTTTCATTTTACGATCTCAAGAGTTACAGATCTATAAGGGTCCATTTGGCTACCAACCATCCATCATTTAGCTGCATGGGGACCACCTGGAATCCTCTTAGGGACCACCTGTGGTCCCGGACCACCTGTTGAAAACCCCTAGCCTAAATAGTAACAATCTCGGGATCTCTGATTAAGGTGATGAGCTTAAAGATGCAATGTGGAAACTGCATGTGGTTGGCTGTCTATAGCCCTGCATTTCTTTGTTTGTTTCTTTCTTTCTTTCTTTCTTTCTTTCTTTCTTTCTTTCTTTCTTTCTTTTTCTTTTTTCTTTCTTTCTTTCTTTCTTTCTTTCTTTCTAGTAGGGTGCATTTTTACATAGTACTGAGATCTCATGGTTGACGACACGACGATGAGATCAAATCAGATCTACCGGCCTGGCTGCGCCGGTCCCTGCCCATCTAGGCCCACTGACAATTAGACTGTGGTTCCATAGTTTCCCAAACATTGCTGAAGGAACAGCTTCCAAACATTGTCAACGGTGTGAGTTTAAGCCACCTTAACGTATCATGGATATTGTATCTTCACTCTTGGGGAGTTCATCTCCGTTTCTCTCTTCTCTTTACTCTCAGCTCTCTCTCTCTCTCTGCAGTCTGCATGCTGTCAGCATGTATTCTGGTGGTCTGGCAACTCTGCTTCATGTTATTTTTTCTTTGCTTCTTTACATACCTGTCTCCTTCCTGTATCCTGGTCCCCTGTGTGTCTCTTGCCTGACTGCCACACTTTCCCTCAGCCTTCCGTTTTCCTCTCCCTTTGTGCAAAAACTGTTTTATTTATAATCAGAGTTTCCTTTCTTTCTCCAAGCCCTCATCCCTCTCTGGTCTTCCTCCAGGTGTTAACTCATCCCTTTGAACAGATGGCACTATAAAGCATTTCTGTGGGCTGTTGGTGCCCAGATAGCAGTAGAGTTTATAATACTACAGGTCCATCCAGATAATAGGTTAATTTTCATGTATCCAGTGGTCATAGCTTGGTAACGTGGATGAGAAAATAGTTCCTCAACCACCAACATACCGGCACACAGCAGAGCAATACGTTGGAATCGAACCCAGGACGTTTTAGCTATGACTCTTGAGATGAGATACAATTAGAACATAAATCACCACAGATAGCACGTAATTCTCATGACACTAATGCATGATACAGAGCACCATAGAAGGGTCTGAAGATATCCACTTAAAGGACACAGAGTGCTCTTGATAAATGCACCAAAAGAGTCCATATTGATCTGTGTTTGATCCATTAGTGTAGCACACTGTTGCTGTAGTCCTATATGCCCTGGTCATATTCATCATTGATTCTGGTTCCATCCAGCCACCTGGGTCAATGCCTTGCAAGAAAATATAGCACCAAATAAGCCTCTTCCAGGTAAAGTGAGAATAATGTCAAGCAATACCACAGATGAAGAAGGGCGCAGGGTGCATTCAATTCCAAATCACACTGGAAAAAGAATAAACTAGAAGGAGGTTGGGTGCTGTATACTGTGTGATATCTACTGCATAGCTACAGTAGATGTCCATACAGTATGTGGACTCCCAATATACAGAAAATATAGTGTACACAACTGTACAGTATATGCAATAATAATAACATCACAAAATAGATTTAACTTGTTTTATTCATATATAAAAGGATACATTTTTTATTGGCTTTAGTTGGTTTATTTTTCCGAGAGAGTGAAATCAATTTACGACTGCGACATACGTTGCAATGGGTGGTAAAAAACGGCCGCGAACATTATAAATTTGTCTCGACCGGTGAACCATTGCAATGATTTTATAATGGTCATAACTTCAGTCACGACTGTTATGAACCATTGCGACCATTTTGGAGCACGGTCACAAAGGTTGGCCAAAACACATCGCGGTTCCCTACTAAACCTAACCCCTAACATAACCTTAGTAAAACCTACACCTAAAACCTAACATGATTTTAAAACTTAATACAACATTTCCACAGGCTTAAACCACTATGGAAGATAATTAAGATAATTATCTCAGACATAAATAGACTCTTCTTCAACAAAGATGGCGAATGCAAGCATTGTCTTGTACTCGTACATAATGCTGTAAGATACAAAACATTAAAGTCTTTTACCAAAACTTAACCCCCAACCCTTATGAAACGGTCGCGGCCCTTATGTAAAACGGCTGTTATGCAAAATGGCTGTGATGTATGTCACGGTCACACAATTATGTCACAGAAGTTGAAAATAACAAATTTGTCGCTACCATTTTGCCATCGGTCGGTCTATATCGCAGCATACGTCACAGTCGTAATTGATTTCGCCCCTCCTGTGTCTTTCCTTTTCATTTTCTTTTTGATTAGAATAAAAATGGGTTTAGGCAGAGCTCCGAGAAAACTCTATTGTATTGCTAAGTTGTGGCTTAATTCATTCTCACCAGCATCTGTTATTATTCATGCACAATCACATTGACCTTGTCATTATCCCAAATATGCACCAATGAATATTGCATATATATCCTCAGAAAGGATGATGTTGTACAGGAAGCGAACAATACAAATAGCAAGCAGCAACAACACGATACAAATAGCAGCAGCAACAACTACAGTTTCCAATCAACGCACTGTTTCACATGGAGAACAGCTTAAATTAATTCCTCTCCTCAAGGACTGTTGACAAATCCTCTGTGCACAGGTCACTGATGAGAGGGACAGAACATGAAAGGCAGGGAAAAAGGACCGTAAGGTGACAATGAGCAAGGTAGACAAAGTGTGTGCGAGAGATGCACTGTTGAACTACCAGAACCCTCTTGAGATGGTGCTCCAGGCTGATACATGCAATACGGCTCTTCAACCTACTTACTTGTACGTAATGACTGTATAACCAGAACCGCCGTGCATTTCCAAGGCCCTCGTGTCCACTTAGCAGAGTCCCTTTGATCTGCATCTCCTCCCTTCATCTCTCTATTCCTTCATCTCCCATCATCTCTCCGCTCTTGTCATCTGTCACTCTCTTTGTTATGCCCCCCTCCGTCTGATTTCTCTTACTTTGTCAACCACCCTCTATCTCTTCTATTATTTCCTCACATCCTATGATAAAGAGAGAAGGATAGTGCATAGGGGGGTGTGCAGGGCTTAATTTGTGCCGGAACAAGCCGGAACGCCATTCCCCCATGGGCCAATTGCGTTCCCCCATGGGCCACGTGCGTTCCGGCTGCGTCCGTGAGCTGTCACTGCGCTCCCCCACCTGCAGAGACCGATCCGGGAGATAAGAGTGGCGATCCAGCCCATCCAGCCTCGTTCATTACTATCGTTGCTATAGGATACCCGTACAGACACAGTACTAGGCATAGATATGGTACTAGTCACTCAGAACACCACTCTATTGGCTGAGCCTTCCCAGCTATGGGGCTGAGCCTTCCCAGCTATGGGATTTACATCGAGAGTCGGGGGGGATTTGCTACGGCTCACACAGTTCACAGTTCTCGCACGTTGTTAGCTGGGCTGCTGCTGGCTAGTCTCCCCCTCCCTACGGATTATGATCGCTATAATATAAAAGGTACCTAGGAAGCGGACGGACGGGACCCCTTATGGTCCTTACATTTTGTGGTCTCGATTCTCTGAAAACACAAGCACATTGCGCTACGGATTGAGCTTGTGGATCGGCTGTGTGTGGCATAGTAGTGCAACACACACACATGCACACGCACACACACACACACAACACACACACCACACACACACACACACACACAATATTCTGCCCAAAAAAACGACTTTTTTGCGGGTGTGCACGGCGCACAAACGCACATGCAACAATGCAACTACGCGCACAAAGAAACCCACCTTGCACAACTGCAACGCGCGCGCAGCGTGTGCATGTGCGTGAGGTGCGCTCCGGCACCTCCCGAGTTACAAATTAAGCACTGGGTGTGTGTCATGGTCTCCTGTGGAAGGTTTGCACATGCTCAGTGCAAATGTTTGCTTTTTGCACTGCTTTGACTTTTGTTTTTATAAAATGACAAAGAAATATGGAGAGAAAATATGGAAAATGTTCTATTTCTATCTAGCACCCTCTGCTGAAACACAGTTTCCATTTCCTGTTTACACTGAGCATGTGCAAACCTCCAGCAGTAGACCATGCCACACCTCCGTGCACTATCCTTGGCTGGTATTCTTGAACGCTATGGTTTAGTCAGTATGGTGTACGTGTTCTCATTGGCTGCATGGCAGCAAATCAGGTCTGGGGCCTTGTATGTAGGCCAAAAGCCTGTACCACCAGTCCTGGGCCTGAGTGTACAAAATAATTACCCAGAATAAATAAACCTGCAATTCCAGAAATCACCTGAAGCCCCAATTAAAAATGTTACTGTAGTCCCCTGCTTTGTTCATCATGAGTTGAAGCTCATGATGGATGGTTTTATTATGAGTAATTATTTGGTAAACCCAGGCCCAGGTCAGGTGGGTACAGGCTTTTGGCCTACAAACAAGGCCCCAGACCTGACGTAAGACTTAAACCATATCTGGCTACATCATGGCATTTGAGAATACCAGCCCTTGTCTTTTTTTATCAGAGACGTATAATGCCGTTCTTTCCCCTCACCCAGGAGGATGCAGAACAGGGTCCACGCTCTCAATTGTACCAGCAGTAGATTACTTATGAATGTTGAATTCTGAAAAGGTCTCTTTAGCCTGTCTGTGTGCAGAGCAAATGAAATGAGCCAATATTTGACAAACTTTCCCGGATTTATCTTCCACAGTGCCATTTCAGCTTGGTGTATCGAGGACAGATTTAGCATTATAAACTGTTACCCAGGGCTCTCACGATACTCAAGGGGCCAACCAAATAAACCAATACTGTAGGAGTACACAACTGAACTCTCTCTCTCTCTGACTCTCTCTCTGTCTCTCTCTCTTGCACGCACACCCACCACGCACTGGCACTATTTTGTCTGTGACAAAAAATGGAATGTTGACAAAAATGTGTTCCAGAAGCCATTGCTGCGATAACCCCTTATGATGAATGAATTGTATTTATTTTCTCATAGTTCCATTCTCCTCTCTGACTCTGTAAATCTCTGTAAATCTTGTGTGGCCCATGCGGTCAATTATGTTACTTGCGGTTCCTCTCTGGTCCCGGAATATCACTCAAACTGG
>CM076980.1:3311535-3547601 GCA_039105355.1 Benthosema pterotum
CGGTTTTTTGATTTTGAGGATTTTCGAAAAATGACAAAAACTGGCAAAAAAGCAAGGCTATAGCCTTACGGTCTTGGTCAGCATGCTTTTTTTTCATCGTTTTGAGCATTTTTGAGCATTTTCGAAAAATGTCGAAATTTTGAAAAAACGCAAAGGCTATAGCCTTACCGTTTTTCATGATTTTGAGGATTTTCGAAAAATGGACAAAAACTGGCAAAAAAGCAAGGCTATAGCCTTACGGTCTTGGTCAGCATGCTTTTTTTCATCGTTTTGAGGCATTTTTGAGCATTTTCGAAAATGTCGAAATTTTGAAAAAAACGCAAAGGCTATAGCCTTACCGTTTTTCACGATTTTGAGGATTTTTAAAAAAATGTCAAAAACTGACAAAAAAGCAAAAGCAAGGCTATAGCCTTACGGTCTTGGTCAGCATGCTTTTTTCATCGTTTTGAGCATTTTTGAGCATTTTCGAAAAATGTCGAAATTTTGAAAAACGCAAAGGCTATAGCCTTACCGTTTTTCATGATTTTGAGGATTTTCGAAAAATGACAAAAACTGGCAAAAAAGCAAGGCTATAGCCTTACGGTCTTGGTCAGCATGCTTTTTTTCATTGTTTTGAGCATTTTTGAGCATTTTCGAAAAATGTCGAAATTTTTGAAAAAACGCAAAGGCTATAGCCTTACCGTTTTTCATGATTTTGAGGATTTTCGAAAAATGACAAAAACTGGCAAAAAAAGCAAGGCTATAGCCTTACGGTCTTGGTCAGCATGCTTTTTTTCATCGTTTTGAGCATTTTTGAGCATTTTCGAAAAATGTCGAAATTTTGAAAAAACGCAAAGGCTATAGCCTTACCGTTTTTCATGATTTTGAGGATTTTCGAAAAAATGACAAAAAACTGGCAAAAAAGCAAGGCTATAGCCTTACGGTCTTGGTCAGCATGCTTTTTTTCATCGTTTTGAGCATTTTTGAGCATTTTCGAAAAAAATGTCGAAATTTGAAAAAAACGCAAAGGCTATAGCCTTACTGTTTTTCATGATTTTGAGGATTTTCGAAAAATGACAAAAACTGGCAAAAAAAGCAAGGCTATAGCCTTACGGTCTTGGTCAGCATGCTTTTTTTCATCGTTTTGAGCATTTTTGAGCATTTTCGAAAAATGTCGAAATTTTGAAAAAACGCAAAGGCTATAGCCTTACCGTTTTTCATGATTTTGAGGATTTTCGAAAAATGACAAAAACTGGAAAAAGCAAGGCTATAGCCTTACGGTCTTGGTCAGCATGCTTTTTTTCATCGTTTTGAGCATTTTTGAGCATTTTCGAAAAATGTCGAAATTTTGAAAAAACGCAAAGGCTATAGCCTTACCGTTTTTCATGATTTTGAGGATTTTCGAAAAATGACAAAAACTGGCAAAAAAGCAAGGCTATAGCCTTACGGTCTTGGTCAGCATGCTTTTTTTCATCGTTTTGAGCATTTTTGAGCATTTTCGAAAATTGTCGAAATTTTGAAAAAACGCAAAGGCTATAGCCTTACCGTTTTTCATGATTTTGAGGATTTTCGAAAAATGACAAAAACTGGCAAAAAAGCAAGGCTATTAGCCTTACGGTCTTGGTCAGCATGCTTTTTTTCATCGTTTTGAGCATTTTTGAGCATTTTCGAAAAATGTCGAAATTTTGAAAAAAACGCAAAGGCTATAGCCTTACCGTTTTTCATGATTTTGAGGATTTTCGAAAAATGACAAAAACTGGAAAAAAAGCAAGGCTATAGCCTTACGGTCTTGGTCAGCATGCTTTTTTTCATCGTTTTGAGCATTTTTGAGCATTTTCGAAAAATGTCGAAATTTTGAAAAAACGCAAAGGCTATAGCCTTACCGTTTTTCATGATTTTGAGGATTTTCGAAAAAATGACAAAAAACTGGCAAAAAAGCAAGGCTATAGCCTTACGGTCTTGGTCAGCATGCTTTTTTTCATCGTTTTGAGCATTTTTGAGCATTTTCGAAAAATGTCGAAATTTTGAAAAAACGCAAAGGCTATAGCCTTACCGTTTTTCATGATTTTGAGGATTTTCGAAAAATGACCAAAAACTGGCAAAAAAAGCAAGGCTATAGCCTTACGGTCTTGGTCAGCATGCTTTTTTTCATCGTTTTGAGCATTTTTGAGCATTTTCGAAAAATGTCGAAATTTGAAAAAACGGCAAAGGCTATAGCCTTACCGTTTTTCATGATTTTGAGGATTTTCGAAAAATGACAAAAACTGGCAAAAAAGCAAGGCTATAGCCTTACGGTCTTGGTCAGCATGCTTTTTTTCATCGTTTTGAGCATTTTTGAGCATTTTCGAAAAATGTCGAAATTTTGAAAAAACAAAGGCTATAGCCTTACCGTTTTTCATGATTTTGAGGATTTTCGAAAAATGACAAAAAAAACTGGCAAAAAAAGCAAGGCTATAGCCTTACGGTCTTGGTCAGCATGCTTTTTTTCATCGTTTTGAGCATTTTTGAGCATTTTCGAAAAATGTCGAAATTTTGAAAAAAACGCAAGGCTATAGCCTTACCGTTTTTCATGATTTTGAGGATTTTCGAAAATGACAAAAACTGGCAAAAAAGCAAGGCTATAGCCTTACGGTCTTGGTCAGCATGCTTTTTTTCATCGTTTTGAGCATTTTTGAGCATTTTCGAAAAATGTCGAAATTTGGAAAAAAACGCAAGGCTATAGCCTTACCGTTTTTCATGATTTTGAGGATTTTCGAAAAATGACAAAAACTGGCAAAAAAGCAAGGCTATAGCCTTACGGTCTTGGTCAGCATGTTTTTTTCATCGTTTTGAGCATTTTTGAGCATTTTCGAAAAATGTCGAAATTTTGAAAAAACGCAAAGGCTATAGCCTTACCGTTTTTCATGATTTTGAGGATTTTCGAAAAAATGACAAAAAACTGGCAAAAAAGCAAGGCTATAGCCTTACCGGTTGGTCAGCATGCTTTTTTCATCGTTTTGAGCATTTTTGAGCATTTTCGAAAAATGTCGAAATTTTGAAAAAAACGCAAAGGCTATAGCCTTACCGTTTTTCATGATTTTGAGGATTTTCGAAAAATGACAAAAACTGGCAAAAAAGCAAGGCTATAGCCTTACGGTCTTGGTCAGCATGCTTTTTTTCATCGTTTTGAGCATTTTGAGCATTTTCGAAAAATGTCGAAATTTTGAAAAAACCAAAGGCGAAAAATATAGCCTTACGTTTTTCATGATTTTGAGGATTTTCGAAAAATGACAAAAACTGGCAAAAAAGCAAGGCTATAGCTTTACGGTCTTGGTCAGCATGCTTTTTTTCATCGTTTTGAGCATTTTTGAGCATTTTCGAAAAATGTCGAAATTTTGAAAAAACGCAAAGGCTATAGCCTTACCGTTTTCATGATTTTGAGGATTTTCGAAAAATGACAAAAACTGGCAAAAAAGCAAGGCTATAGCCTTACGGTCTTGGTCAGCATGCTTTTTTTCATCGTTTTGAGCATTTTCGAAAAATGTCGAAATTTTGAAAAAACGCAAAGGCTATAGCCTTACGTTTTTCATGATTTTGAGGATTTCCGAAAAATGACAAAAACTGGCAAAAAAGCAAGGCTATAGCCTTACGGTCTTGGTCAGCATGCTTTTTTTCATCGTTTTGAGCATTTTTGAGCATTTTCGAAAAATGTCGAAATTTTGAAAAAACGCAAAGGCTATAGCCTTACCGTTTTTCATGATTTTGAGGATTTTCGAAAAATGACAAAAACTGGCAAAAAAGCAAGGCTATAGCCTTACGGTCTTGGTCAGCATGCTTTTTTTTTCATCGTTTTGAGCATTTTTGAGCATTTTCGAAAAATGTCGAAATTTTGAAAAAACGCAAAGGCTATAGCCTTACCGTTTTTCATGATTTTGAGGATTTTCGAAAAATGACAAAAACTGGCAAAAAAGCAAGGCTATAGCCTTACGGTCTTGGTCAGCATGCTTTTTTTCATCGTTTTGAGCATTTTTGAGCATTTTCGAAAAATGTCGAAATTTTGAAAAAAACGCAAAGGCTATAGCCTTACCGTTTTTCATGATTTTGAGGATATTTGAAAAATGACAAAAATGGCAAAAAAGCAAGGCTATAGCCTTACGGTCTTGGTCAGCATGCTTTTTTTCATCGTTTTGAGCATTTTTGAGCATTTTCGAAAAATGTCGAAATTTTGAAAAAACGCAAGGTATAGCCTTACGTTTTTCATGATTTTGAGGATTTTCGAAAAATGACAAAAATGGTGTGTAATTTCCCACAAATTAGTGCTAAAATATTATACTATTAAATCCAAATGCTTAACTGCATTCTTTTGAGCATTTTTGAAACATTCTAAAAATGTCGAAAATTTGAAAAAATTCTTTAAAGCTATTAGTTACCGTTTTTTCATGATGTTGATGGATTTTCTGACAAATGACAAAAAACAATACAAAAAAGGCTATAGCCTTTGGTCTTGTCAGCATTGCTTTTTAAGATGTTTTGGCATTTTTGAGCATTTTAAAAATGTGAAAATTGAAAAAAAAAAAATAAAAAAAAGTTACCGTTTTTAATATTTTAACAAATTTTTAAAAAAAAAAAAAAAAATAAAAAAAAAGCAAAAAAAAAAAAACAAAAAAGCAAAAAAAGCACTTTTTTTTTTTAATTTTTTGGGTTTTTGAGCATTCTTTTTCATCGGTATTTGAGCATAATATGCTGAACATTTTCCAAAAGTCTTTCGAACATTTTAATCATTAATAATCGAAAACTCCCTGCCTTAAGTTAAAAGTGGTTCAGCTATGAAGGTTCCCCGTATGCGATGTACTGTCAAACTTGGCTGGTTAGAAATCACTGTTTCAGCTGCTTTTTTCAGTCCGATTTCGAGCAGTTTTCATATGAAACGAAAAATTTGCATGAAATGGCAACTAAACTGCACTTACCGTTTTTCATGATTTTATGTTTTCGAAAAAAGAATAAAAACTTCAAAAAAGCAAGGGTTTACCTTACGGTCGTGGCAGGAGAGCATCCCTTTGGCCTTTTTGAGCAATTTTTGCATTTTAAAAAATGTCTAAAATTTTAAAAAAACGCAAAGGCTATAGCCTTACCTTTTTAAGCCAATTTTAGGATTTTGACAAAACATATAATCAAAACATGTAGACTATGTGCTGAATAAACTCACAAAGAATGCTTTTCCAGCATCAGAAAGTATTGTTTGAGCATTTGTTATGAAAAAATGTTCTTTTTGAAAAAACTCGGGGGCTATAGCCTTGGTGTCCATTTTCAGTTTTGAGGAATTTTCGGAAAAATGACAAAAATGCTGGCAGTTACGAAACCCAAGGCTAGGCTCGTGGAGCCAGGCCATTGTTGCGCTTTGTTCTCATTTTGAGCATTTTAACCAATTCAGACCCATATCAAAATTACAGAATATATACATATTGAAGCATTCATAATCATAACATGTCTGTAAAAGAGAAAATGACCGCTGCAAAAAATCGCAAGGCAATAGCTTGCGGTCTTGGTACTTGCATTTTTTCATCGTTTTGAGCATTTTTGAGCATTTTCGAAAATGTCGAAATTTTGAAAAAACGCAAAGGCTATAGCCTTACCGTTTTTCATGATTTTGAGGATTTTCGAAAAATGACCAAAACTGGCAAAAAGCAAGGCTATAGCCTTACGGTCTTGGTCAGCATGCTTTTTTTCATCGTTTTGAGCATTTTTGAGCATTTTCGAAAATGTCGAAATTTTGAAAAAACGCAAAGGCTATAGCCTTACCGTTTTTCATGATTTTGAGGATTTTCGAAAAATGACAAAACTGGCAAAAAAGCAAGGCTATAGCCTTACGGTCTTGGTCAGCATGCTTTTTTTCATCGTTTTGAGCATTTTTGAGCATTTTCGAAAAATGTCGAAATTTTGAAAAAACGCAAAGGCTATAGCCTTACCGTTTTTCATGATTTTGAGGATTTTCGAAAAATGACAAAAACTGGCAAAAAAGCAAGGCTATAGCCTTACGGTCTTGGTCAGCATGCTTTTTTTCATCGTTTTGAGCATTTTTGAGCATTTTCGAAAAATGTCGAAATTTTGAAAAAACGCAAAGGCTATAGCCTTACCGTTTTTCATGATTTTGAGGATTTTCGAAAAATGACAAAAACTGGCAAAAAAGCAAGGCTATAGCCTTACGGTCTTGGTCAGCATGCTTTTTTTCATCGTTTTGAGCATTTTTGAGCATTTTCGAAAAATGTCGAAATTTTGAAAAAACGCAAAGGCTATAGCCTTACCGTTTTTCATGATTTTGAGGATTTTCGAAAAATGACAAAAACTGGCAAAAAAGCAAGGCTATAGCCTTACGGTCTTGGTCAGCATGCTTTTTTTCATCGTTTTGAGCATTTTTGAGCATTTTCGAAAAATGTCGAAATTTTGAAAAAACGCAAAGGCTATAGCCTTACCGTTTTTCATGATTTTGAGGATTTTCGAAAAATGACAAAAACTGGCAAAAAAGCAAGGCTATAGCCTTACGGTCTTGGTCAGCATGCTTTTTTTCATCGTTTTGAGCATTTTTGAGCATTTTCGAAAAATGTCGAAATTTTGAAAAAACGCAAAGGCTATAGCCTTACCGTTTTTCATGATTTTGAGGATTTTCGAAAAATGACAAAAACTGGCAAAAAAGCAAGGCTATAGCCTTACGGTCTTGGTCAGCATGCTTTTTTTCATCGTTTTGAGCATTTTTGAGCATTTTCGAAAAATGTCGAAATTTTGAAAAAACGCAAAGGCTATAGCCTTACCGTTTTTCATGATTTTGAGGATTTTCGAAAAATGACAAAAACTGGCAAAAAAGCAAGGCTATAGCCTTACGGTCTTGGTCAGCATGCTTTTTTTCATCGTTTTGAGCATTTTTGAGCATTTTCGAAAAATGTCGAAATTTTGAAAAAACGCAAAGGCTATAGCCTTACCGTTTTTCATGATTTTGAGGATTTTCGAAAAATGACAAAAACTGGCAAAAAAGCAAGGCTATAGCCTTACGGTCTTGGTCAGCATGCTTTTTTTCATCGTTTTGAGCATTTTTGAGCATTTTCGAAAAATGTCGAAATTTTGAAAAAACGCAAAGGCTATAGCCTTACCGTTTTTCATGATTTTGAGGATTTTCGAAAAATGACAAAAACTGGCAAAAAAGCAAGGCTATAGCCTTACGGTCTTGGTCAGCATGCTTTTTTTCATCGTTTTGAGCATTTTTGAGCATTTTCGAAAAATGTCGAAATTTTGAAAAAACGCAAAGGCTATAGCCTTACCGTTTTTCATGATTTTGAGGATTTTCGAAAAATGACAAAAACTGGCAAAAAAGCAAGGCTATAGCCTTACGGTCTTGGTCAGCATGCTTTTTTTCATCGTTTTGAGCATTTTTGAGCATTTTCGAAAAATGTCGAAATTTTGAAAAAACGCAAAGGCTATAGCCTTACCGTTTTTCATGATTTTGAGGATTTTCGAAAAATGACAAAAACTGGCAAAAAAGCAAGGCTATAGCCTTACGGTCTTGGTCAGCATGCTTTTTTTCATCGTTTTGAGCATTTTTGAGCATTTTCGAAAAATGTCGAAATTTTGAAAAAACGCAAAGGCTATAGCCTTACCGTTTTTCATGATTTTGAGGATTTTCGAAAAATGACAAAAACTGGCAAAAAAGCAAGGCTATAGCCTTACGGTCTTGGTCAGCATGCTTTTTTCATCGTTTTGAGCATTTTTGAGCATTTTCGAAAAATGTCGAAATTTTGAAAAAACGCAAAGGCTATAGCCTTACCGTTTTTCATGATTTTGAGGATTTTCGAAAAATGACAAAAACTGGCAAAAAAGCAAGGCTATAGCCTTACGGTCTTGGTCAGCATGCTTTTTTTCATCGTTTTGAGCATTTTTGAGCATTTTCGAAAAATGTCGAAATTTTGAAAAAACGCAAAGGCTATAGCCTTACCGTTTTTCATGATTTTGAGGATTTTCGAAAAATGACAAAAACTGGCAAAAAAGCAAGGCTATAGCCTTACGGTCTTGGTCAGCATGCTTTTTTTCATCGTTTTGAGCATTTTTGAGCATTTTCGAAAAATGTCGAAATTTTGAAAAAACGCAAAGGCTATAGCCTTACCGTTTTTCATGATTTTGAGGATTTTCGAAAAATGACAAAAACTGGCAAAAAAGCAAGGCTATAGCCTTACGGTCTTGGTCAGCATGCTTTTTTTCATCGTTTTGAGCATTTTTGAGCATTTTCGAAAAATGTCGAAATTTTGAAAAAACGCAAAGGCTATAGCCTTACCGTTTTTCATGATTTTGAGGATTTTCGAAAAATGACAAAAACTGGCAAAAAAGCAAGGCTATAGCCTTACGGTCTTGGTCAGCATGCTTTTTTTCATCGTTTTGAGCATTTTTGAGCATTTTCGAAAAATGTCGAAATTTTGAAAAAACGCAAAGGCTATAGCCTTACCGTTTTTCATGATTTTGAGGATTTTCGAAAATGACAAAAACTGGCAAAAAAGCAAGGCTATAGCCTTACGGTCTTGGTCAGCATGCTTTTTTTCATCGTTTTGAGCATTTTTGAGCATTTTCGAAAAATGTCGAAATTTTGAAAAAACGCAAAGGCTATAGCCTTACCGTTTTTCATGATTTTGAGGATTTTCGAAAAATGACAAAAACTGGCAAAAAAGCAAGGCTATAGCCTTACGGTCTTGGTCAGCATGCTTTTTTTCATCGTTTTGAGCATTTTTGAGCATTTTCGAAAAATGTCGAAATTTTGAAAAAACGCAAAGGCTATAGCCTTACCGTTTTTCATGATTTTGAGGATTTTCGAAAAATGACAAAAACTGGCAAAAAAGCAAGGCTATAGCCTTACGGTCTTGGTCAGCATGCTTTTTTTCATCGTTTTGAGCATTTTTGAGCATTTTCGAAAAATGTCGAAATTTTGAAAAAACGCAAAGGCTATAGCCTTACCGTTTTTCATGATTTTGAGGATTTTCGAAAAATGACAAAAACTGGCAAAAAAGCAAGGCTATAGCCTTACGGTCTTGGTCAGCATGCTTTTTTTCATCGTTTTGAGCATTTTTGAGCATTTTCGAAAAATGTCGAAATTTTGAAAAAACGCAAAGGCTATAGCCTTACCGTTTTTCATGATTTTGAGGATTTTCGAAAAATGACAAAAACTGGCAAAAAAGCAAGGCTATAGCCTTACGGTCTTGGTCAGCATGCTTTTTTTCATCGTTTTGAGCATTTTTGAGCATTTTCGAAAAATGTCGAAATTTTGAAAAAACGCAAAGGCTATAGCCTTACCGTTTTTCATGATTTTGAGGATTTTCGAAAAATGACAAAAACTGGCAAAAAAGCAAGGCTATAGCCTTACGGTCTTGGTCAGCATGCTTTTTTTCATCGTTTTGAGCATTTTTGAGCATTTTCGAAAAATGTCGAAATTTTGAAAAAACGCAAAGGCTATAGCCTTACCGTTTTTCATGATTTTGAGGATTTTCGAAAAATGACAAAAACTGGCAAAAAAGCAAGGCTATAGCCTTACGGTCTTGGTCAGCATGCTTTTTTTCATCGTTTTGAGCATTTTTGAGCATTTTCGAAAAATGTCGAAATTTTGAAAAAACGCAAAGGCTATAGCCTTACCGTTTTTCATGATTTTGAGGATTTTCGAAAAATGACAAAAACTGGCAAAAAAGCAAGGCTATAGCCTTACGGTCTTGGTCAGCATGCTTTTTTTCATCGTTTTGAGCATTTTTGAGCATTTTCGAAAAATGTCGAAATTTTGAAAAAACGCAAAGGCTATAGCCTTACCGTTTTTCATGATTTTGAGGATTTTCGAAAAATGACAAAAACTGGCAAAAAAGCAAGGCTATAGCCTTACGGTCTTGGTCAGCATGCTTTTTTTCATCGTTTTGAGCATTTTTGAGCATTTTCGAAAAATGTCGAAATTTTGAAAAAAACGCAAAGGCTATAGCCTTACCGTTTTTCATGATTTTGAGGATTTTCGAAAAATGACAAAAACTGGCAAAAAAGCAAGGCTATAGCCTTACGGTCTTGGTCAGCATGCTTTTTTTCATCGTTTTGAGCATTTTTGAGCATTTTCGAAAAATGTCGAAATTTTGAAAAAACGCAAAGGCTATAGCCTTACCGTTTTTCATGATTTTGAGGATTTTCGAAAAATGACAAAAACTGGCAAAAAAGCAAGGCTATAGCCTTACGGTCTTGGTCAGCATGCTTTTTTTCATCGTTTTGAGCATTTTTGAGCATTTTCGAAAAATGTCGAAATTTTGAAAAAACGCAAAGGCTATAGCCTTACCGTTTTTCATGATTTTGAGGATTTTCGAAAAATGACAAAAACTGGCAAAAAAGCAAGGCTATAGCCTTACGGTCTTGGTCAGCATGCTTTTTTTCATCGTTTTGAGCATTTTTGAGCATTTTCGAAAAATGTCGAAATTTTGAAAAAACGCAAAGGCTATAGCCTTACCGTTTTTCATGATTTTGAGGATTTTCGAAAAATGACAAAAACTGGCAAAAAAGCAAGGCTATAGCCTTACGGTCTTGGTCAGCATGCTTTTTTTCATCGTTTTGAGCATTTTTGAGCATTTTCGAAAAATGTCGAAATTTTGAAAAAACGCAAAGGCTATAGCCTTACCGTTTTTCATGATTTTGAGGATTTTCGAAAAATGACAAAAACTGGCAAAAAAGCAAGGCTATAGCCTTACGGTCTTGGTCAGCATGCTTTTTTTCATCGTTTTGAGCATTTTTGAGCATTTTCGAAAAATGTCGAAATTTTGAAAAAACGCAAAGGCTATAGCCTTACCGTTTTTCATGATTTTGAGGATTTTCGAAAAATGACAAAAACTGGCAAAAAAGCAAGGCTATAGCCTTACGGTCTTGGTCAGCATGCTTTTTTTCATCGTTTTGAGCATTTTTGAGCATTTTCGAAAAATGTCGAAATTTTGAAAAAACGCAAAGGCTATAGCCTTACCGTTTTTCATGATTTTGAGGATTTTCGAAAAATGACAAAAACTGGCAAAAAAGCAAGGCTATAGCCTTACGGTCTTGGTCAGCATGCTTTTTTTCATCGTTTTGAGCATTTTTGAGCATTTTCGAAAAATGTCGAAATTTTGAAAAAACGCAAAGGCTATAGCCTTACCGTTTTTCATGATTTTGAGGATTTTCGAAAAATGACAAAAACTGGCAAAAAAGCAAGGCTATAGCCTTACGGTCTTGGTCAGCATGCTTTTTTTCATCGTTTTGAGCATTTTTGAGCATTTTCGAAAAATGTCGAAATTTTGAAAAAACGCAAAGGCTATAGCCTTACCGTTTTTCATGATTTTGAGGATTTTCGAAAAATGACAAAAACTGGCAAAAAAGCAAGGCTATAGCCTTACGGTCTTGGTCAGCATGCTTTTTTTCATCGTTTTGAGCATTTTTGAGCATTTTCGAAAAATGTCGAAATTTTGAAAAAACGCAAAGGCTATAGCCTTACCGTTTTTCATGATTTTGAGGATTTTCGAAAAATGACAAAAACTGGCAAAAAAGCAAGGCTATAGCCTTACGGTCTTGGTCAGCATGCTTTTTTTCATCGTTTTGAGCATTTTTGAGCATTTTCGAAAAATGTCGAAATTTTGAAAAAACGCAAAGGCTATAGCCTTACCGTTTTTCATGATTTTGAGGATTTTCGAAAAATGACAAAAACTGGCAAAAAAGCAAGGCTATAGCCTTACGGTCTTGGTCAGCATGCTTTTTTTCATCGTTTTGAGCATTTTTGAGCATTTTCGAAAAATGTCGAAATTTTGAAAAAACGCAAAGGCTATAGCCTTACCGTTTTTCATGATTTTGAGGATTTTCGAAAAATGACAAAAACTGGCAAAAAAGCAAGGCTATAGCCTTACGGTCTTGGTCAGCATGCTTTTTTTCATCGTTTTGAGCATTTTTGAGCATTTTCGAAAAATGTCGAAATTTTGAAAAAACGCAAAGGCTATAGCCTTACCGTTTTTCATGATTTTGAGGATTTTCGAAAAATGACAAAAACTGGCAAAAAAGCAAGGCTATAGCCTTACGGTCTTGGTCAGCATGCTTTTTTTCATCGTTTTGAGCATTTTTGAGCATTTTCGAAAAATGTCGAAATTTTGAAAAAACGCAAAGGCTATAGCCTTACCGTTTTTCATGATTTTGAGGATTTTCGAAAAATGACAAAAACTGGCAAAAAAGCAAGGCTATAGCCTTACGGTCTTGGTCAGCATGCTTTTTTTCATCGTTTTGAGCATTTTTGAGCATTTTCGAAAAATGTCGAAATTTTGAAAAAACGCAAAGGCTATAGCCTTACCGTTTTTCATGATTTTGAGGATTTTCGAAAAATGACAAAAACTGGCAAAAAAGCAAGGCTATAGCCTTACGGTCTTGGTCAGCATGCTTTTTTTCATCGTTTTGAGCATTTTTGAGCATTTTCGAAAAATGTCGAAATTTTGAAAAAACGCAAAGGCTATAGCCTTACCGTTTTTCATGATTTTGAGGATTTTCGAAAAATGACAAAAACTGGCAAAAAAGCAAGGCTATAGCCTTACGGTCTTGGTCAGCATGCTTTTTTTCATCGTTTTGAGCATTTTTGAGCATTTTCGAAAAATGTCGAAATTTTGAAAAAACGCAAAGGCTATAGCCTTACCGTTTTTCATGATTTTGAGGATTTTCGAAAAATGACAAAAACTGGCAAAAAAGCAAGGCTATAGCCTTACGGTCTTGGTCAGCATGCTTTTTTTCATCGTTTTGAGCATTTTTGAGCATTTTCGAAAAATGTCGAAATTTTGAAAAAACGCAAAGGCTATAGCCTTACCGTTTTTCATGATTTTGAGGATTTTCGAAAAATGACAAAAACTGGCAAAAAAGCAAGGCTATAGCCTTACGGTCTTGGTCAGCATGCTTTTTTTCATCGTTTTGAGCATTTTTGAGCATTTTCGAAAAATGTCGAAATTTTGAAAAAACGCAAAGGCTATAGCCTTACCGTTTTTCATGATTTTGAGGATTTTCGAAAAATGACAAAAACTGGCAAAAAAGCAAGGCTATAGCCTTACGGTCTTGGTCAGCATGCTTTTTTTCATCGTTTTGAGCATTTTTGAGCATTTTCGAAAAATGTCGAAATTTTGAAAAAACGCAAAGGCTATAGCCTTACCGTTTTTCATGATTTTGAGGATTTTCGAAAAATGACAAAAACTGGCAAAAAAGCAAGGCTATAGCCTTACGGTCTTGGTCAGCATGCTTTTTTTCATCGTTTTGAGCATTTTTGAGCATTTTCGAAAAATGTCGAAATTTTGAAAAAACGCAAAGGCTATAGCCTTACCGTTTTTCATGATTTTGAGGATTTTCGAAAAATGACAAAAACTGGCAAAAAAGCAAGGCTATAGCCTTACGGTCTTGGTCAGCATGCTTTTTTTCATCGTTTTGAGCATTTTTGAGCATTTTCGAAAAATGTCGAAATTTTGAAAAAACGCAAAGGCTATAGCCTTACCGTTTTTCATGATTTTGAGGATTTTCGAAAAATGACAAAAACTGGCAAAAAAGCAAGGCTATAGCCTTACGGTCTTGGTCAGCATGCTTTTTTTCATCGTTTTGAGCATTTTTGAGCATTTTCGAAAAATGTCGAAATTTTGAAAAAACGCAAAGGCTATAGCCTTACCGTTTTTCATGATTTTGAGGATTTTCGAAAAATGACAAAAACTGGCAAAAAAGCAAGGCTATAGCCTTACGGTCTTGGTCAGCATGCTTTTTTTCATCGTTTTGAGCATTTTTGAGCATTTTCGAAAAATGTCGAAATTTTGAAAAAACGCAAAGGCTATAGCCTTACCGTTTTTCATGATTTTGAGGATTTTCGAAAAATGACAAAAACTGGCAAAAAAGCAAGGCTATAGCCTTACGGTCTTGGTCAGCATGCTTTTTTTCATCGTTTTGAGCATTTTTGAGCATTTTCGAAAAATGTCGAAATTTTGAAAAAACGCAAAGGCTATAGCCTTACCGTTTTTCATGATTTTGAGGATTTTCGAAAAATGACAAAAACTGGCAAAAAAGCAAGGCTATAGCCTTACGGTCTTGGTCAGCATGCTTTTTTTCATCGTTTTGAGCATTTTTGAGCATTTTCGAAAAATGTCGAAATTTTGAAAAAACGCAAAGGCTATAGCCTTACCGTTTTTCATGATTTTGAGGATTTTCGAAAAATGACAAAAACTGGCAAAAAAGCAAGGCTATAGCCTTACGGTCTTGGTCAGCATGCTTTTTTTCATCGTTTTGAGCATTTTTGAGCATTTTCGAAAAATGTCGAAATTTTGAAAAAACGCAAAGGCTATAGCCTTACCGTTTTTCATGATTTTGAGGATTTTCGAAAAATGACAAAAACTGGCAAAAAAGCAAGGCTATAGCCTTACGGTCTTGGTCAGCATGCTTTTTTTCATCGTTTTGAGCATTTTTGAGCATTTTCGAAAAATGTCGAAATTTTGAAAAAAACGCAAAGGCTATAGCCTTACCGTTTTTCATGATTTTGAGGATTTTCGAAAAATGACAAAAACTGGCAAAAAAGCAAGGCTATAGCCTTACGGTCTTGGTCAGCATGCTTTTTTTCATCGTTTTGAGCATTTTTGAGCATTTTCGAAAAATGTCGAAATTTTGAAAAAACGCAAAGGCTATAGCCTTACCGTTTTTCATGATTTTGAGGATTTTCGAAAAATGACAAAAACTGGCAAAAAAGCAAGGCTATAGCCTTACGGTCTTGGTCAGCATGCTTTTTTTCATCGTTTTGAGCATTTTTGAGCATTTTCGAAAAATGTCGAAATTTTGAAAAAACGCAAAGGCTATAGCCTTACCGTTTTTCATGATTTTGAGGATTTTCGAAAAATGACAAAAACTGGCAAAAAAGCAAGGCTATAGCCTTACGGTCTTGGTCAGCATGCTTTTTTTCATCGTTTTGAGCATTTTTGAGCATTTTCGAAAAATGTCGAAATTTTGAAAAAACGCAAAGGCTATAGCCTTACCGTTTTTCATGATTTTGAGGATTTTCGAAAAATGACAAAAACTGGCAAAAAAGCAAGGCTATAGCCTTACGGTCTTGGTCAGCATGCTTTTTTTCATCGTTTTGAGCATTTTTGAGCATTTTCGAAAAATGTCGAAATTTTGAAAAAACGCAAAGGCTATAGCCTTACCGTTTTTCATGATTTTGAGGATTTTCGAAAAATGACAAAAACTGGCAAAAAAGCAAGGCTATAGCCTTACGGTCTTGGTCAGCATGCTTTTTTTCATCGTTTTGAGCATTTTTGAGCATTTTCGAAAAATGTCGAAATTTTGAAAAAACGCAAAGGCTATAGCCTTACCGTTTTTCATGATTTTGAGGATTTTCGAAAAATGACAAAAACTGGCAAAAAAGCAAGGCTATAGCCTTACGGTCTTGGTCAGCATGCTTTTTTTCATCGTTTTGAGCATTTTTGAGCATTTTCGAAAAATGTCGAAATTTTGAAAAAACGCAAAGGCTATAGCCTTACCGTTTTTCATGATTTTGAGGATTTTCGAAAAATGACAAAAACTGGCAAAAAAGCAAGGCTATAGCCTTACGGTCTTGGTCAGCATGCTTTTTTTCATCGTTTTGAGCATTTTTGAGCATTTTCGAAAAATGTCGAAATTTTGAAAAAACGCAAAGGCTATAGCCTTACCGTTTTTCATGATTTTGAGGATTTTCGAAAAATGACAAAAACTGGCAAAAAAGCAAGGCTATAGCCTTACGGTCTTGGTCAGCATGCTTTTTTTCATCGTTTTGAGCATTTTTGAGCATTTTCGAAAAATGTCGAAATTTTGAAAAAACGCAAAGGCTATAGCCTTACCGTTTTTCATGATTTTGAGGATTTTCGAAAAATGACAAAAACTGGCAAAAAAGCAAGGCTATAGCCTTACGGTCTTGGTCAGCATGCTTTTTTTCATCGTTTTGAGCATTTTTGAGCATTTTCGAAAAATGTCGAAATTTTGAAAAAACGCAAAGGCTATAGCCTTACCGTTTTTCATGATTTTGAGGATTTTCGAAAAATGACAAAAACTGGCAAAAAAGCAAGGCTATAGCCTTACGGTCTTGGTCAGCATGCTTTTTTTCATCGTTTTGAGCATTTTTGAGCATTTTCGAAAAATGTCGAAATTTTGAAAAAACGCAAAGGCTATAGCCTTACCGTTTTTCATGATTTTGAGGATTTTCGAAAAATGACAAAAACTGGCAAAAAAGCAAGGCTATAGCCTTACGGTCTTGGTCAGCATGCTTTTTTTCATCGTTTTGAGCATTTTTGAGCATTTTCGAAAAATGTCGAAATTTTGAAAAAACGCAAAGGCTATAGCCTTACCGTTTTTCATGATTTTGAGGATTTTCGAAAAATGACAAAAACTGGCAAAAAAGCAAGGCTATAGCCTTACGGTCTTGGTCAGCATGCTTTTTTTCATCGTTTTGAGCATTTTTGAGCATTTTCGAAAAATGTCGAAATTTTGAAAAAACGCAAAGGCTATAGCCTTACCGTTTTTCATGATTTTGAGGATTTTCGAAAAATGACAAAAACTGGCAAAAAAGCAAGGCTATAGCCTTACGGTCTTGGTCAGCATGCTTTTTTTCATCGTTTTGAGCATTTTTGAGCATTTTCGAAAAATGTCGAAATTTTGAAAAAACGCAAAGGCTATAGCCTTACCGTTTTTCATGATTTTGAGGATTTTCGAAAAATGACAAAAACTGGCAAAAAAGCAAGGCTATAGCCTTACGGTCTTGGTCAGCATGCTTTTTTTCATCGTTTTGAGCATTTTTGAGCATTTTCGAAAAATGTCGAAATTTTGAAAAAACGCAAAGGCTATAGCCTTACCGTTTTTCATGATTTTGAGGATTTTCGAAAAATGACAAAAACTGGCAAAAAAGCAAGGCTATAGCCTTACGGTCTTGGTCAGCATGCTTTTTTTCATCGTTTTGAGCATTTTTGAGCATTTTCGAAAAATGTCGAAATTTTGAAAAAACGCAAAGGCTATAGCCTTACCGTTTTTCATGATTTTGAGGATTTTCGAAAAATGACAAAAACTGGCAAAAAAGCAAGGCTATAGCCTTACGGTCTTGGTCAGCATGCTTTTTTTCATCGTTTTGAGCATTTTTGAGCATTTTCGAAAAATGTCGAAATTTTGAAAAAACGCAAAGGCTATAGCCTTACCGTTTTTCATGATTTTGAGGATTTTCGAAAAATGACAAAAACTGGCAAAAAAGCAAGGCTATAGCCTTACGGTCTTGGTCAGCATGCTTTTTTTCATCGTTTTGAGCATTTTTGAGCATTTTCGAAAAATGTCGAAATTTTGAAAAAACGCAAAGGCTATAGCCTTACCGTTTTTCATGATTTTGAGGATTTTCGAAAAATGACAAAAACTGGCAAAAAAGCAAGGCTATAGCCTTACGGTCTTGGTCAGCATGCTTTTTTTCATCGTTTTGAGCATTTTTGAGCATTTTCGAAAAATGTCGAAATTTTGAAAAAACGCAAAGGCTATAGCCTTACCGTTTTTCATGATTTTGAGGATTTTCGAAAAATGACAAAAACTGGCAAAAAAGCAAGGCTATAGCCTTACGGTCTTGGTCAGCATGCTTTTTTTCATCGTTTTGAGCATTTTTGAGCATTTTCGAAAAATGTCGAAATTTTGAAAAAACGCAAAGGCTATAGCCTTACCGTTTTTCATGATTTTGAGGATTTTCGAAAAATGACAAAAACTGGCAAAAAAGCAAGGCTATAGCCTTACGGTCTTGGTCAGCATGCTTTTTTTCATCGTTTTGAGCATTTTTGAGCATTTTCGAAAAATGTCGAAATTTTGAAAAAACGCAAAGGCTATAGCCTTACCGTTTTTCATGATTTTGAGGATTTTCGAAAAATGACAAAAACTGGCAAAAAAGCAAGGCTATAGCCTTACGGTCTTGGTCAGCATGCTTTTTTTCATCGTTTTGAGCATTTTTGAGCATTTTCGAAAAATGTCGAAATTTTGAAAAAACGCAAAGGCTATAGCCTTACCGTTTTTCATGATTTTGAGGATTTTCGAAAAATGACAAAAACTGGCAAAAAAGCAAGGCTATAGCCTTACGGTCTTGGTCAGCATGCTTTTTTTCATCGTTTTGAGCATTTTTGAGCATTTTCGAAAAATGTCGAAATTTTGAAAAAACGCAAAGGCTATAGCCTTACCGTTTTTCATGATTTTGAGGATTTTCGAAAAATGACAAAAACTGGCAAAAAAGCAAGGCTATAGCCTTACGGTCTTGGTCAGCATGCTTTTTTTCATCGTTTTGAGCATTTTTGAGCATTTTCGAAAAATGTCGAAATTTTGAAAAAACGCAAAGGCTATAGCCTTACCGTTTTTCATGATTTTGAGGATTTTCGAAAAATGACAAAAACTGGCAAAAAAGCAAGGCTATAGCCTTACGGTCTTGGTCAGCATGCTTTTTTTCATCGTTTTGAGCATTTTTGAGCATTTTCGAAAAATGTCGAAATTTTGAAAAAACGCAAAGGCTATAGCCTTACCGTTTTTCATGATTTTGAGGATTTTCGAAAAATGACAAAAACTGGCAAAAAAGCAAGGCTATAGCCTTACGGTCTTGGTCAGCATGCTTTTTTTCATCGTTTTGAGCATTTTTGAGCATTTTCGAAAAATGTCGAAATTTTGAAAAAACGCAAAGGCTATAGCCTTACCGTTTTTCATGATTTTGAGGATTTTCGAAAAATGACAAAAACTGGCAAAAAAGCAAGGCTATAGCCTTACGGTCTTGGTCAGCATGCTTTTTTTCATCGTTTTGAGCATTTTTGAGCATTTTCGAAAAATGTCGAAATTTTGAAAAAACGCAAAGGCTATAGCCTTACCGTTTTTCATGATTTTGAGGATTTTCGAAAAATGACAAAAACTGGCAAAAAAGCAAGGCTATAGCCTTACGGTCTTGGTCAGCATGCTTTTTTTCATCGTTTTGAGCATTTTTGAGCATTTTCGAAAAATGTCGAAATTTTGAAAAAACGCAAAGGCTATAGCCTTACCGTTTTTCATGATTTTGAGGATTTTCGAAAAATGACAAAAACTGGCAAAAAAGCAAGGCTATAGCCTTACGGTCTTGGTCAGCATGCTTTTTTTCATCGTTTTGAGCATTTTTGAGCATTTTCGAAAAATGTCGAAATTTTGAAAAAACGCAAAGGCTATAGCCTTACCGTTTTTCATGATTTTGAGGATTTTCGAAAAATGACAAAAACTGGCAAAAAAGCAAGGCTATAGCCTTACGGTCTTGGTCAGCATGCTTTTTTTCATCGTTTTGAGCATTTTTGAGCATTTTCGAAAAATGTCGAAATTTTGAAAAAACGCAAAGGCTATAGCCTTACCGTTTTTCATGATTTTGAGGATTTTCGAAAAATGACAAAAACTGGCAAAAAAGCAAGGCTATAGCCTTACGGTCTTGGTCAGCATGCTTTTTTTCATCGTTTTGAGCATTTTTGAGCATTTTCGAAAAATGTCGAAATTTTGAAAAAACGCAAAGGCTATAGCCTTACCGTTTTTCATGATTTTGAGGATTTTCGAAAAATGACAAAAACTGGCAAAAAAGCAAGGCTATAGCCTTACGGTCTTGGTCAGCATGCTTTTTTTCATCGTTTTGAGCATTTTTGAGCATTTTCGAAAAATGTCGAAATTTTGAAAAAACGCAAAGGCTATAGCCTTACCGTTTTTCATGATTTTGAGGATTTTCGAAAAATGACAAAAACTGGCAAAAAAGCAAGGCTATAGCCTTACGGTCTTGGTCAGCATGCTTTTTTTCATCGTTTTGAGCATTTTTGAGCATTTTCGAAAAATGTCGAAATTTTGAAAAAACGCAAAGGCTATAGCCTTACCGTTTTTCATGATTTTGAGGATTTTCGAAAAATGACAAAAACTGGCAAAAAAGCAAGGCTATAGCCTTACGGTCTTGGTCAGCATGCTTTTTTTCATCGTTTTGAGCATTTTTGAGCATTTTCGAAAAATGTCGAAATTTTGAAAAAACGCAAAGGCTATAGCCTTACCGTTTTTCATGATTTTGAGGATTTTCGAAAAATGACAAAAACTGGCAAAAAAGCAAGGCTATAGCCTTACGGTCTTGGTCAGCATGCTTTTTTTCATCGTTTTGAGCATTTTTGAGCATTTTCGAAAAATGTCGAAATTTTGAAAAAACGCAAAGGCTATAGCCTTACCGTTTTTCATGATTTTGAGGATTTTCGAAAAATGACAAAAACTGGCAAAAAAGCAAGGCTATAGCCTTACGGTCTTGGTCAGCATGCTTTTTTTCATCGTTTTGAGCATTTTTGAGCATTTTCGAAAAATGTCGAAATTTTGAAAAAACGCAAAGGCTATAGCCTTACCGTTTTTCATGATTTTGAGGATTTTCGAAAAATGACAAAAACTGGCAAAAAAGCAAGGCTATAGCCTTACGGTCTTGGTCAGCATGCTTTTTTTCATCGTTTTGAGCATTTTTGAGCATTTTCGAAAAATGTCGAAATTTTGAAAAAACGCAAAGGCTATAGCCTTACCGTTTTTCATGATTTTGAGGATTTTCGAAAAATGACAAAAACTGGCAAAAAAGCAAGGCTATAGCCTTACGGTCTTGGTCAGCATGCTTTTTTTCATCGTTTTGAGCATTTTTGAGCATTTTCGAAAAATGTCGAAATTTTGAAAAAACGCAAAGGCTATAGCCTTACCGTTTTTCATGATTTTGAGGATTTTCGAAAAATGACAAAAACTGGCAAAAAAGCAAGGCTATAGCCTTACGGTCTTGGTCAGCATGCTTTTTTTCATCGTTTTGAGCATTTTTGAGCATTTTCGAAAAATGTCGAAATTTTGAAAAAACGCAAAGGCTATAGCCTTACCGTTTTTCATGATTTTGAGGATTTTCGAAAAATGACAAAAACTGGCAAAAAAGCAAGGCTATAGCCTTACGGTCTTGGTCAGCATGCTTTTTTTCATCGTTTTGAGCATTTTTGAGCATTTTCGAAAAATGTCGAAATTTTGAAAAAACGCAAAGGCTATAGCCTTACCGTTTTTCATGATTTTGAGGATTTTCGAAAAATGACAAAAACTGGCAAAAAAGCAAGGCTATAGCCTTACGGTCTTGGTCAGCATGCTTTTTTTCATCGTTTTGAGCATTTTTGAGCATTTTCGAAAAATGTCGAAATTTTGAAAAAACGCAAAGGCTATAGCCTTACCGTTTTTCATGATTTTGAGGATTTTCGAAAAATGACAAAAACTGGCAAAAAAGCAAGGCTATAGCCTTACGGTCTTGGTCAGCATGCTTTTTTTCATCGTTTTGAGCATTTTTGAGCATTTTCGAAAAATGTCGAAATTTTGAAAAAACGCAAAGGCTATAGCCTTACCGTTTTTCATGATTTTGAGGATTTTCGAAAAATGACAAAAACTGGCAAAAAAGCAAGGCTATAGCCTTACGGTCTTGGTCAGCATGCTTTTTTTCATCGTTTTGAGCATTTTTGAGCATTTTCGAAAAATGTCGAAATTTTGAAAAAACGCAAAGGCTATAGCCTTACCGTTTTTCATGATTTTGAGGATTTTCGAAAAATGACAAAAACTGGCAAAAAAGCAAGGCTATAGCCTTACGGTCTTGGTCAGCATGCTTTTTTTCATCGTTTTGAGCATTTTTGAGCATTTTCGAAAAATGTCGAAATTTTGAAAAAACGCAAAGGCTATAGCCTTACCGTTTTTCATGATTTTGAGGATTTTCGAAAAATGACAAAAACTGGCAAAAAAGCAAGGCTATAGCCTTACGGTCTTGGTCAGCATGCTTTTTTTCATCGTTTTGAGCATTTTTGAGCATTTTCGAAAAATGTCGAAATTTTGAAAAAACGCAAAGGCTATAGCCTTACCGTTTTTCATGATTTTGAGGATTTTCGAAAAATGACAAAAACTGGCAAAAAAGCAAGGCTATAGCCTTACGGTCTTGGTCAGCATGCTTTTTTTCATCGTTTTGAGCATTTTTGAGCATTTTCGAAAAATGTCGAAATTTTGAAAAAACGCAAAGGCTATAGCCTTACCGTTTTTCATGATTTTGAGGATTTTCGAAAAATGACAAAAACTGGCAAAAAAGCAAGGCTATAGCCTTACGGTCTTGGTCAGCATGCTTTTTTTCATCGTTTTGAGCATTTTTGAGCATTTTCGAAAAATGTCGAAATTTTGAAAAAACGCAAAGGCTATAGCCTTACCGTTTTTCATGATTTTGAGGATTTTCGAAAAATGACAAAAACTGGCAAAAAAGCAAGGCTATAGCCTTACGGTCTTGGTCAGCATGCTTTTTTTCATCGTTTTGAGCATTTTTGAGCATTTTCGAAAAATGTCGAAATTTTGAAAAAACGCAAAGGCTATAGCCTTACCGTTTTTCATGATTTTGAGGATTTTCGAAAAATGACAAAAACTGGCAAAAAAGCAAGGCTATAGCCTTACGGTCTTGGTCAGCATGCTTTTTTTCATCGTTTTGAGCATTTTTGAGCATTTTCGAAAAATGTCGAAATTTTGAAAAAACGCAAAGGCTATAGCCTTACCGTTTTTCATGATTTTGAGGATTTTCGAAAAATGACAAAAACTGGCAAAAAAGCAAGGCTATAGCCTTACGGTCTTGGTCAGCATGCTTTTTTTCATCGTTTTGAGCATTTTTGAGCATTTTCGAAAAATGTCGAAATTTTGAAAAAACGCAAAGGCTATAGCCTTACCGTTTTTCATGATTTTGAGGATTTTCGAAAAATGACAAAAACTGGCAAAAAAGCAAGGCTATAGCCTTACGGTCTTGGTCAGCATGCTTTTTTTCATCGTTTTGAGCATTTTTGAGCATTTTCGAAAAATGTCGAAATTTTGAAAAAACGCAAAGGCTATAGCCTTACCGTTTTTCATGATTTTGAGGATTTTCGAAAAATGACAAAAACTGGCAAAAAAGCAAGGCTATAGCCTTACGGTCTTGGTCAGCATGCTTTTTTTCATCGTTTTGAGCATTTTTGAGCATTTTCGAAAAATGTCGAAATTTTGAAAAAACGCAAAGGCTATAGCCTTACCGTTTTTCATGATTTTGAGGATTTTCGAAAAATGACAAAAACTGGCAAAAAAGCAAGGCTATAGCCTTACGGTCTTGGTCAGCATGCTTTTTTTCATCGTTTTGAGCATTTTTGAGCATTTTCGAAAAATGTCGAAATTTTGAAAAAACGCAAAGGCTATAGCCTTACCGTTTTTCATGATTTTGAGGATTTTCGAAAAATGACAAAAACTGGCAAAAAAGCAAGGCTATAGCCTTACGGTCTTGGTCAGCATGCTTTTTTTCATCGTTTTGAGCATTTTTGAGCATTTTCGAAAAATGTCGAAATTTTGAAAAAACGCAAAGGCTATAGCCTTACCGTTTTTCATGATTTTGAGGATTTTCGAAAAATGACAAAAACTGGCAAAAAAGCAAGGCTATAGCCTTACGGTCTTGGTCAGCATGCTTTTTTTCATCGTTTTGAGCATTTTTGAGCATTTTCGAAAAATGTCGAAATTTTGAAAAAACGCAAAGGCTATAGCCTTACCGTTTTTCATGATTTTGAGGATTTTCGAAAAATGACAAAAACTGGCAAAAAAGCAAGGCTATAGCCTTACGGTCTTGGTCAGCATGCTTTTTTTCATCGTTTTGAGCATTTTTGAGCATTTTCGAAAAATGTCGAAATTTTGAAAAAACGCAAAGGCTATAGCCTTACCGTTTTTCATGATTTTGAGGATTTTCGAAAAATGACAAAAACTGGCAAAAAAGCAAGGCTATAGCCTTACGGTCTTGGTCAGCATGCTTTTTTTCATCGTTTTGAGCATTTTTGAGCATTTTCGAAAAATGTCGAAATTTTGAAAAAACGCAAAGGCTATAGCCTTACCGTTTTTCATGATTTTGAGGATTTTCGAAAAATGACAAAAACTGGCAAAAAAGCAAGGCTATAGCCTTACGGTCTTGGTCAGCATGCTTTTTTTCATCGTTTTGAGCATTTTTGAGCATTTTCGAAAAATGTCGAAATTTTGAAAAAACGCAAAGGCTATAGCCTTACCGTTTTTCATGATTTTGAGGATTTTCGAAAAATGACAAAAACTGGCAAAAAAGCAAGGCTATAGCCTTACGGTCTTGGTCAGCATGCTTTTTTTCATCGTTTTGAGCATTTTTGAGCATTTTCGAAAAATGTCGAAATTTTGAAAAAACGCAAAGGCTATAGCCTTACCGTTTTTCATGATTTTGAGGATTTTCGAAAAATGACAAAAACTGGCAAAAAAGCAAGGCTATAGCCTTACGGTCTTGGTCAGCATGCTTTTTTTCATCGTTTTGAGCATTTTTGAGCATTTTCGAAAAATGTCGAAATTTTGAAAAAACGCAAAGGCTATAGCCTTACCGTTTTTCATGATTTTGAGGATTTTCGAAAAATGACAAAAACTGGCAAAAAAGCAAGGCTATAGCCTTACGGTCTTGGTCAGCATGCTTTTTTTCATCGTTTTGAGCATTTTTGAGCATTTTCGAAAAATGTCGAAATTTTGAAAAAACGCAAAGGCTATAGCCTTACCGTTTTTCATGATTTTGAGGATTTTCGAAAAATGACAAAAACTGGCAAAAAAGCAAGGCTATAGCCTTACGGTCTTGGTCAGCATGCTTTTTTTCATCGTTTTGAGCATTTTTGAGCATTTTCGAAAAATGTCGAAATTTTGAAAAAACGCAAAGGCTATAGCCTTACCGTTTTTCATGATTTTGAGGATTTTCGAAAAATGACAAAAACTGGCAAAAAAGCAAGGCTATAGCCTTACGGTCTTGGTCAGCATGCTTTTTTTCATCGTTTTGAGCATTTTTGAGCATTTTCGAAAAATGTCGAAATTTTGAAAAAAACGCAAAGGCTATAGCCTTACCGTTTTTCATGATTTTGAGGATTTTCGAAAAATGACAAAAACTGGCAAAAAAGCAAGGCTATAGCCTTACGGTCTTGGTCAGCATGCTTTTTTTCATCGTTTTGAGCATTTTTGAGCATTTTCGAAAAATGTCGAAATTTTGAAAAAACGCAAAGGCTATAGCCTTACCGTTTTTCATGATTTTGAGGATTTTCGAAAAATGACAAAAACTGGCAAAAAAGCAAGGCTATAGCCTTACGGTCTTGGTCAGCATGCTTTTTTTCATCGTTTTGAGCATTTTTGAGCATTTTCGAAAAATGTCGAAATTTTGAAAAAACGCAAAGGCTATAGCCTTACCGTTTTTCATGATTTTGAGGATTTTCGAAAAATGACAAAAACTGGCAAAAAAGCAAGGCTATAGCCTTACGGTCTTGGTCAGCATGCTTTTTTTCATCGTTTTGAGCATTTTTGAGCATTTTCGAAAAATGTCGAAATTTTGAAAAAACGCAAAGGCTATAGCCTTACCGTTTTTCATGATTTTGAGGATTTTCGAAAAATGACAAAAACTGGCAAAAAAGCAAGGCTATAGCCTTACGGTCTTGGTCAGCATGCTTTTTTTCATCGTTTTGAGCATTTTTGAGCATTTTCGAAAAATGTCGAAATTTTGAAAAAACGCAAAGGCTATAGCCTTACCGTTTTTCATGATTTTGAGGATTTTCGAAAAATGACAAAAACTGGCAAAAAAGCAAGGCTATAGCCTTACGGTCTTGGTCAGCATGCTTTTTTTCATCGTTTTGAGCATTTTTGAGCATTTTCGAAAAATGTCGAAATTTTGAAAAAACGCAAAGGCTATAGCCTTACCGTTTTTCATGATTTTGAGGATTTTCGAAAAATGACAAAAACTGGCAAAAAAGCAAGGCTATAGCCTTACGGTCTTGGTCAGCATGCTTTTTTTCATCGTTTTGAGCATTTTTGAGCATTTTCGAAAAATGTCGAAATTTTGAAAAAACGCAAAGGCTATAGCCTTACCGTTTTTCATGATTTTGAGGATTTTCGAAAAATGACAAAAACTGGCAAAAAAGCAAGGCTATAGCCTTACGGTCTTGGTCAGCATGCTTTTTTTCATCGTTTTGAGCATTTTTGAGCATTTTCGAAAAATGTCGAAATTTTGAAAAAACGCAAAGGCTATAGCCTTACCGTTTTTCATGATTTTGAGGATTTTCGAAAAATGACAAAAACTGGCAAAAAAGCAAGGCTATAGCCTTACGGTCTTGGTCAGCATGCTTTTTTTCATCGTTTTGAGCATTTTTGAGCATTTTCGAAAAATGTCGAAATTTTGAAAAAACGCAAAGGCTATAGCCTTACCGTTTTTCATGATTTTGAGGATTTTCGAAAAATGACAAAAACTGGCAAAAAAGCAAGGCTATAGCCTTACGGTCTTGGTCAGCATGCTTTTTTTCATCGTTTTGAGCATTTTTGAGCATTTTCGAAAAATGTCGAAATTTTGAAAAAACGCAAAGGCTATAGCCTTACCGTTTTTCATGATTTTGAGGATTTTCGAAAAATGACAAAAACTGGCAAAAAAGCAAGGCTATAGCCTTACGGTCTTGGTCAGCATGCTTTTTTTCATCGTTTTGAGCATTTTTGAGCATTTTCGAAAAATGTCGAAATTTTGAAAAAACGCAAAGGCTATAGCCTTACCGTTTTTCATGATTTTGAGGATTTTCGAAAAATGACAAAAACTGGCAAAAAAGCAAGGCTATAGCCTTACGGTCTTGGTCAGCATGCTTTTTTTCATCGTTTTGAGCATTTTTGAGCATTTTCGAAAAATGTCGAAATTTTGAAAAAACGCAAAGGCTATAGCCTTACCGTTTTTCATGATTTTGAGGATTTTCGAAAAATGACAAAAACTGGCAAAAAAGCAAGGCTATAGCCTTACGGTCTTGGTCAGCATGCTTTTTTTCATCGTTTTGAGCATTTTTGAGCATTTTCGAAAAATGTCGAAATTTTGAAAAAACGCAAAGGCTATAGCCTTACCGTTTTTCATGATTTTGAGGATTTTCGAAAAATGACAAAAACTGGCAAAAAAGCAAGGCTATAGCCTTACGGTCTTGGTCAGCATGCTTTTTTTCATCGTTTTGAGCATTTTTGAGCATTTTCGAAAAATGTCGAAATTTTGAAAAAACGCAAAGGCTATAGCCTTACCGTTTTTCATGATTTTGAGGATTTTCGAAAAATGACAAAAACTGGCAAAAAAGCAAGGCTATAGCCTTACGGTCTTGGTCAGCATGCTTTTTTTCATCGTTTTGAGCATTTTCGAAAAATGTCGAAATTTTGAAAAAACGCAAAGGCTATAGCCTTACCGTTTTTCATGATTTTGAGGATTTTCGAAAAATGACAAAAACTGGCAAAAAAGCAAGGCTATAGCCTTACGGTCTTGGTCAGCATGCTTTTTTTCATCGTTTTGAGCATTTTTGAGCATTTTCGAAAAATGTCGAAATTTTGAAAAAACGCAAAGGCTATAGCCTTACCGTTTTTCATGATTTTGAGGATTTTCGAAAAATGACAAAAACTGGCAAAAAAGCAAGGCTATAGCCTTACGGTCTTGGTCAGCATGCTTTTTTTCATCGTTTTGAGCATTTTTGAGCATTTTCGAAAAATGTCGAAATTTTGAAAAAACGCAAAGGCTATAGCCTTACCGTTTTTCATGATTTTGAGGATTTTCGAAAAATGACAAAAACTGGCAAAAAAGCAAGGCTATAGCCTTACGGTCTTGGTCAGCATGCTTTTTTTCATCGTTTTGAGCATTTTTGAGCATTTTCGAAAAATGTCGAAATTTTGAAAAAACGCAAAGGCTATAGCCTTACCGTTTTTCATGATTTTGAGGATTTTCGAAAAATGACAAAAACTGGCAAAAAAGCAAGGCTATAGCCTTACGGTCTTGGTCAGCATGCTTTTTTTCATCGTTTTGAGCATTTTTGAGCATTTTCGAAAAATGTCGAAATTTTGAAAAAACGCAAAGGCTATAGCCTTACCGTTTTTCATGATTTTGAGGATTTTCGAAAAATGACAAAAACTGGCAAAAAAGCAAGGCTATAGCCTTACGGTCTTGGTCAGCATGCTTTTTTTCATCGTTTTGAGCATTTTTGAGCATTTTCGAAAAATGTCGAAATTTTGAAAAAACGCAAAGGCTATAGCCTTACCGTTTTTCATGATTTTGAGGATTTTCGAAAAATGACAAAAACTGGCAAAAAAGCAAGGCTATAGCCTTACGGTCTTGGTCAGCATGCTTTTTTTCATCGTTTTGAGCATTTTCGAAAAATGTCGAAATTTTGAAAAAACGCAAAGGCTATAGCCTTACCGTTTTTCATGATTTTGAGGATTTTCGAAAAATGACAAAAACTGGCAAAAAAGCAAGGCTATAGCCTTACGGTCTTGGTCAGCATGCTTTTTTTCATCGTTTTGAGCATTTTTGAGCATTTTCGAAAAATGTCGAAATTTTGAAAAAACGCAAAGGCTATAGCCTTACCGTTTTTCATGATTTTGAGGATTTTCGAAAAATGACAAAAACTGGCAAAAAAGCAAGGCTATAGCCTTACGGTCTTGGTCAGCATGCTTTTTTTCATCGTTTTGAGCATTTTTGAGCATTTTCGAAAAATGTCGAAATTTTGAAAAAACGCAAAGGCTATAGCCTTACCGTTTTTCATGATTTTGAGGATTTTCGAAAAATGACAAAAACTGGCAAAAAAGCAAGGCTATAGCCTTACGGTCTTGGTCAGCATGCTTTTTTTCATCGTTTTGAGCATTTTTGAGCATTTTCGAAAAATGTCGAAATTTTGAAAAAACGCAAAGGCTATAGCCTTACCGTTTTTCATGATTTTGAGGATTTTCGAAAAATGACAAAAACTGGCAAAAAAGCAAGGCTATAGCCTTACGGTCTTGGTCAGCATGCTTTTTTTCATCGTTTTGAGCATTTTTGAGCATTTTCGAAAAATGTCGAAATTTTGAAAAAACGCAAAGGCTATAGCCTTACCGTTTTTCATGATTTTGAGGATTTTCGAAAAATGACAAAAACTGGCAAAAAAGCAAGGCTATAGCCTTACGGTCTTGGTCAGCATGCTTTTTTTCATCGTTTTGAGCATTTTTGAGCATTTTCGAAAAATGTCGAAATTTTGAAAAAACGCAAAGGCTATAGCCTTACCGTTTTTCATGATTTTGAGGATTTTCGAAAAATGACAAAAACTGGCAAAAAAGCAAGGCTATAGCCTTACGGTCTTGGTCAGCATGCTTTTTTTCATCGTTTTGAGCATTTTTGAGCATTTTCGAAAAATGTCGAAATTTTGAAAAAACGCAAAGGCTATAGCCTTACCGTTTTTCATGATTTTGAGGATTTTCGAAAAATGACAAAAACTGGCAAAAAAGCAAGGCTATAGCCTTACGGTCTTGGTCAGCATGCTTTTTTTCATCGTTTTGAGCATTTTTGAGCATTTTCGAAAAATGTCGAAATTTTGAAAAAACGCAAAGGCTATAGCCTTACCGTTTTTCATGATTTTGAGGATTTTCGAAAAATGACAAAAACTGGCAAAAAAGCAAGGCTATAGCCTTACGGTCTTGGTCAGCATGCTTTTTTTCATCGTTTTGAGCATTTTGAGCATTTTCGAAAAATGTCGAAATTTTGAAAAAACGCAAAGGCTATAGCCTTACCGTTTTTCATGATTTTGAGGATTTTCGAAAAATGACAAAAACTGGCAAAAAAGCAAGGCTATAGCCTTACGGTCTTGGTCAGCATGCTTTTTTTCATCGTTTTGAGCATTTTTGAGCATTTTCGAAAAATGTCGAAATTTTGAAAAAACGCAAAGGCTATAGCCTTACCGTTTTTCATGATTTTGAGGATTTTCGAAAAATGACAAAAACTGGCAAAAAAGCAAGGCTATAGCCTTACGGTCTTGGTCAGCATGCTTTTTTTCATCGTTTTGAGCATTTTTGAGCATTTTCGAAAAATGTCGAAATTTTGAAAAAACGCAAAGGCTATAGCCTTACCGTTTTTCATGATTTTGAGGATTTTCGAAAAATGACAAAAACTGGCAAAAAAGCAAGGCTATAGCCTTACGGTCTTGGTCAGCATGCTTTTTTTCATCGTTTTGAGCATTTTTGAGCATTTTCGAAAAATGTCGAAATTTTGAAAAAACGCAAAGGCTATAGCCTTACCGTTTTTCATGATTTTGAGGATTTTCGAAAAATGACAAAAACTGGCAAAAAAGCAAGGCTATAGCCTTACGGTCTTGGTCAGCATGCTTTTTTCATCGTTTTGAGCATTTTTGAGCATTTTCGAAAAATGTCGAAATTTTGAAAAAACGCAAAGGCTATAGCCTTACCGTTTTTCATGATTTTGAGGATTTTCGAAAAATGACAAAAACTGGCAAAAAAGCAAGGCTATAGCCTTACGGTCTTGGTCAGCATGCTTTTTTCATCGTTTTGAGCATTTTTGAGCATTTTCGAAAAATGTCGAAATTTTGAAAAAACGCAAAGGCTATAGCCTTACCGTTTTTCATGATTTTGAGGATTTTCGAAAAATGACAAAAACTGGCAAAAAAGCAAGGCTATAGCCTTACGGTCTTGGTCAGCATGCTTTTTTTCATCGTTTTGAGCATTTTTGAGCATTTTCGAAAAATGTCGAAATTTTGAAAAAACGCAAAGGCTATAGCCTTACCGTTTTTCATGATTTTGAGGATTTTCGAAAAATGACAAAAACTGGCAAAAAAGCAAGGCTATAGCCTTACGGTCTTGGTCAGCATGCTTTTTTTCATCGTTTTGAGCATTTTTGAGCATTTTCGAAAAATGTCGAAATTTTGAAAAAACGCAAAGGCTATAGCCTTACCGTTTTTCATGATTTTGAGGATTTTCGAAAAATGACAAAAACTGGCAAAAAAGCAAGGCTATAGCCTTACGGTCTTGGTCAGCATGCTTTTTTTCATCGTTTTGAGCATTTTTGAGCATTTTCGAAAAATGTCGAAATTTTGAAAAAACGCAAAGGCTATAGCCTTACCGTTTTTCATGATTTTGAGGATTTTCGAAAAATGACAAAAACTGGCAAAAAAGCAAGGCTATAGCCTTACGGTCTTGGTCAGCATGCTTTTTTTCATCGTTTTGAGCATTTTTGAGCATTTTCGAAAAATGTCGAAATTTTGAAAAAACGCAAAGGCTATAGCCTTACCGTTTTTCATGATTTTGAGGATTTTCGAAAAATGACAAAAACTGGCAAAAAAGCAAGGCTATAGCCTTACGGTCTTGGTCAGCATGCTTTTTTTCATCGTTTTGAGCATTTTTGAGCATTTTCGAAAAATGTCGAAATTTTGAAAAAACGCAAAGGCTATAGCCTTACCGTTTTTCATGATTTTGAGGATTTTCGAAAAATGACAAAAACTGGCAAAAAAGCAAGGCTATAGCCTTACGGTCTTGGTCAGCATGCTTTTTTTCATCGTTTTGAGCATTTTTGAGCATTTTCGAAAAATGTCGAAATTTTGAAAAAACGCAAAGGCTATAGCCTTACCGTTTTTCATGATTTTGAGGATTTTCGAAAAATGACAAAAAATGGCAAAAATGAAACCATGGCAAAAACGCAAGGCTATAGCCTTACGGTCTTGCACAGCATGCGTTTTTTCTTTGAGCATTTTTGAGCATTTTCGAAAAATGTCGAAATTTTGAAAAAACGCAAGGCTATAGCCTTACGTTTTTTTTTTTTCATCATTTTGAGGATTTTCAAAAAATGACAAAAACTGGCAAAAACGCAAGTTATAGCCTTACGGTCTTGCACTGCCTGCCGTTATTCATTGTTTTGAGGATTTTCGAAAAATGTCAAAATATTGAAAAAATTCAAAGGCTATAGCCTTTACCATTTTTCATCGTTTTGAGGATTTTTGAAAAAATGTTGAAACCGAAGAAAAACCAAAGGCTAGTACATGGTCTAAGACAACATACTATAGTATGCCATTTTTCATCGTTTTTGAGGATTTTTGAAAAAATGTTGAAATCGAAGATAAAACAAAGGTTATAGTACATGGTCTCAGACAACATACTACGGTACGCCAATTTTCGAAAAATTTCGCAATCGAGGAAAAACGTCATACCGTAGTTTGTTGTTTTTCGTTCTTTGAGGATTTTCGAAAAAATGTTTCTTGTAACAATACTTTTTAGAATAAAATAGATTTTTATCAGGAGAACAATGGCTTCCATTTTTGCATGGAACTGTTCAAGAATAGAAAGCCTGCAGTTTCTGAACTGCCCACAGCTTGCCTGTGAGGCACAGACCGATTAGGAGAAAAAAGTGGCATTTTATCATTCGTACATTAGTGAGTACCGATGATATGAACACAAATCATTGAGCTTTTCTATCACCTAACTTCAAACAGTCTTTAGTAGCCTATAAAAGACGATAAAACACTGATATGCAATTTTTGTATTTATCAAATTACACGTCCATTTGAAAAAGTTTAATGGGACAGTTACATGTATAGGCTCCATTTTGTGCAACACTACTAAGATGATGTCTGTATGACGAGGCATATTTGGACTAATTCCCTCCCCAATCCACGTTAGAAGAGGAAAGTTTGACCTGCATATGGATTGGCATTGGACAGTGAACAAACCTTTGAGAATGGATCGTTATTGAGCCAACAAGTTCCTCAGTGTCGCAGCACATGTTGAACACTTCTCAGCGACCACTTCATCTTCCAATACCACCGCAACTTGGAGTGCTGACTCTGGGCCTACCACCAGTGTTGCCAACTGCCAAAACACCAAAATGCACTAGTGGCACTTCCAAAATGCACCAGAATGCACTCAATTTAGGAGAGATAAATGGCAAAATGTTGGTCAAAATAGCTACATTTTCTAAATGGGTAGATTCTTGAAAATGAGGTAATTCAATTAAATATAATTTAACTCAAGAGTGTGAAATGAAACCAAATGGACCTGTAAAGGTCCATTTGGTTTCATTTTACGATCTCAAGAGTTACAGATCTATAAGGATCCATTTGGTTATCATTACCAATGGTCTTCTCTGGGAAGGATGGAGGACTATATCATAGGAGGAAGAATGGTACAAAACAAGGGTTTTATCTCTGGTGCCTGTCAACCAATTTCGCCCCAACTCACCAGCAAAAAAGCACTAGATGACCACCACAATCTCAAGGATACACATACAGATGCCACTGGGGAGCCTGTCCACATCATCTCTCGAGATGACAAATAGATATTAGGAAATATCCCTAAAAGACAATGAGATGGGCTTTCATTGATGGCTGAAAGGATGATTTACCTGACAGGTCTGAACAAGTAGTACTGCAATCCTTTTAGTGCCTCTTGTGCCTTACTTAATCTGTGGTCTACAGACAAAGAACATGAGTTAGGATCGGGTATAAATAAAACAGCAAAAAAAGGAAAAAAAATCATGCTGGGCTGAATACTGGTCATTTAGTGGAGAAACCAACTCTTTTCGCCCCCCCCCCCCCCCCGAAAAAAAAAGTATCAGGGCGCAGTTCATGCAGCCTGAATAGGAACGAACTGGAGTTAATGCATGGTTTTCAACAAGGGTGGCGCAAATAAAAGCCATTTTGGGGCAGGTGTGCAACATGACAACTGTTTTAAAGTATTGTACAGGAGGCCTAACAATTACTGTAAGTCTCTGTAATATTTATGTTGTACAATTAGTACAAAACGTGTGTTCTGTAAAGGGCTCACAACATCTAAATTAAGTTCCAACTGCCCCTTCATGACATCATAAAAATATTGAAACAACTTTATTAGAACCAACATTACGGTCAGGTTAGGCTGATCGAACCAGACATGATCATTTAAGGTAGACTAGCTTCTAAGGACATAATGCACATGGCCCTGGAGCTTAAGCTACCAAGTTCCACTGTTAATCCTGGAACCGGCTGGACCCGTTGATTGGTCATCCCGTTCTTAAAAAAAAAAAAAAAAGCCCCTCCCACCAATTTTGGATGGATATTATGGCCGAATGATACAGAGTTACAGACCCTCAAATTTTGGACTTTGGTTTAAAGAGTTGTGGGCCAAAACAGTGGCGCCACCTTGAGGCCGGCTTATAATTCCAAGTTAATTTTTACAAGTTGTGTCCTCACCATTCACGTGAATGGGGAAAATGAGTGCACCAACAGCAAACACAAACAGATCTCTTGGCAAAATGATAACACATGAATCCTGATTTTTCTATTCAATTTGACATATGGCTCATGTACATGCAGCAAACACTGGACGGAGTAGCATGGCAGTGCTGCAGCATTTCATCCTGGAAAAGACAATGGGGCGTTTGGCACAGCCCAATAAAGTGGAATGACATGTTTAATAAATACTGTTGCAGGAAATGGATGAGTCCAAAGTACATAATTATTCCCATTTAGACCACGCAATATGCTACAGTCCCTTACAATACACTTGTTAACTGTAGGGAGTACAAACGCAGTAAAGAATCTGGGGATTACCATCTACTCAACACAAAGACCTTGCAAATACAACATTGAGCAGGGCACTGCAGGGAGTTGAACCCCGTTCCAGTAAACCAGAAGTCCACACCAGTGCCATAGTTTGTTTTGTTGTAATTTACAGGTCCAAAAATCAATCGCATTGATTGACATTTCAACCGCCCAACAACAAAACAGGAAGGACACCAAAAACAGTATGAGGAATACATACAAAAAAAAAAACTTAATCATTAACACTCCACTGAACGACTGCAATGTTTAGGTCTTAATACATACAAAACATTACTCACTCCAAATATCCAAGGCAGACTCCTTGGCCAAGAAAATATTTCTGTACTCATAAAGTGCTACAAGTAAAGAGTGCAGCAGCAAACACATAGGACATAGGCCCATTGCCAATGCATCAATGAGGTTTTAGCTGCAAATGGCAGCATACCAACTGAACATAAATCCACACCACCAACATCACATACCTATCCCTAACCTAACCCGTGTGCATTATGTGATGCTGGCAGACATGAATCCTTACACAAGTGTGTAATGATACAAGACATAAACGCACATCAAACACCGGGCCTGTGTTCATGTTTGATGTGGGGTTACGTGGTGAGACCTTACTTGCAAATTAGAACCGAGATAACACCAACAATGGTCTTATGACCTAGATGTTTGCTGTTGCACTTTTCCCTTTAAGTGCTTTATGAACACAAACAAATAGATTTCCTTGATCTCCGCCCAAGCAGTTGGCCTGTTGTTTTCATGGAGTGAACGAACAAAATACACAACCAAATTGACAGACAAGGAAATGAACCAATTCAATACACTACCCAATTCACATGAAAGTTACTTTAAGGAGTTTGAGACAACAAACAAACCATTTAAAGCAATTAGAGAAGAGAGAAGAAATTACTAAAAATGTGAAAAATAATATGCGATCAATAGAGTCTGAGACCAAAAACAAATAACTTTATTAAAGCAAAGAATAGAGGAGAGAAAAGATGAAGGTTGGGTAGAAACCCACTTGCAAATGATGCAACACAAAAGCACTTGCACAGTATTTGTCAACACTTCACAACATATGGATGACATAAGACAATATACAAGAGCAATAAACAAAATTATGCCATGATCGATGCGCTTACATTACTTCCTGTTCTCAACTTAAGTGGAATCCCACCCATTTTCAACATTATATATAAATGACATAGTAAAATGTTGAAAAGGGCTGGAAATTCCCCTTCAACAGCATCTACCTCTCCTGAATAAATCGACGGCTGACGTGAATGACAAGCTATGAAGTAATTACATAAATGCACATCGCATACCGGGCCTGTGTTCATATGTGATGTGAACTCACGCAATTGATGGATTTATGTACAAATAGCGCAACGCAAATTATATAAAACATGCACTAGACGCAATCCGATTCACGCACCACAACACACTAGTCAAGAACTAGTGATAGGCAGGAAGAAATAAAGACTAAAAAATGCGAATAAATGAAAAGCGATCAAGAGAGTCTGAGACAAACAAAAAACAAATAACTTTATTAAAGCAAAGAGAGAAGAGAAAAGATGAATGTCAGCTCGAAACCTTGTACATCCCAAACATTTACTGTAGATTTGTTACTTTAGTGTGTGACACTGTAGCATGAGTAACAGTTAATTTACAAAAAAGGATGTACTATATGGAGATACAAGGTTTTTGCCCGACAGATAATAAACTACGCTCACTTACCGTCAATATCAGCCACTAAACTCACAACAAACACACACCAACCAAGGAATCAAATGACACAGCCATCATTTGCTTCCTCCGTTAGTTTGCCAGAAGGAGTGCATGCAATCACCTGCATTAGCAGAGAGTTTTGGTTGGCAGATAACACTACCTGCAGCACTGATCTTTCTCAGCAGCTTTCACTGCCGGTGATTGCATAGAATCGCTCCCTCTAGTCCCAGGAATCAAACGGTTCACTAACCTGTCACTGCTAACAGCAGACATTAGTGGAATCAAGAGTCACCAAACTTTCACTGCCAGCAGCACCCAGTAGTGGACTCAAAACGCCTTTCACTGCCAGCAGCACCCAGTAGTGGACTCAAAACGCCTTTCACTGCCAGCAGCACCCAGTAGTGGACTCAAGAGTCACCAAACTTTCACTGCCAGCAGCACCCAGTAACGGCAACAGCAGCGCAGAGTCTGTACCGCCAGTCAGCTTCAAGTTCTGAAACGTCAGGAGGAAAGCAAGAAAAATTTTAGTTTGGCCTAAAGGTTGACATTTTGGAAGCCATAGCATAGTCTAACAGGGCTGTGTCACTATAATTTAATGGATAGTCAAGTGTTTTTTTTGTTTGTTTGTTTTTTACTTAAGCAAATTATGTTAGTTTGTTTACTTTTACTGCACCACCCCAGTGAACTGGGGTGGTGACCAGAACTACTCAGTATTCACCAAAACCATAGCAGAACTCCCACCATGGGACTGTGGACATCAATTAATACAGTTGACACCATTATATCAAAACAGTATTTCATACAACTTAATTTCCAAAAGTCTGAGACATCCCTTTAAAAAAAAGGGCCACTTGACCACTTTTGCAACCCTTGCTGCCTTTAAACCTTTAAAAATTAAATGCTTAAAGGGGAATTGCACCCCAGAACTTTTTCTCACCTTTTAAGGTAGTGCCCACGTTGGGTAAAGATGAGTGGATGTGTTTGGTTTCACGTTGCCCCCTTCGTGCTGTAAGCCCCTAGCCCCCTGCAGCGTATAATGGCACCGCTGGGATCAACCATAATATCTCCGCGAAAATCCGGTCAAAACTCACAATATAGGCATCAATGGACTCTGTATGCCTTCTACTACACGATCCCGGTGCATTTTGTCCACTTTGACTTGCCGTACTGCAGTTACAGCCAAACAGGATATCAGCCCGGATCCGTCCTTCCGGTTCCGGTTTGGCTGTAACTGCAGTACGAAACAGATTTTTTAAGGGATGCATTTAAGAGATCTCAGAGTTTTAATTACCCCCGTTCTTAAACCCTGCTTTATTATATCACTTCCTGAATGCATCTAGCATCTATGCCAACCATAGGGGCTCAGTGGTCCTTATTCATAATACTCCACTATATAACAAACGCGAGACTCGACTGGCTACAATGCATCCCATCGGAACTGTCCCTCCACCAATGACAGTTATAGGGGCATCTTTGGAGGACAACTGTGGCCCTTATGGTTGCCATCGATACTAGATATTTTCAGGAACTGATCCAATAATGGGAGAGTCCAAGAAAAAAAAAAAAAGTTAAAATTCTGAGATTTTACATACACCAGCTTTAATGACATTTACAAGATTTAGAACACTGGGACTAGTCTTTGTGCCATACAACATGCGGTTTTGGATATTTTAGCAGCGAATTCTCTTCCTGAACTACATGTCATCTTAGTAAGACAGCGCCTACTCCTATCCACAAGATGATCAGTGCACCAAAGAGTTATAGGAATTCATCTGTAGTCCAGAGACTAGTGTCACTGACAGAGACACTGAACCAATATATCCAAATCATCATATTACTCTAGACCCCCAGTAGAGCCTTTTAAATCTTCTACATGTCATTAAAGCTAAACTAGGTAACTTTTTACTCAATACACATTTTAAGTTTGATACAGCATGGCTAGCCAGGCATATTCTTCACATTACCCATTCACTGCATTTCAGTCCGCAAAAAAAAAGTGTAAAGAGTCCCTTTAATTGCTCATTTGTTATCTTAACATGTTATAATGGTGACACAGCCCTATAGGTTTCTACTACAGACACATACCGTGGCTGGACTTCTGCCGCACAGGTTGAAGACAGCCGGTATGAGCAGTTCTGGTCGCACCTCAGACAGAATTCAGCCGAGTAGACACTACATTACACCAGCCATCTCCTGAAGACACGATCCAAGGTCACATGAACCTGTAAGACAAAAAATATATATATACATACACTTTTATATATCTTGTAGAATATATTAAATATGTTAAAAATGGGAAATCAGGGCTTCAAAATCTACATATATACACTAGCCCACATACATAAGTTTAGAAACCCAACTTTGGGAATAATTTTCCCCACCTTGATAGATATTGTATTTTAATGATGGATTAGTCATCTTAACAAGGTGTGCTGGTAGAAATCAGACATTTCTGGAATGAGGAACACTGCTAAACATGTGGGTTTTAGCATTAGGTCTAGCTATAGCTACTGAAAACATTAGCTTTAGCTACTGAAAAACGGCAGGGCTACATAGCACACCACCATTTTTGGGTTATGTTAGTGTCATATTAAAATGTATTAAAGATCTTGGCTCTTGATGGCATGAAATGTAACCAAATGTTAGTTTACATTTGGTTACACTTAAATTGTTGCTGAACATGATTTAGGGGCCTACTAAACTTTGCATGAAGTCCACATGCACATTTTGATTAACATTTATGCAATAAAAGGTCCTATAACAAAACAACAAGTTTAAACAAGTGTTATAGGTGGATAAAACCGTGGGCTTCTCAAACAAACATTTGTGAACAAACATGGCCTACCTTGCAGCCTGTCCCCAACCTCACATAACCTGCCGTGTGCACTCTCCTTCTTTTAAACCCAAAGCTCCGCCCACTCGTTTACGTTTGGCCCCGCCCATTTGCTTACGTCTGTTCCAGATGTTGAGTTGCGACATTGAGGGGTAAGAAACCTTTTCTGTTTTAGGGATTTCTTTTAAAAGTATGTAATAACATGTAGTATTATTTGATAGCCTATATTTTCTCTTGTAGGCCTTGTGTATTTGTCCTTGTATTGCAAGAGAAAATCCTCAGCGTTACTTTATCCATTTGTGATATTAGAGGAAGCAGAGGACAATCATTTTTACTGAACCATTATTTGTAGGCCTACAGAGCGTGTAGATTACAGTTTCTGTCAGAAGAGGGCAGCATCGTTCTGTTTGGAAGTATAAGTGGGCATTCCATTCACGTAGGCTATATGAATCCACACTCCATGGCCTAGACTCGACTAGGCCAATATGTCGCTCGTTATTCCAAAATCATAAGTAGGCCTACACCTGCATACTACTGTAGCATACACTGTTTCAATGGATTTTTATGCCATAGGCTATTATTTTGCCTGCATGCTCCGTGGCTGTAGCTCAGGAGGTACAGCAGGTTGGCCAATGAGCCAAGGGTCGGTGGTTTGAATCCTGGCTCCTCCTGTCTACATGTTGAAGTGCCCATGGGCAAGACACTGAACCCCACCTTGCCTCCAGTGGTTGCCACCACTGGTGTGTGATTGTGGGAACGCTAGAGCTGACTGTTTGCCGCTTCACCTCCCAATGTATGAAGAAATTGACCATTGTAAAGGGCTTTGAGTAGTGCATAAAAATGCAATCCATTATTATATAGACTAGACATTTAGGTCTGGCAAATCATAATATATTTTCAACTATTATACCGGTAGAGGTCAATAATTCAGACAGAATCAACTATCAAAGGCAATGTAAAATGGAAGTCAATAGCTCCATAGCTGACACAACTTATGTCTGTCTAATTACAGTAGTAGCCTAAGGCCTAAATGTAGGCTAGAAAGTTAATATTCCCTATATAGGACTGTATATTGTGTATCCTGGATTAATTAATTGTAGCCCACTTCAAACACACTGTTAGAATACAGCATATGCTTGCCACCTAAAACCCTAATATAAACTCCTGTGTCCACTGCAGCTCCTATGGTTAATTGTCATAGATAAATATTTTCAGGATAGGTGATATAATAATGTAACGGTCAAACATAGGAAGATGAGAAAGAACGAAAAAGACGCCAAAAACAAAATCTGAGATTTATTGCATATACAACGTACATATTACTTTATATGGGAAGCCTTATATGTACAATGAGTCCCAGAACCTTGTACTGATACTTACCATGGGTGAGGATACGCCATGTCAAATTTCATACATCCAGGTGTATTTTTTAATGTCTATTTTAATGAATTAATATTTGGCCAGGGCACTAAGGCCCAGAACCATATAAGTAAGTAGCCTGACTACGCCACCCAGGAATTTCACCTGAGAATGTTAAACTAAAATTAGAGATGTACAGAGAATTATGAGGTTTACCAGCCCACCGGGTTGGCAAACCTAGGAAAATGGCAGAGACGTGTTTCCAGTTGGAGGGATAAGTTAATTTATTTACAATCACTTCATATAACAGGCTGTTCAGTTTATTACAAAAGGCTAATTAAAATTTACTTCAATACAGCCAGTCAAGATATCAAATACATCAAAAGGATTAAAATGGACTTCAGTAGCGGTCTGGGGTCCTGCCGGTGGTCCTGGAAGGGAAGGAAGGTAGGGAGTGAGGGAGTGTAGGGACAAAGAACAACGCCACCAAAAAGCACAGCAAACCCCCAAGCTGGGTCACACGCACACTGCAAACAAAACAAAAAGGTTAAACACACCAGTAAAATTACACACCAGAAGGAAACATGCTTGGTAGCCCGCAAAGTACCCTGAAAAGAACCCAACACCAGTGAACCCCCCTCCACCTATCCAGAACACAACCAACAAGTCCCCGGTACTACTATAGTCTTAAATGTGGCTTATTCAATTATTTCAATAGTTCAATTATTCAATAGTTCCGTTATTCAATAGTTCCATTATTCAACGTGTCAGTTGGTTTACAGAAATAAATACAAAACAAAATCAAATTGTTTCGATAGAAACAAACTATCCTTAAATCTAAGTAAAACGAAATGTATGGTATTTGGGAATCGGCAGATACCAATAGATATTCAGTTGATAATAGATAATGTAGAAATAGAGAGAGTTTACGAAAACAAATTCTTGGGTGTAATTTTGGACCACAGACTGTGCTGGAAACCCCATACAGAGTATATTAGTAAAAAGATGGCAAAGAGTATTTCTGTTATAAACAAAGCAAAGCATCAACTCAACCCCAACTCGCTACACACTTTATATTGCGCAATGATCCTACCATACCTGAATTACTGCTCAGAGGTATGGGGGCATGCTCGTGAATCTACTATAAATCCTTTGATTATACTACAAAAAAGAATATTGAGAATAATTAACAACGCTGGGTACCGAGAGCATACACACCCACTGTTCTTACAATCAAATATCCTGAAGTTTGTGGATCTAGTTAACTTCAAAATTTTGCAAATCATGTTCAAAGCACGTTATAACCTATTACCGGCAAACGTAAGAAATAAATTCTTCGACAAGGAGGGTGGGTATAACCTTAGAGGACCATTAAACTTTAAAAAACCTGTCATGCGTACAAGCCTGAAGGCAAGGAGTATCTCCTCCTATGGTACTACACTGTGGAATGATTTGGAGGTTGAGTTGAAGCTTTGTGAAAATATTGAGCAGTTTAAAACCAGAGTAAAGAGGTCAATTATAAATAGATACAGAATGGAAGCAGAATAGTAGTGTTACGAAACTAATACACTGTATTGTAATAATGCCATTACGTTACATTATATTATACTATAATACTATACTCTTCAATACTATAATACATTATATTATAATTTATACCGTGCACTATGCTATGCTATATTACAATGTCCTGTGTTGTGTCGTGTTGGGCTGCACTGTGCAACACATAGACTGAACCATCGGTCTGTGTGTGGTGTCGTGTAGCACAGGATGACACAAAATACACATTATGTGCTTATAGTCTACTATATTATAATACTATGTTGAATTGTGGAATGTCATACTATGACATACTTTATCATATTCATATTATTATACTAACATATTCATACTATTATACTGACACATATCTATATTACTATTATAAGACTAATAGTAACTACTATATACAACACAACACACCACACCTTACTATATTATATACTCCATATATTCTATACCTTGTCATTGTATATACTACTATGCAACTTATGATGCTCATTGCCATCTGTCATCTGAGGGCGCCCAGATTGGAAGTGGAATGCAGTCCATGCATTCCATTCCCACTGGAAAATGTATTTGTTATTTATGTATGGTCGTATTTATGTTGGAAAACGCACTTATGATCTCAGGTATAAACGTGCAATAATATACATAAACTACCTATCTATATAACATGTGTAAATATGTAATTTAATGTACATAGTAAACTGTGGCTTTAATACTCAACTGTCAAATCAATTGTGGACTTCGGGGTGGGGCTTGACAAGCCAACTGGCTTCTCCCTGGCCCTTTTTTGGACCTTGGGCAGAAATACGGACATACTGAACAAAGGGAGGAGGGAGAAAAAAAAAAAAAAAAAAATCTATGCACTGTGCCTGTGTGCCTTATCAAAAAAAAAAAAAATGTATATCTACTGTGACTGTCCCTTTGTGCCTTATCAAGAGAAGAGGAAAAAAAAAAAAATGTATGTACTGTTACCATGCCTTGGTCCGAAAATAAACTGAAACTGAACTGAACTGAAATAAACAAAAATAATAAAGGGACAAAAACAGCAGCGGTAAGGCAGCCTGGAATGTCGCCTAACAAGAAAAGAAAACTTTGTTTAACAATATTTAACTATAACCATAATACACTAAGAAGCAAACAATATTACGACTGCCTTACCTCTGTTCAATGTGCACACACATGCATCAGGTTTTACCCTCTGGGCAGCAAAGCAACATGAACGGATCAGGATGCTACCACAAAAGACAAATAATTAATAACCTGTCTGACCATGAACGGAACAAATCAAACTATAATGTGGCAGGTCGACTGGTTTACCTCAGTAAAATGGAACCTCTAAATGCTGGGTAGGCTAGTTGACCCACCGTAGCCTGGGTACAAGGCTGAGAGCTGCCCAAGGACAAATAATTAAATTAATAATCTGTAAACTATGCTAAAACCATTATTACACCAGCACGGGTCAGCCTTACCTATATGAAACAATGTTCTGCAAACACAGGGCAGACGTGCCCTTTAAGTTCCCGTTTTTGAGAGATAATACAGTCAGCCAGAAGGCAGTCAGCACCTACAACATACGGCATTGTGTTTTAGTAACTACTCAAACAAACATTTAAAATAATCAACAGGCATGTACGGTACCTTAGGAAGAAGTTCCGGCACGCACACGTTTACAATACAGCCTGACCAGCACCCAGCAGGCACCTACAATTACAATGATATGTATTAACAACTATAAAAAAGGACAAACATTTTACAGGATCTGAACACAATCTGTACCTTGAACAGAGACGCTCTCTCATGCTACCCCCACCGACAGACAGCCACCTAATGCCAGCTGCACACGGCTTGTTATTAAATCAGTCTGATAATGAGGGGGCGTGGCATCACTAATAGCAACCTCTTAAGCCCAACCCACTACACATATTTGTATTTACACAATTTCGCCAGAGACACTAAAAAAGCACCAAACGCCAACGAGTTGAGGGTGGTCCCCCATTTTAAGAAGGCCCAAGGTATATGCTAACTGGAAATAACAGTGAAAATTTTAAGCAGAAAACATGAGGACTGGGTCTACCTCCCGGACTTTGTTGTCAGATTCTGCAAGTTATTCAAGTGACCAGGACTATGAACTAGCTTCAGCTTGTAGATTTACAGTAGCCTACAATTCAAGTAGAATACTGATAACTGTGACAAAACAAAGTTTACACTTACAGTAAACCTAGAATGCTATCCACCTTGTTTATTTAATTTGTTGCCTGACAAGATATCATTTCATTTCACTTCATTATTCAGTTTGAAAGCCCTCACCATGTCAGCAATTTTATGGAATGGCTGTTGTGGGGGGCCACCATGTTTGGCAAAACATGAAGTGGGGGGGGATATCAGGTGTGAGCCAGTGTCGGAAGTAACTTAGCACTAAGACCATGGGCCGCTGCATGTGATGGACCAATCACATCAAGTCTCTGCTTACACTGCAGTTTGTTCCTTATTCAGGCTGCATGAACAGCGCTGGCTCGCACGCTCAGTTTCTGACCCCTCAATGTCGCAATTCTTCTACTAGATGGTGCCTAACAGTATCAGGTTTCCATGGCTACCCAATATTCCCAATCAGGGCAGGACTGTCTGTAGGACAAATTACGTCATATTTCATGATGCAAGATTCAAGGTGGGTCCGTTTAAAGGCTGACTACTAGGACCTCGGAATCAGCACCCAGGTACTCATTTGCGTAAATTATTGAAGCAAAAATAATCACCATACAGAGTGTGATGCGCTCTGTTAAACATCAATATACTGAACGGGATGGGGTGTTTTTGCACAAGCGTCTCCAGAGGCAAGTAGGTCTGTTCGGGCAGCAACTGATTTCACGCAACGGCATTGTGTTAAAGTAGCCCTGGAGGTGGCGTCAGTCGGTGGCGACTAGAACGTCCTGGTACAAGCTTATTGTCGTATTCATCGGTCCGGACTGGACTATCCATTGGTGAGATAGGGTGACACAATGCACAGATTAAGAACTACCCTCAGTAGGGTACGGCCACTCATAGCTGCCCAGTACTCCCACAGGCTTCCACAACCTCCTCGACCAACGCTGGCCGCCGAAGGCGCTCCGCGGACGCATGCACCGGTGCGACGTCTAAGTACGCCTGTGGCCGCCGAGCCATTTCTCAACGGCACTAGTTCCAACTACGTGGAGGAGACGTACTACGCATGGCTGGAGGATCCCAAGAGTGTGCACAAGTCATGGGATATTTTCTTCAGGAATGCCAATGCCGGTGCGCCGCCTGGGGCGGCTTATCAGAGTCCTCTCTCGCTGGGGACTGGGACGGCTCAGGGATTGGTCAATAACACCACCCAGGCTCTCGTAAAAGTACAACCCAATGCGGAGAAGCTGGTGAAGGATCACCTCGCGGTGCAGGCACTTATACGGGCATACCAGATACGCGGCCACCACATTGCAAGACTGGACCCTCTGGGTATCGCCTCCGTGGGCTCTGTAGATCTACAGAATATCAGGAATTTTGGACTGGAAGAGTCAGACTTGGACACTGTGTTCCGCTTGCCCACGACAACGTTTATCGGTGGCAGTGAGCATGCTTTGCCCCTCAGGGAGATTGTGGCCCGCCTCGAAAATGCGTATTGCCAGCACATTGGCGCAGAGTTCATGTTCATCAACGACGCGGAGCAGTGCCAATGGATAAGGCAGAAGTTTGAGACCCCGGGGATCATGCGGTTCAGTCCGGAGGAGAAGAGACGACTGCTGGCGAGAACGATCCGCTCCACCAGATTCGAGGAGTTCCTCCACAGAAAATGGTCATCGGAGAAGCGCTTTGGTCTGGAAGGATGTGAATCACTGATCCCGGCCCTGAAGACAATTGTTGACAAGTCCAGTGAGAACGGAGTAGAGAGCATCATCATGGGCATGCCACACCGAGGCAGGTTGAACGTGTTGGCCAATCTTATCCGCATCGATTTGGATCAGATCTTCTGCCAGTTTAACTCCAACCTGGAGAACGCAGACGAGGGTTCCGGCGATGTTAAATATCACCTGGGGATCCAACTCAAGAAGAAAAACAATGCAACGGGCAAGGACATAACACTGGCACTCATGGCCAATCCCTCGCACCTGGAAGCGGTGGATCCGATTGTACAAGGGAAGACCAAGGCTGAGCAGTTCTACCGGGGTGACAAGGAGGGAAAGAAGGTCATGTCCATTCTGCTTCATGGCGATGCCGCGTTCGCAGGCCAGGGTATCGTCTATGAGACGTTTCACCTGTCTGACCTGCCCTCCTACACCACCCATGGCACCATACACGTGGTGGTCAACAACCAGATTGGCTTCACCACAGACCCAAGGGTGGCACGCTCGTCTCCTTACCCTACGGACATCGCTCGGGTGGTCAATGCTCCCATCTTCCATGTCAACGCGGACGATCCAGAAGCTGTCACGTATGTGTGCCAGGTAGCCGCCGAGTGGAGGAACACCTTCCACAAAGACGTGGTTGTAGATCTGGTTTGCTACAGGCGCAACGGCCACAACGAGATGGATGAGCCCATGTTCACCCAGCCGCACATGTATAAGCAGATAAAGAAGCAGAAAAGGGTTCTACAAAAGCTCTCGGAAAAGCTCATCGCCGAAGGGGTCGTCGGTGTGAAGGAATACGAAGAGGAAATTGCAAAGTATGATGACATTTGCGCAGAGGCCTACGCTCGCTCCCAAGACGAGAAGATCCTGCATGGCAAATACTGGCTAGATTCTCCCTGGCCTGATTTCTTTACGGAAGATGGCCAACCCAAGAGCATGAGCTGCCCCTCCACAGGGATCAGCGAAGAGGACCTCTCCCATATCGGGAATTCTGCCTCCTTGGTCCCGGTCGAAGGGTTTACCGTACATGCAGGTCTGGCACGCATTCTGAAGGCGCGTGCGAACATGGTGAGCCAGCAAGTCTGCGACTGGGCTCTTGGGGAGTACCTGGCCTTTGGTTCTCTGCTCAAGGAAGGAATCCACGTGCGGCTCAGTGGACAGGACGTGGAGAGAGGCACCTTCAGCCACCGGCACCACGTTCTCCACGACCAGGACGTTGACAAGCGGACCTGTGTTCCGCTGAACCACGTCTCCTCCGGGCAAGCTCTCTACACCGTCTGCAACAGCTCCCTGTCGGAATTTGGAGTGCTGGGATTTGAACTGGGCTTCGCCATGGCCAATCCCAACGCTCTGGTCCTGTGGGAAGCCCAGTTCGGGGACTTCCACAACACGGCTCAGTGCATCATCGACCAGTTCATCAGCTCTGGTCAGGCCAAGTGGTTTCGTCAGAATGGGATCGTTCTGCTGCTTCCCCACGGGATGGAGGCAATGGGCCCGGAGCACTCGTCGGCCCGCCCTGAGAGATTTCTGCAGATGTGCAGCGACGACCCCGACGTTTCCCCTGACACCTCCGATAGGGACTTTGCCATACGTCAGCTGTGCGACTGTAACTGGATCGTAGTCAACTGTTCCACGCCTGCCAACTACTTCCATGTGCTCCGCAGGCAGATTTTGCTGCCGTTCAGGAAGCCGCTGATCGTGTTCACCCCCAAGTCCCTTTTACGCCACCCGATGGCCAAGTCCAGTTTTGAAGACATGCTACCGGGCACCGACTTCCAGCGTGTGATACCAGATGTCATGCCTGGGTCGACCAAGGTGAGGAGAATTATCTTCTGCACTGGCAAGGTCTACTATGAATTGATGAAGGAACGCCATGACAGGGGCATGGAGGACACCGTGGCCGTCACCCGCATTGAACAGCTCTCGCCCTTCCCCTTCGATCTGGTGAAAACAGAGACGGACCGCTTTCCGAACGCCGAGTTGCTGTGGTGCCAAGAGGAGCACAAAAACCACGGTTACTACGACTACGTCAAACCCCGCCTCGGCACCGCCACAGGCCACGCCCACCCTGTCCGGTACGCCGGCCGAGGTCCAGCAGCGGCTCCAGCGACTGGCAACAAGCAAACTCACCTCCAGGAGCTCCAGCGTTTCATGGACACGGCGTTCAACCTGGAGGCCTTCTCAGGAAAGCAGTGACTGTCCTGTTTCCCTGGGTCTGATTCCGTAACGGGTCCATTCATCGATTCGTGTTCATAGCTGAATATATACAGTGTATACTGTATAACTCACAGAGAGTGGGGTATAAGTGAGACCATATCGAACCAAGTTGACCCTTAAGGTCACTGAACACCAGTGCGTACTTCGGGATAAAAAAAACGGATCCGAAATCCAGATAAAATTGACCCTAGTCCAAAAACTACTGTATTTATATGGATGCGATATTCGGTGATGAAGCGCAAGCGTAGTTGACATAATGTGAGTCTGATTATTTTTTGCAATGCTCTTAAATTTCGGATCCAGTGTGCAAACGTGTTTACAGGTCTTTAACTCCAGGCAGCGTACACATGGAAAGCAAATTGATGTTAATAGATAGGCACACTTAATAGTTTTGGTGGTGCTGAAACTGAAAAGAGTTTAAAGAGTAATGTCATTGCATAGCAGACGTGAAGTCTGTATGACAGCTCTGACAGTGTGATAACAACTGCTTCCATGACCCCAACCCTAGTTTTGTGTCCCTCAACTACAATCCCAGTAGTACAACACCATCATTATTGTTTGTGCACATTTTGTTTTCATTCTCTGTCCAGCGATTCCAGTTCCTCATGCAGTTCATTCGGCCAGCGGTTCACACAAAAGACCAAATCCATTTAATGATCCACTTGCAATCGTCGAAATACTACTTAGAAGAACCAGGCGTTCAGACACTTTCTTCTAAATGTGATTAAATTCTTTGCTCATAGGTATTCTAACTATATATTTACAATGATATTATATATTTAGATATTATAATATTCTTCATGGGAATTAAATATTTTACTTTAAGAGAAATGGCCTTCACCAGATTTCTGTTTTTATTCACATGGATTTGCTCACCCAGCGCATGAGGCGATTTCACCCCTTCCGGGATTGGAACATAGTGCATTCTGGGTTACATTTAGGCTATAGGTGATGCGTTGGGCCCAAAACATAAATGAGCAATGTGTGTCTGTTCTCTTGGTAACGTCCCTCTTATTTAAGACTAGGACCTTACCCGTTTAATATGTGAAGTCCAAATCATGCAAAGCGTGGGTAATGTGATGTACTAATCATTCCAATAATGTAAGTGCACGGAACAATTGTTTTACTGTATATTGTAATAAGGGAAATGGTAAATCAGTTGTGGCAAAGCAATTAAGGCGTACAGAAAAATGGTGATAAATAATGTTGTTGCATAAAAATGGTTGTTTTGTGGACAAGTATTGTTCCAAGGGTTCATCTCTGTTTATCTGAATCTTCCTCAAACATAAGTTGTCAGGACCTGCTATGATTACCTGGTTGTGTTTTATGGCTGAATGGTAATCTGGTGCTGCGTGCCAGCAGTGTTCTTAATTTCTTTGTGGCATCATGTGCGTATAGTTACAGTACATCCGGTCAACTAACTGTCCATCATTTAGCCTGGGGACCACTTGGAATGCTCTCAGGGACCACTGCTGGTCCCCAGATCACTGGTTGAAAACCACGGTGTTAGTGTAGAGTTGACACGTGTGTACACGCACACACGCATAGAAAAAAAGTTGTCCTGGGGACCACCTGGAATCCTCTTAAGGACCACTGGTTGAGAACCACTGAACCACTGCACCATTCGTGCAGAGTCGAAGGGAGACAGCGTGTGTACACGCACACACGCATAGCAAAAGTACAGTTGCACGTTGCAGTCGTCGCTGTGTTGTGGAACAGCGGTCGTTGTGAGACAGATAATCGACGCTATGTTTTTTTCTGTGAGTAGCTGGGGTGCTGCTGTAACCACTGAGGAAATGCGAGGCTGCATGGGGAATCGGCGATTCGTTGTATGTCTCACTCGTGTCACTCGAGTCAGCGCTGTTCCCCTCTCTTATAATCATGGTGGATTATATCGTTATATTCCATGTTGTTGTCGAACGTCGCAACAATTAGGGGAAGATCGAGCGTGCCGCGGTGGGTGGAGAAGTTACTATCGGGTTTGAGAGAGAGAGAGAGATGGGCCGGGCGAATGTGGCAGCCGGTCGCTTGTGACGTGTGTCACAGGGCGGGGGCACTTTCCCCATATAAACTAATGGGGAAATTGTCACGCACAAATAAATTCATTATAAATCAACGGTGTGATAATTTGGCAAAAGGGCTTCGTCACTCTCTTCGTGATATTATGGTGAACGGCTGTGTGAAAACTTACAGCGATTGGTGGTGCCATCGCGGAGATATTTGTGTTTCAGACATTCATTCATTCAGACGGACGGACAGACATTTCGTGGATTATAGTATGGATGAGCAAGCTTGAGTAACGTTTCTCCTTATTTTTACAGCCTATATGTATAGAAGTAAAAACAGGTATAGTAATTACATCACATGCAAAAGTGACGAATTGCATTGCTCAAAATTGCACAAGCAGATTGTTGGAATCGGCTAGATACGGTATGTCTGCTTTGCACTTGCGCATTGCACGTGTGAGCAGAGCGAGTGAGCAAGTACCCTGAAACCTGATTCTCGATAATACTTATAAAGATCTCTTAATTATATCACCATTACATCATCACCTAAACTAAACGATCGGAGTACTTAGGGATGGTCGACAAAGCGATCACTTAACTTCCACTCATTGGGTATGTAATTTGATGTGATTTTAAACAGCACTTGTAATAGATATTAGTAGGAGTACTTGCGTGGAAGTTGGAACCTCAACACAGTACATTTCTAGTTTTAGTTTTTATTTTGTATTAAAAGATAATAGCCTACATAGAAACCAGACAGATTGGCTGTATGTTAGTCATGTTTGAGTAAGCTTCTCAAACTACTGGGGTCGTGCTTTCCAGATTTGTGTCGTTAATATGTTATCCCAAATAATGTAAGATTTAAAAATGGCAGATCTACAAATTCAATGTGTCAATCACATTGTCATCTATTGTTAGCGTGTAGATTGTCTATTTTCAAATAGCTAGTTGTACTAGTTGTAGGTTTAGTGATATTAAGTGATTATGGCCTAGATTTCCGTAACCGTTAAACCCTTTATCGCTTAATTTCTTTGCCTCTTTAAACTATTTAAAAAACTTTTTTCAATGTTTAAAATGGCCGGTCTACAAGCTCACAGTCACAATTCATAGATTAGTAGGTTGAACTATTCCAAAAAGCTTTTAAAAATACTATATACTGTGATTAATATTATAATCAAATTTGAATGATGTCCTGTTATTTCATCATACAGTACATGACCGGTTAAGGTCATGAACTGTATGTTGGAATAAAAGCACATTCAAATTTGAATATAATATTCATGTTACTTTAAGAGAAATGGAAAGATAAGTAGTGGCCATGGGATTGAATTCATTACGTGCGTGTACGGGCACAAGTTATAAGCGTTTGGTGCACAGTCGGAGGGTTAATAACTTTGTTCCTTCTTAACTCTCAAGCATTTGGGCCTTTGACTACAAAGTACATAGCCGGATATACTAGCAGCGCTGCGCCCTTTGATGTACAATGTGTGCACTTCCCTGTAATATGGGCTATTGCTAGCATTGGTGGCTAAACATCGGATTTCAAATGAAACAACACATCGCAACGTTGGTGGACAGACAACACACCTAGCAGCATATGAAGAAACTGAAGTAATAGGTGTGTTTGTGTGTGTGTGGGGGGGGCAAATTTTATCACAGGGCACCCACTGTGCAGCCTTGCGGAATAAATACAAATAAACCCTATTAATCGTGGCTTTTAGAGGGCACACCTGGCTTTGGGCTCTGCGCACGCATACACACGCACGCGCTTTTTGAGATTGTTCCATCCCATCCCATGAACAGAGGACAACACCAACAAATTAGACAAATCATTAATCTTTTCTTTCAACATGACACAAAAAATTAGAACTGAATACTCATGACATTAGATCCGCATTACGTCATCACTTGAAATGGCAGAGAGTGCACAGAGCGCTTTATACTTGCGCCCACTCACGCAAGTAATGAATTCAATCCCATGGCCAGAAAAAAGATGGGTTGTTTTCGAATAATCTATCATGGTTAAAATTGATTTTTAAGTTATGGGTTTGTATAGGAAGGGGGGGGGGGGCAGCTAAAATTAACATCAAATATCTAAATACTGAATGGAGCAACTTTTAAACTGTCGGGGGTGTTCACATTAGACTGAGTAAACCATAAAATGATGAAAGTGAAATACCCCTTTAAGTGATAATGGGTTTAGTGGTAACGAAAATCTAGGCCTTAATTGCCTAAAAACCTACACTGCTTAATACCTCTTTAAGCCTATTACATGTACAAAAAGCTATTTGAAAATAGACAATCTACAAGCTAACAATATGTGACAATGTCAGTGACACGTTGAATTTGTAGGTATACTATTTTTAAGTCTTACATTTTTGGGGAATTTGTAGGTATACTATTTTTAAGTCTTACATTTTTGGGGATATCATTGAAACACAAATCTTGGGTCCCCGAACAAACTACTGCACATTCAGATTTGGGGGTATTGGAAAGACAGTATGTAATGAAAATATGAGGTAAAGTAGGACCCCAGGCAGATTGAAAACCTGTAGCATACTCAAACATCGAACAACGAACATACAGCAAATCAGGCCGGTTTCTACATAGGCTACTATCTTTTAATACAAAATAAAAACTAAAACTAGAAATACAATCTGTTCCAACTTCCACGTGTAAATATCTATTACAAGTGCTGTTTAAAATCACTTCAAATTACATCAAATTTGAAACATAACCTAGTTACTTGCATGAGCGGAAGTTAAGCAGTTGGTTCACGGTCAGTCATCGACCGTCCCTCGAAGTACTCTGATCGGCCTGTATGTACTGCATATGTTATTATTTATTTTATCATATCTAAACTGAAGACAAACGACACACAATATTTCATGCCTGCTTAATTCATTGTTATTACTTCTTTACTTATTTGTCAATACAAACGATCATTAGTGTGTTTATATTGCTCAGACGTTTGGACACTGGACACACAGCAATATGATTATAGCTCTTTATTTAATCAACAGTTTACAAGTACATCATGCTGATGACTGAATTCACTGTCTAGTAGGACATTTTCATGATTATTTCATTTCCCTTCATTTTCACCAGAGTTCCAAAGATATCTTCCACCGTCCAGCTCCAGTTTTCCATTGTTGGTCATTGTGAGACGCATCCGTCGGAAGTCACTGCCAGGGTCACCGGTGTTAGTAGCCCAGACTGGTTGGCCACACTTGTCGTACATGACCAAGTTGCCGTCCTCTTGAAGCAGGACCTTGGTGCCACCTTTGTTCCATGTGTTTGATGCCCAGATAGGATGCCACTTGTACACCACAAAGTTGCTGTCAGTCTGTAAGAGGGTGAATAAACTATTATGAAAGGGATATTTCACTTTCAAAAATGCTTTTCTGTGATTTTGTCATCTACAGTACTCCTTGTGAACACCCCAGACAGTTTATAGCTGTTTTTAGCTGCCCCGCCCCCTTCCTATACAAACCCATTAAAACTTAAAAATCCATACTAACTGTGATAGGCTGATCAAAACACCAAATGATTTTTCTGGTGACTGATATCGTCCTCCTAATACGTGAGGTGAAAATTCATTTACGGTTTTCATTTATTTTTAAAATATTGTTTTGGAAAATGTAGCTGCCTCGGCACTACGCTGGTTGCGGACAAACAAATAAAACAATGTTAAAAAAAAAAAAAATAGTGAATGAAAAAGCACATCCCCCTCATGTATTAGGATGACAATATCATTCAGTGTTTTTGATGAATCTATCATGATTTAAATCAAGAGTATGAAGTTACTGTATAATGGGTTTGCATAGAAAGGTGGGCATGGCAGCTAAAATGCTAGCAAATATCAAAATACAAAAATTAAAATAAAACTAAAAATAAAAAAATAAAAAAAGTAAAAACTGTCTGTGGTGTTCACCTAAACCAGACAAGTTCGGGGGAACACCCAGGGGCCGCCATATGCAGTTGCACCACTTCTCTTCACACAGGTGTGATGTTTTCCCCCATGCAACATGGAGAGAATCTGCAATTATTCTCTTGTTTTTAGTAAGCTTTTTAATCCTTTCCTTGTGCAAATCTGAACCCGCAGGTTGTAGACTATTAGGCTACTGGTATGTTGCGACAGCATTGGCTTGGAATCACCTCTTCTTTTATTCAGATTCAATAGCGACATCGGTAAAACCACAACAGTAAGAGAGATCCGAGCGATGTTTGTTGTCATTTGATAACACATGCAGGAAATAAGTTGGGAAGGAGCGCTCCGATTCTCCGCTCCAAGTTGGAAATGCATTGTTTTGGATGAGCTTGGGTGCCACGCTGTACCGCAGCATAAAGATAATAGGGACTTTAAACTGTGCGAAGCCTCTAGTACGGCAACAGGAACTCGATCTGTGCTTGATAGATAAATCTGCTTGCCGTAGCAGCCGTTCCTACTGCGGCAGAACATACACTTTAACATAGTGTCCACAACGCCTGTTTGACACACGCTGCATGGACGTGTCACCATGGTAAGTAACCCGTCGCCGTTGCGGACGGCTACGAGCTTAATGATTTCGACAGCTACAGTGATTGCGTCATAGCAGCCGTACTTCCTGTCCGGGTTGCCGTTCTGTAAATTGGGAAGCTTAAAGTCCTTAATAGCTGTGTTTCCTACAGTTCTGCAAGTAGCCTACATAAAGTTCATGGTGATGTGAGCCCCATTCAAACAAAGACTTAAATTAGCATTCCTATGGACGATTGGGGAGCTTCACTAAATGCATAGGCGTTAGGCAGGAGGATCATTAGCGTAGCCTATTGTTATTGTCGCACCTTAGAACAATGGAATGAATACTTTACTGTATCTATTGGTTTCGGGAGGTGCTGGAACACAAAATGGAACACAAAAATGGAACACAAAAATACTACAGTAATGAAGTATTTTTACTTCGTTATTTCCCAACTCTGATTATATCTTTCGATGAAACCAAATGAAACAGACCAACTGGTCAAACTACATTCATGTATGAAAGACATAAATAGTTGGAAATTAAAGTTATCGTAACCGGCCCTCCGGCCCTCAAAGAACCTGGGAGTCGTATTTGACCAAGATTTGTCTTCTGTTTCAAAGGAAATAGACTTCTTCCTACAAACAAACAGAAATGACAGCACCAATAACTTTTGGAAGCCATTTTGGATATAGACCGACAGCAAACCGTCTCACCAAGCTCAGAATAAACAGCTACACATCTGAAACTTCAAAAGGAATTCAACCTGTTATCCACAGGCCACGCATAACGCCAATTACAGCAGACTAGAGCCACCTACACACACACACACACACACACACACACACACACACACACACACACACACACACACACACACACACACACACATGCATGCACACCCTCATCCCTGGAACACAGCACCCACAATTCGAAAGTATGTGTGTGTGTGTGTGTGTGTGTGTGTGTGTGTGTGTGTGTGTGTGTGTGTGTGTGTGTGTGTATGTGTGTGTGTGTGTGTGTGTGTGTGTGTGTGTGTGTGTGTGTGTGTGTGTGTGTGTGCGTGCGTGTGCGTGTGTGTGTGTGTGTGTGTGTGTGCCACTGTACAGTGCCACTGTGTAGCCTTGCTGTATAAAAGCTTAACACACGCACGCACGCACGGATGCACGCACACACGCACAAACCGTCTTCCCTGGAACATAGCACCTTAGTTAGCTGGAAACTACGTGATGTACCTGTATAGTTTGGTTACTTTGTGGGTTATAGCACCCTGTTAGCTGGAAACCACGTGATGTGCCTGTAAATTTCGGAATGTTACTTTGTGGGTTATAGCACCCTGTTAGCTGGAAACCACGTGATGTACCTGTATATTTTGGAATGTTACTTTGTGGGTTATAGCACCCTGTTAGCTGGAAACCACGTGATGTACCTGTATATTTTGGAATGTTACTTTGTGGGTTATAGCACCCTGTTAGCTGGAAACCACGTGATGTGCCTGTATATTTTGGAATGTTACTTTGTAGGTTATAGCACCCTGTTAGCTGGAAACCACGTGATGTACCTGTATATTTTGGTTACTTTGTGGGTTATAGCACCCTGTTAGCTGGAAACCACGTGATGTGCCTGTAAATTTCGGAATGTTACTTTGTGGGTTATAGCACCCTGTTAGCTGGAAACCACGTGATGTGCCTGTATATTTTGGAATGTTACTTTGTGGGTTATAGCACCCTGTTAGCTGGAAACCATGTGAAGTACCTGTATATTTTGGAATGTTACATTGTGGGTGCACCTGGTGGAACACTAATTCCAAGTGAACATGGCAACATGGCCTATAGGCCAACCTTGGCTTAGGTGAATACAGCCTTTTGGTCATTGTTCTAAAAGTAGTGTGGCAGGGGGTCAGGAGCTATTTGGAGTTATTTAACATATAATAACTATTTACAGTTGCTTGTAGACACATACTGTAATGTGTAATATTCCTGTGGCAGCCTTCATGGGGTTGGTCTAAGTTTTGGGTGTTGCAAACACAGCACCGTCTTCATTGAAGTGTTTGTGTGCTTATTGCATATAAGCTTAAAGCCACTACCCCACTGTAAAATGTGTTGTGTACCACCAGCCACCCAGATGCCAGATGGTGGTTAGGTTGGTTGGTTGCTGTGATTCTTCAAGATGACAAATAAACATGGAAATTTCAAAATAACTCTAATGCTTTATTGTTTTAGTCTAACTATTTTGGTATTCTGAAGTCTGTTTGTTGACCTTAAGTCTATGGAAGGCTTCTATAAGTTGAGAAGCTATAGCTTCTCAACTTCCTATAGGAGATGGCTTTCTCTGTCCCCATGTTCGTAATAGGTGGCTCTAGTCCACTGTAGTTGGTGTTCTGCATGGCCTGTGAATAAAGTATTGAATTCCTTTTGAAGTTCCAGATGTGTAGCTGTTCATTCTGAGCTTGGAGAGATGGTTTTGTTTATATCCAAAATGACTTCCAAAAGTTGTTGCTGTCTCTCTCTTTTTTTTTTTTTTTTTTTCCTTTTTTAACGGAAGTGCATCGAATTAAATGTATCCCCAGGCGAAGGCCTGGGGACACATTTAATTCGATGCACTTCCGTTCCGTTCATTCAGACCGATTAATTTCTGTTTGTTTGTAGGAAGAAGTCTATTTCCTAAGAAACATACTCAGAACTCAGTGCTAGCCAGCAACCCCCCGTGAGGTTTACGCATAGATGAAAAGAGGGTGAGATCTAAAATATGTGGGGCGTGGTCAGAAATTACTATAGCAGAGTATGTGAAGACTGGACAGAAGACAAGAGGGCCTTATCAAATATACAAATGATCAATACATGAGAAAACCCTAGGGGAAAGATTTGGTCGTAAGATATTAAAAAAAAACCCAGGGATCAATACATCCTAGGTGGGACATCAGGTCACATAGGGCATAGGCCATGGCGGATGGAGTAGTAGAATTGGAATGTGAGCAGTCTATAAACGGGTTAGTCACACAGTAATGAATTCAATCCCATGGCCACTGCTTGATGTCTCCATTTCTCTTAAAGTAAAATATTTAATTCCTATTACTGAAATTCCTTTTTCTTTCTTTGACATCAGAATATTATGATCACATTTGAATGATGTCTTAATATTCTGACATACGTGGCCAGCTAAGTATTTTGAAAAGGTTTTTGGAATAGTTCAACGTGCTAATCTATTGTCACGTTGTGAGCTTGTAGACCGGTCATTTTAACTATTGAAAAATGTTTTTTATAGTTTAAAAAGGAAAATAAGTTAAAGGGGTATTTCACTGTCAAAAAAACGTGGTCGTTTTATGGTCTACTGAGTCTGAACACCCCAGAAAGACACTGAATAACTTATAAAAGTTATTCAGTATTTAGATATTTGATGTTCATTTTAGCGTATCCGCATCTTATACAAACCCATTATAACTTAAAACCCCATTTTAACCATGACAGATTATTTGAAAACAAACCAGCTTTTTTCTGGTGACTGATATTGTCCTCCTAATATGTTTTTTAATATGTATTTTCAAGACCAGACCAAAAGCCTATGGCTAGACCTGCTCCCAGTGCTCAGTCACCAAAAGGGTGAGCTGAGCAAGGGGACTTGACCCCTACCCTTTTTCTCGTATATTGCTATGGGTGCGTGTCTGTTTCCTGACAGCACTCATAATTAACAGTATTATTTGACCCTCTCATCGCTGATGACTAGGTGGTTCGTTAACGGACCGTTATTTAAGGCTTGCCACTAACCTTGCATCTGGGGACGCCCACCAACAGTGCCAGCGTGGACCAGGCCTCATCATCGACAACGACCATGAACTGCTCTCCTACAAACTTACTATACCACCAGTTCATACTGAATAATCTGACAATAATGTTAATATCCCATTATACTACACTATTACACTGTTTATTGTTACTATTGCCATTACTTGTTTTTGTGTGTATCTCTCTCTGTGTCCCCCCCCCCCTCCCCTCTCATGGTCGAGGCAGATGGCCACCAACCCCAGAGTCTGATTCTCTGTGACGTTTCTTCCAAAAGGGGAGTTTTTCGTTAACACTGTTGCAACCTCTACTTGCTCTGGGACAATATTTGTCTCTTCTCTCCTCTCCTCTCCTCTCCTCTCCTCTCCTCTCCTCTCCTCTCCTCTCCTCTCCTCTCCTCTCCTCTCCTCTCCTCTCCTCTCCTCTCCTCTCCTCTTCTCTTGTTGTGATTTGACACTCTAATAAAATTGAATTAAATTGAATTATTCAAGTAATAATTAATATGGCTAATAATATTACTTATTAGGTTCATATTACTGTACATACTACATTTCATACAGTTCATACTACAACCCCAATTCCAATGAAGTTGAGAGGTTGTGAAAAATGTAAATAAAAAGAGAATACAGTGGTTTAAAAATCCTCTTAAACCTACATTCCCCAGGTTGATTTTAAGTCAGGGTGGTGGTCCCCTTTTTAATTCTTAGTCAAAGTAGTGGCCCCTGGTTTACAATTAATGGGAATCCATAACACTGGATGTAAGAATCCAGGATAGTACAATCATCTCATCTCCTAAGTAACTCAAAGCAAGGGTTAAATACCAAGCATTTTCCATTTTGGTGCATGCATGGGAGCACTATACACATGCTTAGCAGTAGGCTATTGCTCATTCCACAAATCTCTGATCCTTACAAAGGTCAATGATTAAAATATATATACAACACAATACAAAACTATTATTGCTGAGTTTATGTTTTTAAATGATATCTTGTCTAATGAATGAGTTCTAATGACTGATCTTTTTGAATCCTACCTGATAAATAAAAGTAGCAAAACACAAATAACTGAAACAAAAACTAAACTAAACTAAAACTACCTAACTGGGTCTATCATGTTTGTGCTTTGTGTCTCTATGCCTGTGTGGGGGGTAGGGGTGGGGTACCCTGGGGGAATCAATTATTTCTTTTTTCATTAATTTGGCTTATTTTTTTACTCATTATTTTGATTGTTTTATTTAGTGGATCTATTTAGCAGATCTAGAAGCACCGCCATTCTAATACTAATAATAAGATTTATTTCAACCTTTACTATTCCAAAGCTTGACTCCCATCTGTTAATCCTAGGTGGGGTCTTCAACTCTGTGACTAACTCGTTTATCGACCGTTCACACTCCAGTTCTACCACTGCAAACGCCATGGCCAGTACCCTATGCGACCTGTTGCCCCACCTAGGATTTATTGACTCCTGGTGTTATCTACAGTATATCCTACAACCAAAGCTTTTTCCTAAGGTTCTTTCATGTATTGATCTTTTATGGATAAGGCCCTCTTGTCTTCTGTCCAGTCTTCAGAATACGCCGCTATATTAATTTCTGACCACGCCCCACATATTTTAGATCTCTCTCTTTGTATCATGTAAACATCAGGGGGGGGGGGGGGGGGGATTTAATTCAGAGTTGCTGGCTAGTACTGAGTTCTACTTCCTACAAACTAAACAAACAGAAATGAATCGGCCTCTGCTTCTCTCCTATGGGAAATTTAAGGCCTTCATCTGGGGATTGAATTCATCATTTAATTCAATGTACATTCAAAAAAAGACAGCAATAACTTTTGGAAGTCAGTTTGGATATGAACCAACCATCTCACCAAGCTCATAATGAACAGCTACACATCTGAAACTTCAGAAACTTCACCCAACCACCAGCTGGGTGGGTGGTGGCCTACGCCTACAATAAGAACACAAACACTGGGGTGTCATGTCCACAGCCCCCAAAACCTAGACCAACCCCATGAAGGCATTGTTCCTACCACAGGAATATTACAGTGGGCTGTGTCCACAAGCAACTGTAAATAGTTTTTATGTGTTAAAGCCCCAAATAGTTCCTGGACAGAGCCCCTGAAGCTACCTTTAGAATAATGACCAAAACGCAATGACCAAAAGGCTATTCACCTACAGCCAATGCTGGCCTCCGTCTAGGCCATCTCCTGTTCACTTAGAATTAATGTTCCACAAAGTAACAATCCAAAATATACAGGTACATCACATGTTTTCCAGCTAACAGGGTGCTATGTTCCAGGGAAGAGGGTGTGCGTGTCTGTGTGGTAAACCTTTTTTTATGGGGCCAAAAATTTGCTGCACAAACACACACACACGCACACACACACACACACACACACACACACACACACACACACACACACACACACACACACACACACACACACACACACACACACACACACACACACACACACACACACACACACACACACACACACGGGTGTGGGTGTTGTGTTCATATTAACAATCAAAAACAACCCTTAGCACCTTGTTTACAATCGTGTCTACACAGCGTGAATGATATTAGGTCTCTCGGACTTTGACATGACAAGGACTTCGATACGACGAGGGCGTGCTCCATTGCAGTCGCCACAGAAGCCCAATATAGGGCTTCTGTGGCGACACTGAAGGGGTCTACCCGTTCAGGTGGCATGTCTGGTTTCCATGGTGACGCCCTCTACAGCGTACCTCTTGTCCACGTTGTCCAAGTTGTCCACAAGATGCCAAGAGCTGCGAGAAAAGCCTTCGACGGCCACAAGACTTATATATTGAGCACCGAGCCATTTATCAGTGACGTCCACATCTCAAGTCGGAGGAATCTTAAACTGGCAATTAGTAATCCCTGACCTGGCTGGATAAATATCAGTGATCATCCATTGTGTGAACTAGTGCAACGCAACTAAGTAATATAGTATATATAGTATAGACAGTTATGCAAACTCTGACTTCTATTTTCAGGACAACAAATTGGAACAAGCTGGCATTACAGAACGCATTGGAGTCTATGGGCTCTGTAATATCCCAGATGGGACATATACAAATAATACCCGGAAAAATGAAAGGATGAGCGGACAAAGAGTTAAGGGGAACTTAGGAGTACAATTTATTAAATTATGAGGTAAAGCTACTGAACAGAAAGTTACAAAAAGGCAAGGGAAGGGACTGGTGGTGCCAGAAAAAGTTACAATCAAAACACACCTACCTAGAACCCCAACCCTCTAACCTACCGGGGATTACTAAAATAAACACTTCCTACTCTACCTTCAAAAGAAAGGAAATTACAACATGTGGCACTCACCTCTAACCTGGTGTAAATAACACGGGAGTTACCTACGTGTTGCAAAAATGTACAGGGTACCCTGTCTTCCCCTGTCCCTTCCCTGGAGAACTTAACTCAAACTGGGAAGTACTTGGATACAAACAAAAGTAAATACTCTGATTACAAACAAAAATAAATACTTGGATTACAAACGAAGGCAAATAGTACTTTTAACAGTACTTTTGCTTGTTTAGAGTAGGACTTTACAAATTACTTAGAGTAGGACTTTACAATACTAATGTCAGGACGTTTTGACTATTTGCTATGTTTTCTATTTGTATTCGGACTCAGACTGGTGAACTGATATGCTTAGGACAAGGACAATGACACTGTTTGGAGCTGCTGGCAGGCTGGAAAGAGACTGAGTGGTGGACAACAGGTGGCTTATATAGTCTGATGACGGAGGTGATTGGTGGAGACAGATGAGTGGTGGCCCAACCGGTGGTGAGAGGTGGAGGAGTGGGCTGGTACTGGAGATGAGTGGGCTGGAACCTGAGAGCATGAGTGACAGACTAGAGAGAAGGAGAGGAGAGCAGAATATAGAGGGGAGGAACACATGTAGCCTGCACTGTCTGTCTGTTCCCCCATACTAATACACGTAACACCTCCCACCCAAAAGACACAAACAGTGTTTGTGACTAAGCAATTACAGTTAGATCACAGTAACTACTGGCCCCAACTGCGAGAAAGGGCATCTGCCATAACATTCTCAGAACCCTTCTTATGGCGTATCACCAAATTATAATTCTGAACAATGAGTGCCCAGCGCATAAGGCGCTGGTTCTGGTTGTACATCCTGGACAGAAAAACCAAAGGGTTATGGTCGGTATAAACAATCACCGGAAGGATACTGGACCCTAGGTAAACCTCAAAATGTTGCAAGGCGAACAGGAGAGCAAGTGTCTCCTTCTCTATAGTTGAGTATCTGAGCTGATGCTTATTGAACTTTCTAGAGAAGTAACACACTGGATGGTCGATTTCCTGGTCATCTGTTTGCAACAAGACAGCGCCGGCTCCAGTACCACTCGCGTCTATTTCCACCCTGAAAGGACGTGCAAAGTTGGGTGCGGAGAGAACAGGTGCACTACACAACAGCGCTTTGATGCTTTCAAAAGCACTTTGACACTCACTGGACCACACAAAGGGTTTGTTAATGCTGGTAAGTGCAATAAGGGGAGCTACAACAGTGGAGAAGTTCTTACAAAAGCCACGATAGTATCCGGCCATACCGAGAAACCGGCGTAACTCTCTACGGGTGGTGGGCCTTGGGAAGGCGGTGATGGCAGCAACCTTGGCATCTATGGGCCTCACTTTACCCCGGCCTATCTCTTTACCGAGATAGAAAACAGTGCCCTTACCGAACTCACACTTAGCTAAGTTAAGGGTTAATGCAGCACGTTCTAAACGGGTGAAAACTTCTCTCAGGGTTGCCACGTGAGAACTCCAGTCTGAGGTATATACACAAATGTCGTCTAAATATGCCTTACAATGGGGGACGTCCCCCAGGACCTGATTAACGAGCCTCTGAAAGGTAGCAGGGGCGTTACACATACCAAAAGGCATCACTGTATATTGACAGAAATGATCAGGCGTCACAAAGGCAGAGATTGTGGATGCTTCCGGAGTCAACGGGACCTGCCAGTATCCCTTGAGCATGTCAAGTTTAGTCACATAAGTAGACGGACCAATCTCATCAATACAATCATCAATTAGTGGCAGTGGATGAGCATCGGGAACCGTCACTGCGTTTACTTTTCGAAAGTCAGTGCAGAACCTAGGGGTTCCGTCTGACTTGATATCTATCAAACAGGGGGAGCTCCATGGACTGGAGCTAGGTTTAGCGAAACCATGGCTTAACAAATATTCAACCTCTTTTTTCATTGTCTCTCGCTTAACAGGGTTAACTCTATAGGCCCGCTGTTTGATGGGCAAAGCAGAGGTTAACTTAACATCATGGCTGAGAACTGAAGTTTGAGATGGAATATCTCTGAACAAGTAAGGGAAATCCAAAATTAGCCTCTCAATATCCCTCATTTGATCCTCTGGCAGGTGAGATAGAAAGGAAGGTAGATTCAACAACATTTCAGAGTTGGCTAGTCTTGCGCCCTGAGTTGTTGCGTTGCGCAAGACTAAACCATCATCATCATCAGGTTGAGAATCACCGACCACAGAAGTTAATGCTACACCCAACACTGCTGGTTCTCGGTCTGGAGACTGTGCTAGAGACTCACCCCCAGTGTGATACCGCTTCAGCATGTTTACATGTCACACACGGGACTTGCGTCGTCGATCGGGGGTGCGGATGACATAGTCGGTCTCACTGAGCTTCTGCTCTACAAGATATGGACCAGCGAAGCGAACAGAAAGAGCAGAACCAAGAACAGGCAACAACATCAACACTTTATCCCCTGGTTTGAATGAACGAACAACAGCTTTTCTATCAAAGTGCCGTTTCATGGTTACTTGAGAAGAGACTAGTGCTTTCTTGGCTAAGTCACAGGCTTGCTTTAAGCGTTCATTAAATTGGTTGACGTACTCAAGAACTGAACGGGGAGTTGCCTCAACGTTAATCAATTGTTCCTTGAGGACCTTGAGAGGGCCCCTGACTGAGTGGCCAAAAACTAGGCTAGCAGGACTAAAACCTAGTGACTCCTGGACGGTTTCACGAATTGCAAACAAAACAAGAGGAACACTCTCATCCCAACTTGCTCTATGCTCGAAGCAGTGTTTTCTCAACATTGATTTCAGTGTCTGATGAAATCTCTCTAGCGCCCCCTGGGTCTGAGGGCGGAAGGCACTCGACACCCTATGTTTGATGCCTAAGGTGTTTAGGACCTGTGCGAACAGTTTCGATTTGAAATTAGTGCCTTGGTCCGTTCGCACTTCTCGAGCCAGGCCAAAGGTAGAAAAAAACTTAATCAAGGCTTTAATCACTGCTTTAGCGGTGATTGTGCGCAGGGGAATAGCTTCTGGAAACCTGGTTGCAGAACACATAATCGTCAAAAGAAACTGATTCCCCGACTTGGCTTTGGGTAGAGGACCCACACAGTCAACTATCACTGACTCAAACGGCTCCCCCATAACAGGGATAGGGTGAAGAGGAGCAGGAGGAATAACCTGGTTTGGCTTACCCACTAGTTGACAGACATGGCAGGCACGGCAGTACTGAGCAACATCACGTTTCAGCTTGGGCCAGAAAAAGTCTTTCAGAACCCGGTCATAAGTTTTGGTGACACCGAGATGACCGGACCAGGGATGGTCATGAGCCAGGGACAGCACCTGCTGGCGACGTTGTTGTGGTACAACCACTTGGTGGCACGCACCCCAGTCCATTCCTTCTGCAGCAGGGTTAGACCAGGTGCGCATCAGCAGACCATCCTCCAGATAGTAGGCTACTTTCTGGGCTTTTGCTTCCTCTTTGTCTACCACGGCAGCCAAACACTTTGCGAGGGTGACATCACCCTGTTGCTCCACAATGTACTGCGCTCGGTCAACAGGCAGGTTTAACTCATGGGCATCCTGAACTGACACCCCGTCAGGCTCAACAGTAACTGCGGCTGGTGTTTTTTCTACCAAGGCCTCCTCTGGGTCAGACACTAGGAAAGACTCAGACAAATCAATGCCAAATTTCTTTCTCTGAGCTCTGGTGACTACACATGCCGGAAAGACATCAGGGTTTTGCGGAAACTCATCAGACACTGAATCAAGGGCTGGCTTGTCTATCACTTCTGGTGCGGGCACTACTTTACCACCCGCAATGTCATTACACATTATGAAGTCCACACCTTTGACAGGTAAAGCATGGCGGACAGCAACCTTGAAAACTCCACTCACCAAGTCAGAACGAACATGCACATTGTGCAGTGGCACTGGAACAAAACCCATTTCAATGCCTTGCACAATTGCATTAGACTGGCAAGAGGAACCTTCGGATAATGGCAAAACATCAGCAAGGATAAAGGACTGCGACCCCCCAGTATCCCTCAAAATCCTAACTGGCTTCTGGTCTTTAGGATCCCCAGTTAGAGAAACTAACCCCTTAAAGATGAAAGGTTTGAAGCAAGCATCTTGTACTTCCTGAGGGAGAGGGGCCTCAGTAGAGGACCCAGAAATGGTTTTAATCAGGCCCACACCTTTTGTCTGAGAAGGGCCTGGTGGAGAACCTGAAGAGGACTGTTGCTTCCTCTTTAAAGTCAAACAATCAGCAATTAAATGGCCCTTCCTACGGCAATAGAAACACTCACGTTCCTCCCTCGTAGAGGCAGCCTCAGGTTTAGCTTTGTTGGGCTGAGAGGAACCATTAGCGGGCTTAAACACAGGCGGCTTTGTTGATTGTGAAGACGCAAACACATGCTTATGGGTGAGGACGAACTCATCGGCCAAAATGGCCGCCTGGGTCAAGGAGGACTCTTTTCTCTCATTTAGATAGGTGACTATTTTGTCTGGCAGCGAACTCTTAAAATCCTCCAACAACATTTGCTCACGGAGAGAATTAAAGTCCTGAGCCTTGTTTGCGAAGCACCACTTGTCGAACAAAACCCCTTTCTCTCTTGCAAACTCCACATAAGACTGACCACTGACCTTTTTGTGGTTTCTAAACTTCTGGCGGTACGCTTCCGGAACGAGCTCGTAGATGTGCAAAACAGCAGCTTTAATTTTTTCGTATTGCACAGCGTCCTCTAAGGACAGAGAGGAGACGGCTTCCTGAGCCTTGCCAGTTAGTTTACACTGAAGTAGGATTGGCCAGACGTCTTCTGGCCACTTTAGAGACACGGCTATGCGTTCAAAAACGCCAAAATAGGAGTCAACCTCTGACTCCCGAAAGGGGGGTACCAAAGCAATATTTTTTGCTACATCGAAGGAGGGAGTGGACACGGAATGAGACTGCTTAATCTTACAGAGCTCCAACTCGATTTGCTTCAACCTAATTTCCTTGTCAGCCTCAATTTCTAACCTCCTCATTTCCAATCGGTGCTCATGTTCTGCTTTCTGAGCTCTCTCCTGAGCCTCCACACGAAGGCGGGCAACACGAACATCTATCCTAGCCTTCTCACTAGAACCCGCTGGCTCTGTTTCTAAACCTGTCAACTCAGGAGGGGGGCTTTGAGCCTCAGCCTCCTTCTCTGGCGGCTTGACAGGCAGAACGGGTTCCCCACCGCCTTCCTCAACTACAGGAGACGGGTCTGGAACAGTCAATATACCTAACTCAATAAGTTTGTCCAAAACTCTAGTCCTAGCATCGTCTTTACGAATTGGCCTTGCGACATGAACTTTAAAGTGAAATGCAAGGTCAATCAAATCGTCCTTCAAAAGCTTATTGAAGGCGTCAAAAGTTGGCTGAGCAAGAAATGCCTCGATATCAAACATGGCTGACTTGATAATTGCGCGATTACAAACTGAAGTCTTTGTTCAGCGTCCATCTGTCATTTTCGGGTATTTAGATTGTTTGGCAGTGGGATACAAGTATCCCGGACGAGCCCCCAATTGTAATATCCCAGATGGGACATATACAAATAATACCCGGAAAAATGAAAGGATGAGCGGACAAAGAGTTAAGGGGAACTTAGGAGTACAATTTATTAAATTATGAGGTAAAGCTACTGAACAGAAAGTTACAAAAAGGCAAGGGAAGGGACTGGTGGTGCCAGAAAAAGTTACAATCAAAACACACCTACCTAGAACCCCAACCCTCTAACCTACCGGGGATTACTAAAATAAACACTTCCTACTCTACCTTCAAAAGAAAGGAAATTACAACATGTGGCACTCACCTCTAACCTGGTGTAAATAACACGGGAGTTACCTACGTGTTGCAAAAATGTACAGGGTACCCTGTCTTCCCCTGTCCCTTCCCTGGAGAACTTAACTCAAACTGGGAAGTACTTGGATACAAACAAAAGTAAATACTCTGATTACAAACAAAAATAAATACTTGGATTACAAACGAAGGCAAATAGTACTTTTAACAGTACTTTTGCTTGTTTAGAGTAGGACTTTACAAATTACTTAGAGTAGGACTTTACAATACTAATGTCAGGACGTTTTGACTATTTGCTATGTTTTCTATTTGTATTCGGACTCAGACTGGTGAACTGATATGCTTAGGACAAGGACAATGACACTGTTTGGAGCTGCTGGCAGGCTGGAAAGAGACTGAGTGGTGGACAACAGGTGGCTTATATAGTCTGATGACGGAGGTGATTGGTGGAGACAGATGAGTGGTGGCCCAACCGGTGGTGAGAGGTGGAGGAGTGGGCTGGTACTGGAGATGAGTGGGCTGGAACCTGAGAGCATGAGTGACAGACTAGAGAGAAGGAGAGGAGAGCAGAATATAGAGGGGAGGAACACATGTAGCCTGCACTGTCTGTCTGTTCCCCCATACTAATACACGTAACAGGCTCACATGAGTACATGAACCACGTGACCATCTGTTTTCTGCCCCCTCAATGTCGGAACTCTTCTACTAGATGACCCTTATGGGAGAGTAAATCTGAGAGTGTACAAATGTAGTGGAATAGTGCGGGGTCCATTTGGTTCCACTTGTAGGCCTACACTGCATTACTTAACATTGATTTTACATTAAAAAATATGAAACATGGAATGTGCAAGCCTATGAGGGCACCTGGAATGTTCCATGGGCACATTCCATGTGTACGAAATTAGTTCGCATGTATTGTTGTTACAAACAGCCTTCTTCCCTGGAACACAGCACCCAGTTAAAAGGAAAACACCCACAACCACATGCATGCACTTGTTTGCTACGGATGGTCGATACTTGAACCAACTTCCTTGTTGGCTCCTGATGATAAATAGGCGACTGCAGTCTCCTCTACTTCATCACAACTTCAAATCTCTGCTCAGCATCTTCTCATCCTCCATCATTGAACTCACTGGTGATTGCATTGTCTTCATTTATTGGCAGGATTTATTATTCTTTACTGTCTTCATCATTTGAATCCATTAGCTTACATTAATACTAAGTATATTTAACTACATGTTTCTCTAAATTGCTATTATTTACTAAACATATTTTTATACTTCCTGAGAGCTCAGGCCATCTCTAGGAAAAAACAAATATATATATTTTCTTTCTTTTCCCCTTCAGAATGATGAGCAACTTCCTAAGCACTAACCAGGAGCTTCGTCAGGGAGACGTCCTGATGAGTAACAACAGGGACTTTAAGGCTGTCTTTCAGGTAAGCATACATTGTATGTCATTATAATAATCCAAGTGTTTATTTGCATTGTTAGAACTGATGTCATGTTGTACATAATAGTAAATAGGTCCATGAGCCAGACAATATGTCATTACAAAATGATTTGGAAAATTCATTTACTTCATACTATATTACGTCATACTATAGGGTCAATTTAAGTACATGTGAAAATAATTCCAAGGGAGTAGCTTTTTCATATTTATCCCACATTTTGCTGTCATGACCTCCACAGATTTAAAGTTCTCAGTCCTGGGGACTGATTTCACACCTGATAATTTCATAGGGGTCATTTAATGAGATCAGGGTAAACTTTCAAAAATCTTTTTCAGTCTTGAGATTGTTTACAGTACATGAAATACACCATGAAAATTCCACAGCAGTTTGAGCATAAACAATAAGTTCAGTAGACTAATCGACTATTTAATCGAGCCTTCCTCATTGACTGATTTCACTTACAAAAATGGTTCTTCTTTGAGTTATGTACTGCTTAATTCCCAAAGGAATTGCAAGTGTAAATGATCAATGAAAATGACAAAAATGTAATTTAAAAATTTGTTTTAATTCAAAGGTTTCCTCAATTGTTTGTGTCATTCACTTAAATTAACCCTATAAACAATTTAATATATGGTATGGTTTTGACAAATCATTTTGTTATTATGGTTACATTTGGGCCTCTGGCTCAAATCTGGCTTGATTCAGTATTTAGATATTTGCCGCCCACCCCTACTTATGCAAACCCATTATTATACAGTAACTTCATACTCCATTTAACCATGATATATTACATCTATCGTGAATAATACATTCAATACATGCTCCTAATACATTAGGGGGCCGTGCTTTTTCATTTACTGTTTTCATTTATTTTTAAAACATTGTTTTATTTGTTTGGCCGCAACCAGTGTGGTGCCGAGGATGCTAAAATGAACATCAAATCTATCTATCTTTCTAAATACTGAATCAAGTAACTTATAAACTGTCTGCGGTGTTCACATAAGGCTGAGTAGATGACAAGTAGTAGATGACAAAATCACAAAAAAATACTTTTTAAAAGTGAAATACACCTTTGATACTAGTTTTATTCTCCCTCTTACAGACTGACAGCAACTTTGTGGTGTACAAGTGGCAACCTATCTGGGCATCAAACACATGTAACTATGATGGCTACAAGATCATTCTTCAAGAGGACGGCAACTTGGTCATGTACAACAAGTCTGGCCAACCAACCTGGGCTACTAACACCGGTGCCATTGGCCAGGACTTCCGCCAGATGCGTCTCACAATGACCGACGATGGAAAACTGGAGCTGAGCGGTGGAAAATATCTTTGGAACTCCGGTGAAAATGAAGGGAAATTGATGAAATAATCATGAAAATGTCCTACTGATGTGTAACTGTCTGTTGAAAAAGGAAAATAAAATGAAAGAAAATGTCCAACTAGACAGTAAATTCAGTCATCAGCATGATGTACTTGTAAAGTGTTGATGAAATAAAGAGCTATAATCATATTTGTTTCCAGTGTCCAAACTTCTGAGCAATATAAACACATTAATGATCATTTGTCTTGACCAATAAGTAAAATAGGCTAATAACAATGAATTAAGTGGGCCTGAAATATGGGATAATAAGGGAAGTGCTCATCTGTCTTCAGTTTATATGATCAAATAAATAATAGCGTATACATATAGTCTACATAGTCTACCATGGATATTATTAAAAAAAACACACACATTGGAGATATATAGACAATAATTCATGCTTTCTATACAACTGCAATGTTGGTGAGTTTTAAGTCATTTCATAGATTTAGATTAAGTATTTTTGTTTCCTAGCAATGTTATTGGCAGCAAACTGCCTGGTTACCTGTTTGCTGAAAGTTGGTTGTAACTGTACCTGCTTTCATACGTCTCCATGGGTGACAGATAATGATAATAATTCTATGATCTACACGTTGAAAAATAGGTTACTAAAAGGTTTCCTTTTATTCTTTCACTGGTACTGAAGGGACATGACATACAATACCACGATAGACTTGATGTATTGAGGCAGAAACATGAATAGTCATAATGACAAAATAAAAAGATGTGACCTTAGCTTACTTGTGCAATCAGAGTTTGTGAGTACTGTAATCTTTGGGAATGACGGCAAGGTCCGTCAGCCAATTTAAGACCACCATTGGTCGGAGCACAATCAGCTGGTTAAGTGTGCACAGTATTTGTGTATGCCGGAGAAAGAATGGTCACAGGTCCCGAATTAGCTGTTGGTGGTGATGTAACTAGGGTATTTCAAGTTTGGTATAAGGTCATATTACCAACTTGAAATAGACATTTTAGTGTGGTGTGATATGTATTTCCGTAGGATTTTTGTGCTAAAATTGATTTTTTTTTGCAGATCTTGGTTCTATAGGGTCCAAACTATGGAAAAATGAGGGGGTGCAAATTTTCCCGCCCCCCGCCCCCTTTCTGGGGGGGTCATCTATTCGGGACCTCCCAGAACAGTATGCTAGCCAGTTAATGTCCAATTTTCACAATATTAGAATTGTTTTATATATTTTAAATCATTCTGAGATGATTTCTTAAACTTCTAAAGTGATCAGAAGAATGTTTTCTGACTTTTTATAGGGGTGTTTCCTCACTTGGGACCTCCGGACTGACCATTTTAATGAGATAATTACCATATTTGAATAAATTTGCGAATGAACTAAATAATTATGTGAAATACAAAATATACATTGCAGAAATGGATTCTACAGGGGGAAATACATGAGGATCAGCTGAGAAAAGTTTGATATAGCCTTTTATGAATTAATTATTATATTTTTATATGCACAAGTACTTTAATTGACACATGTGCATATAACAGGGAAAATTATATAACTATAAGCTATTCAATAAAATGCTTTTTACCAAGCTTTTCACAGTTGATCCTTATGTATGTTTTCCTGTAGAATTTATTTCTGTAATGCATTTTTTTGTATTCTGTATAATTATATAATTAGCATATTTTACACATGGGTGGAAATAACAGGGAAACCCCTATAACAAAATGATGAAAGGCTCTATTAAACTTTTCTTAGCTGATCATTATGAATTTTGCCATGTAAGATCCATTTCTGCGCTGTACATCTTTTTATTGTGCATACTTAATGAGATAATTAACATTTTTGACACATGGGCGGAAACAACAGGTAAAACTATTACACTGTTTATTGTTACTATTGCCATTACTTGTTTTTGTGTGTATCTCTCTCTGTGTCCCCCCCCCCCCCTCCCCTCTCATGGTCGAGGCAGATGGCCACCAACCCCAGAGTCTGATTCTCTGTGACGTTTCTTCCAAAAGGGGAGTTTTTCGTTAACACTGTTGCAACCTCTACTTGCTCTGGGACAATATTTGTCTCTCCTCTCCTCTCCTCTCCTCTCCTCTCCTCTCCTCTCCTCTCCTCTCCTCTCCTCTCCTCTCCTCTTCTCTTCTCTTGTTGTGATTTGACACTCTAATAAAATTGAATTAAATTGAATTATTCAAGTAATAATTAATATGGCTAATAATATTACTTATTAGGTTCATATTACTGTACATACTACATTTCATACAGTTCATACTACAACCCCAATTCCAATGAAGTTGAGAGGTTGTGAAAAATGTAAATAAAAAGAGAATACAGTGGTTTAAAAATCCTCTTAAACCTACATTCCCCAGGTTGATTTTAAGTCAGGGTGGTGGTCCCCTTTTTAATTCTTAGTCAAAGTAGTGGCCCCTGGTTTACAATTAATGGGAATCCATAACACTGGATGTAAGAATCCAGGATAGTACAATCATCTCATCTCCTAAGTAACTCAAAGCAAGGGTTAAATACCAAGCATTTTCCATTTTGGTGCATGCATGGGAGCACTATACACATGCTTAGCAGTAGGCTATTGCTCATTCCACAAATCTCTGATCCTTACAAAGGTCAATGATTAAAATATATATACAACACAATACAAAACTATTATTGCTGAGTTTATGTTTTTAAATGATATCTTGTCTAATGAATGAGTTCTAATGACTGATCTTTTTGAATCCTACCTGATAAATAAAAGTAGCAAAACACAAATAACTGAAACAAAAACTAAACTAAACTAAAACTACCTAACTGGGTCTATCATGTTTGTGCTTTGTGTCTCTATGCCTGTGTGGGGGGTAGGGGTGGGGTACCCTGGGGGAATCAATTATTTCTATTTTCATTAATTTGGCTTATTTTTTTACTCATTATTTTGATTGTTTTATTTAGTGGATCTATTTAGCAGATCTAGAAGCACCGCCATTCTAATACTAATAATAAGATTTATTTCAACCTTTACTATTCCAAAGCTTGACTCCCATCTGTTAATCCTAGGTGGGGTCTTCAACTCTGTGACTAACTCGTTTATCGACCGTTCACACTCCAGTTCTACCACTGCAAACGCCATGGCCAGTACCCTATGCGACCTGTTGCCCCACCTAGGATTTATTGACTCCTGGTGTTATCTACAGTATATCCTACAACCAAAGCTTTTTCCTAAGGTTCTTTCATGTATTGATCTTTTATGGATAAGGCCCTCTTGTCTTCTGTCCAGTCTTCAGAATACGCCGCTATATTAATTTCTGACCACGCCCCACATATTTTAGATCTCTCTCTTTGTATCATGTAAACATCAGGGGGGGGGGGGGGATTTAATTCAGAGTTGCTGGCTAGTACTGAGTTCTACTTCCTACAAACTAAACAAACAGAAATGAATCGGCCTCTGCTTCTCTCCTATGGGAAATTTAAGGCCTTCATCTGGGGATTGAATTCATCATTTAATTCAATGTACATTCAAAAAAAGACAGCAATAACTTTTGGAAGTCAGTTTGGATATGAACCAACCATCTCACCAAGCTCATAATGAACAGCTACACATCTGAAACTTCAGAAACTTCACCCAACCACCAGCTGGGTGGGTGGTGGCCTACGCCTACAATAAGAACACAAACACTACAGGGGGGGTGTCATGTCCACAGCCCCCAAAACCTAGACCAACCCCATGAAGGCATTGTTCCTACCACAGGAATATTACAGTGGGCTGTGTCCACAAGCAACTGTAAATAGTTTTTATGTGTTAAAGCCCCAAATAGTTCCTGGACAGAGCCCCTGAAGCTACCTTTAGAATAATGACCAAAACGCAATGACCAAAAGGCTATTCACCTGCAGCCAATGCTGGCCTCCGTCTAGGCCATCTCCTGTTCACTTAGAATTAATGTTCCACAAAGTAACAATCCAAAATATACAGGTACATCACATGTTTTCCAGCTAACAGGGTGCTATGTTCCAGGGAAGAGGGTGTGCGTGTCTGTGTGGTAAACCTTTTTTTATGGGGCCAAAAATTTGCTGCACAAACACACACACACGCACACACACACGCACACACACACACACACACACACACACACACACACACACACACACACACACACACACACGCACACGCACACGCACACACACGCACACACACACACACACGGGTGTGGGTGTTGTGTTCATATTAACAATCAAAAACAACCCTTAGCACCTTGTTTACAATCGTGTCTACACAGCGTGAATGATATTAGGTCTCTCGGACTTTGACATGACAAGGACTTCGATACGACGAGGGCGTGCTCCATTGCAGTCGCCACAGAAGCCCAATATAGGGCTTCTGTGGCGACACTGAAGGGGTCTACCCGTTCAGGTGGCATGTCTGGTTTCCATGGTGACGCCCTCTACAGCGTACCTCTTGTCCACGTTGTCCAAGTTGTCCACAAGATGCCAAGAGCTGCGAGAAAAGCCTTCGACGGCCACAAGACTTATATATTGAGCACCGAGTCATTTATCAGTGACGTCCACATCTCAAGTCGGAGGAATCTTAAACTGGCAATTAGTAATCCCTGACCTGGCTGGATAAATATCAGTGATCATCCATTGTGTGAACTAGATAATGTGCAACGCAACTAAGTAATATAGTATATATAGTATAGACAGTTATGCAAACTCTGACTTCTATTTTCAGGACAACAAATTGGAACAAGCTGGCATTACAGAACGCATTGGAGTCTATGGGCTCACATGAGTACATGAACCACGTGACCATCTGTTTTCTGCCCCCTCAATGTCGGAACTCTTCTACTAGATGACCCTTATGGGAGAGTAAATCTGAGAGTGTACAAATGTAGTGGAATAGTGCGGGGTCCATTTGGTTCCACTTGTAGGCCTACACTGCATTACTTAACATTGATTTTACATTAAAAAATATGAAACATGGAATGTGCAAGCCTATGAGGGCACCTGGAATGTTCCATGGGCACATTCCATGTGTACGAAATTAGTTCGCATGTATTGTTGTTACAAACAGCCTTCTTCCCTGGAACACAGCACCCAGTTAAAAGGAAAACACCCACAACCACATGCATGCACTTGTTTGCTACGGATGGTCGATACTTGAACCAACTTCCTTGTTGGCTCCTGATGATAAATAGGCGACTGCAGTCTCCTCTACTTCATCACAACTTCAAATCTCTGCTCAGCATCTTCTCATCCTCCATCATTGAACTCACTGGTGATTGCATTGTCTTCATTTATTGGCAGGATTTATTATTCTTTACTGTCTTCATCATTTGAATCCATTAGCTTACATTAATACTAAGTATATTTAACTACATGTTTCTCTAAATTGCTATTATTTACTAAACATATTTATTTACAGTTACTTCCTGAGAGCTCAGGCCATCTCTAGGAAAAAACAAATATATATATTTTCTTTCTTTTCCCCTTCAGAATGATGAGCAACTTCCTAAGCACTAACCAGGAGCTTCGTCAGGGAGACGTCCTGATGAGTAACAACAGGGACTTTAAGGCTGTCTTTCAGGTAAGCATACATTGTATGTCATTATAATAATCCAAGTGTTTATTTGCATTGTTAGAACTGATGTCATGTTGTACATAATAGTAAATAGGTCCATGAGCCAGACAATATGTCATTACAAAATGATTTGGAAAATTCATTTACTTCATACTATATTACGTCATACTATAGGGTCAATTTAAGTACATGTGAAAATAATTCCAAGGGAGTAGCTTTTTCATATTTATCCCACATTTTGCTGTCATGACCTCCACAGATTTAAAGTTCTCAGTCCTGGGGACTGATTTCACACCTGATAATTTCATAGGGGTCATTTAATGAGATCAGGGTAAACTTTCAAAAATCTTTTTCAGTCTTGAGATTGTTTACAGTACATGAAATACACCATGAAAATTCCACAGCTGTTTGAGCATAAACAATAAGTTCAGTAGACTAATCGACTATTTAATCGAGCCTTCCTCATTGACTGATTTCACTTACAAAAATGGTTCTTCTTTGAGTTATGTACTGCTTAATTCCCAAAGGAATTGCAAGTGTAAATGATCAATGAAAATGACAAAAATGTAATTTAAAAATTTGTTTTAATTCAAAGGTTTCCTCAATTGTTTGTGTCATTCACTTAAATTAACCCTATAAACAATTTAATATATGGTATGGTTTTGACAAATCATTTTGTTATTATGGTTACATTTGGGCCTCTGGCTCAAATCTGGCTTGATTCAGTATTTAGATATTTGCCGCCCACCCCTACTTATGCAAACCCATTATTATACAGTAACTTCATACTCCATTTAACCATGATATATTACATCTATCGTGAATAATACATTCAATACATGCTCCTAATACATTAGGGGGCCGTGCTTTTTCATTTACTGTTTTCATTTATTTTTAAAACATTGTTTTATTTGTTTGGCCGAGGATGCTAAAATGAACATCAAATCTATCTATCTTTCTAAATACTGAATCAAGTAACTTATAAACTGTCTGCGGTGTTCACATAAGGCTGAGTAGATGACAAGTAGTAGATGACAAAATCACAAAAAAAAACTTTTTAAAAGTGAAATACACCTTTGATACTAGTTTTATTCTCCCTCTTACAGACTGACAGCAACTTTGTGGTGTACAAGTGGCAACCTATCTGGGCATCAAACACATGTAACTATGATGGCTACAAGATCATTCTTCAAGAGGACGGCAACTTGGTCATGTACCATAAGTCTGGCCAACCAACCTGGGCTACTAACACCGGTGCCATTGGCCAGGACTTCCGCCAGATGCGTCTCACAATGACCGACGATGGAAAACTGGAGCTGAGCGGTGGAAAATATCTTTGGAACTCTGGTGAAAATGAAGGGAAATTGATGAAATAATCATGAAAATGTCCTACTGATGTGTAACTGTCTGTTGAAAAAGGAAAATAAAATGAAAGAAAATGTCCAACTAGACAGTAAATTCAGTCATCAGCATGATGTACTTGTAAACTGTTGATGAAATAAAGAGCTATAATCATATTTGTTTCCAGTGTCCAAACTTCTGAGCAATATAAACACATTAATGATCATTTGTCTTGACCAATAAGTAAAATAGGCTAATAACAATGAATTAAGTGGGCCTGAAATATGGGATAATAAGGGAAGTGCTCATCTGTCTTCAGTTTATATGATCAAATAAATAATAGCGTATACATATAGTCTACATAGTCTACCATGGATATTATTAAAAAAAACACACACATTGGAGATATATAGACAATAATTCATGCTTTCTATACAACTGCAATGTTGGTGAGTTTTAAGTCATTTCATAGATTTAGATTAAGTATTTTTGTTTCCTAGCAATGTTATTGGCAGCAAACTGCCTGGTTACCTGTTTGCTGAAAGTTGGTTGTAACTGTACCTGCTTTCATACGTCTCCATGGGTGACAGATAATGATAATAATTCTATGATCTACACGTTGAAAAATAGGTTACTAAAAGGTTTCCTTTTATTCTTTCACTGGTACTGAAGGGACATGACATACAATACCACGATAGACTTGATGTATTGAGGCAGAAACATGAATAGTCATAATGACAAAATAAAAAGATGTGACCTTAGCTTACTTGTGCAATCAGAGTTTGTGAGTACTGTAATCTTTGGGAATGACGGCAAGGTCCGTCAGCCAATTTAAGACCACCATTGGTCGGAGCACAATCAGCTGGTTAAGTGTGCACAGTATGTGTGTATGCCGGAGAAAGAATGGTCACAGGTCCCGAATTAGCTGTTGGTGGTGATGTAACTAGGGTATTTCAAGTTTGGTATAAGGTCATATTACCAACTTGAAATAGACATTTTAGTGTGGTGTGATATGTATTTCCATAGGATTTTTAAGTGCTGCGTAGCAAGCACTTCATCAAACGATTCACAGACTGTGTGTGTGTGTCCCTACCTGGCTGCATGCGTCCCTGTGTGTGTGTGTCCCTACCTGGCTGCATGCGTCCCTGTGTGTGTGTCCCTACCTGGCTGCATGTGTGGAGTCATGTTGATGTTGCCATGTTCAGAGAAACAAGCACAATGGGACGAAGTGTGTATTGTTGATGTTGCCATGTTCAGAGAAACAAGCACAATGGGACGAAGTGTGTTTTAGTATACTGTAGCCACACACGCAGCACTTACTTTCGCACGGGTGTGATTTTTGTTCTAAAATTGATTTTTTTGCAGATCTTGGTTCTATAGGGTCCAAACTATGGAAAAATGAGGGGGTGCAAATTTTCCCGCCCCCCGCCCCCTTTCTGGGGGGGTCATCTATTCGGGACCTCCCAGAACAGTATGCTAGCCAGTTAATGTCCAATTTTCACAATATTAGAATTGTTTTATATATTTTAAATCATTCTGAGATGATTTCTTAAACTTCTAAAGTGATCAGAAGAATGTTTTCTGACTTTTGATAGGGGTGTTTCCTCACTTGGGACCTCCCGGACTGACCATTTTAATGAGATAATTACCATATTTGAATAAATTCGCGAATGAACTAAATAATTATGTGAAATACAAAATATACATTGCAGAAATGGATTCTACAGGGGGAAATACATGAGGATCAGCTGAGAAAAGTTTGGTATAGCCTTTTATGAATTAATTATTATATTTTTATATGCACAAGTACTTTAATTGACACATGTGCATATAACAGGGAAAATTATATAACTATAAGCTATTCAATAAAATGCTTTTTACCAAGCTTTTCACAGTTGATCCTTATGTATGTTTTCCTGTAGAATGTATTTCTGCAATGCATTTTTTTGTATTCTGTATAATTATATAATTAGCATATTTTACACATGGGTGGAAATAACAGGGAAACCCCTATAACAAAATGATGAAAGGCTCTATTAAACTTTTCTTAGCTGATCATTATGAATTTTGCCATGTAAGATCCATTTCTGCGCTGTACATCTTTTTATTGTGCATACTTAATGAGATAATTAACATTTTTGACACATGGGCGGAAACAACAGGTAAAACTATTACACTGTTTATTGTTACTATTGCCATTACTTGTTTTTGTGTGTATCTCTCTCTGTGTCCCCCCCCCCCCTCCCCTCTCATGGTCGAGGCAGATGGCCACCAACCCCAGAGTCTGATTCTCTGTGACGTTTCTTCCAAAAGGGGAGTTTTTCGTTAACACTGTTGCAACCTCTACTTGCTCTGGGACAATATTTGTCTCTTCTCTCCTCTCCTCTCCTCTCCTCTCCTCTCCTCTCCTCTCCTCTCCTCTCCTCTCCTCTCCTCTCCTCTTCTCTTCTCTTCTCTTGTTGTGATTTGACACTCTAATAAAATTGAATTAAATTGAATTATTCAAGTAATAATTAATATGGCTAATAATATTACTTATTAGGTTCATATTACTGTACATACTACATTTCATACAGTTCATACTACAACCCCAATTCCAATGAAGTTGAGAGGTTGTGAAAAATGTAAATAAAAAGAGAATACAGTGGTTTAAAAATCCTCTTAAACCTACATTCCCCAGGTTGATTTTAAGTCAGGGTGGTGGTCCCCTTTTTAATTCTTAGTCAAAGTAGTGGCCCCTGGTTTACAATTAATGGGAATCCATAACACTGGATGTAAGAATCCAGGATAGTACAATCATCTCATCTCCTAAGTAACTCAAAGCAAGGGTTAAATACCAAGCATTTTCCATTTTGGTGCATGCATGGGAGCACTATACACATGCTTAGCAGTAGGCTATTGCTCATTCCACAAATCTCTGATCCTTACAAAGGTCAATGATTAAAATATATATACAACACAATACAAAACTATTATTGCTGAGTTTATGTTTTTAAATGATATCTTGTCTAATGAATGAGTTCTAATGACTGATCTTTTTGAATCCTACCTGATAAATAAAAGTAGCAAAACACAAATAACTGAAACAAAAACTAAACTAAACTAAAACTACCTAACTGGGTCTATCATGTTTGTGCTTTGTGTCTCTATGCCTGTGTGGGGGGTAGGGGTGGGGTACCCTGGGGGAATCAATTATTTCTTTTTTCATTAATTTGGCTTATTTTTTTACTCATTATTTTGATTGTTTTATTTAGTGGATCTATTTAGCAGATCTAGAAGCACCGCCATTCTAATACTAATAATAAGATTTATTTCAACCTTTACTATTCCAAAGCTTGACTCCCATCTGTTAATCCTAGGTGGGGTCTTCAACTCTGTGACTAACTCGTTTATCGACCGTTCACACTCCAGTTCTACCACTGCAAACGCCATGGCCAGTACCCTATGCGACCTGTTGCCCCACCTAGGATTTATTGACTCCTGGTGTTATCTACAGTATATCCTACAACCAAAGCTTTTTCCTAAGGTTCTTTCATGTATTGATCTTTTATGGATAAGGCCCTCTTGTCTTCTGTCCAGTCTTCAGAATACGCCGCTATATTAATTTCTGACCACGCCCCACATATTTTAGATCTCTCTCTTTGTATCATGTAAACATCAGGGGGGGGGGGGGGATTTAATTCAGAGTTGCTGGCTAGTACTGAGTTCTACTTCCTACAAACTAAACAAACAGAAATGAATCGGCCTCTGCTTCTCTCCTATGGGAAATTTAAGGCCTTCATCTGGGGATTGAATTCATCATTTAATTCAATGTACATTCAAAAAAAGACAGCAATAACTTTTGGAAGTCAGTTTGGATATGAACCAACCATCTCACCAAGCTCATAATGAACAGCTACACATCTGAAACTTCAGAAACTTCACCCAACCACCAGCTGGGTGGGTGGTGGCCTACGCCTACAATAAGAACACAAACACTACAGGGGGGGTGTCATGTCCACAGCCCCCAAAACCTAGACCAACCCCATGAAGGCATTCCTACCACAGGAATATTACAGTGGGCTGTGTCCACAAGCAACTGTAAATAGTTTTTATGTGTTAAAGCCCCAAATAGTTCCTGGACAGAGCCCCTGAAGCTACCTTTAGAATAATGACCAAAACGCAATGACCAAAAGGCTATTCACCTGCAGCCAATGCTGGCCTCCGTCTAGGCCATCTCCTGTTCACTTAGAATTAGTGTTCCACAAGGTGACAGTCCAAAATAAATACACAGGTACATCACATGTTTTCCAGCTAACAGGGTGCTATGTTCCAGGGAAGAGGGTGTGCGTGTCTGTGTGGTAAACCTTTTTTATGGGGCCAAAAATTTGCTGCACAAACACACACACGCACGCACGCACGCACGCACGCGCACGCGCACGCGCACACACACACACACACACACACACACACACACACACACACACACACACACACGGGTGTGGGTGTTGTGTTCATAACAATCAAAAACAACCCTTAGCACCTTGTTTACAATCGTGTCTACACAGCGTGAATGATATTAGGTCTCTAGGACTTTGACATGACAAGGACTTCGATACGACGAGGGCGTGCTCCATCGCAGTCGCCACAGAAGCCCAATATAGGGCTTCTGTGGCGACACTGAAGGGGTCTACCCGTTCAGGTGGCATGTCTGGTTTCCATGGTGACGCTCCTCTACAGCGTACCTCTTGTCCACGTTGTCCAAGTTGTCCACAAGATGCCAAGAGCTGCGAGAAAAGCCTTCGACGGCCACAAGACTTATATATTGAGCACCGAGCCATTTATCAGTGACGTCCACATCTCAAGTCGGAGGAATCTTAAACTGGCAATTAGTAATCCCTGACCTGGCTGGATAAATATCAGTGATCAACCATTGTGTGAACTAGATAATGTGCAACGCAACTAAGTAATATAGTATATATAGTATAGACAGTTATGCAAACTCTGACTTCTATTTTCAGGACAAGAAATTGGAACAAGCAGACGTTACAGAACGCATTGGAGTCTATGGGCTCACATGAGTACATGAACCACGTGACCATCTGTTTTCTGCCCCCTCAATGTCGGAACTCTTCTACTAGATGACCTTTATGGAGGAGTAAATCTGAGAGTGTACAAATGTAGTGGAATAGTGCGGGGTCCATTTGGTTCCACTTGTAGGCCTACACTGCATTACTTAACATTGATTTTACATTAAAAAATATGAAACATGGAATGTGCGAGCCTATGAGGGCACCTGGAATGTTCCATGAGCACATTCCATGTGTACGAAATTAGTTCGCATGTATTGTTGTTACAAACAGCCTTCTTCCCTGGAACACAGCACCCAGTTAAAAGGAAAACACCCACAACCACATGCATGCACTTGTTTGCTACGGATGGTCGATACTTGAACCAACTTCCTTGTTGGCTCCTGATGATAAATAGGCGACTGCAGTCTCCTCTACTTCATCACAACTTCAAATCTCTGCTCAGCATCTTCTCATCCTCCATCATTGAACTCACTGGTGATTGCATTGTCTTCATTTATTGGCAGGATTTATTATTCTTTACTGTCTTCATCATTTGAATCCATTAGCTTACATTAATACTAAGTATATTTAACTACATGTTTCTCTAAATTGCTATTATTTACTAAACATATTTATTTACAGTTACTTCCTGAGAGCTCAGGCCATCTCTAGGAAAAAACAAATATATATATTTTCTTTCTTTTCCCCTTCAGAATGATGAGCAACTTCCTAAGCACTAACCAGGAGCTTCGTCAGGGAGACGTCCTGATGAGTAACAACAGGGACTTTAAGGCTGTCTTTCAGGTAAGCATACATTGTATGTCATTATAATAATCCAAGTGTTTATTTGCATTGTTAGAACTGATGTCATGTTGTACATAATAGTAAATAGGTCCATGAGCCAGACAATATGTCATTACAAAATGATTTGGAAAATTCATTTACTTCATACTATATTACGTCATACTATAGGGTCAATTTAAGTACATGTGAAAATAATTCCAAGGGAGTAGCTTTTTCATATTTATCCCACATTTTGCTGTCATGACCTCCACAGATTTAAAGTTCTCAGTCCTGGGGACTGATTTCACACCTGATAATTTCATAGGGGTCATTTAATGAGATCAGGGTAAACTTTCAAAAATCTTTTTCAGTCTTGAGATTGTTTACAGTACATGAAATACACCATGAAAATTCCACAGCTGTTTGAGCATAAACAATAAGTTCAGTAGACTAATCGACTATTTAATCGAGCCTTCCTCATTGACTGATTTCACTTACAAAAATGGTTCTTCTTTGAGTTATGTACTGCTTAATTCCCAAAGGAATTGCAAGTGTAAATGATCAATGAAAATGACAAAAATGTAATTTAAAAATTTGTTTTAATTCAAAGGTTTCCTCAATTGTTTGTGTCATTCACTTAAATTAACCCTATAAACAATTTAATATATGGTATGGTTTTGACAAATCATTTTGTTATTATGGTTACATTTGGGCCTCTGGCTCAAATCTGGCTTGATTCAGTATTTAGATATTTGCCGCCCACCCCTACTTATGCAAACCCATTATTATACAGTAACTTCATACTCCATTTAACCATGATATATTACATCTATCGTGAATAATACATTCAATACATGCTCCTAATACATTAGGGGGCCGTGCTTTTTCATTTACTGTTTTCATTTATTTTTAAAACATTGTTTTATTTGTTTGGCCGCAACCAGTGTGGTGCCGAGGATGCTAAAATGAACATCAAATCTATCTATCTTTCTAAATACTGAATCAAGTAACTTATAAACTGTCTGCGGTGTTCACATAAGGCTGAGTAGATGACAAGTAGTAGATGACAAAATCACAAAAAAAAACTTTTTAAAAGTGAAATACACCTTTGATACTAGTTTTTTTCTCCCTCTTACAGACTGACAGCAACTTTGTGGTGTACAAGTGGCAACCTATCTGGGCATCAAACACATGTAACTATGATGGCTACAAGATCATTCTTCAAGAGGACGGCAACTTGGTCATGTACCATAAGTCTGGCCAACCAACCTGGGCTACTAACACCGGTGCCATTGGCCAGGACTTCCGCCAGATGCGTCTCACAATGACCGACGATGGAAAACTGGAGCTGAGCGGTGGAAAATATCTTTGGAACTCTGGTGAAAATGAAGGGAAATTGATGAAATAATCATGAAAATGTCCTACTGATGTGTAACTGTCTGTTGAAAAAGGAAAATAAAATGAAAGAAAATGTCCAACTAGACAGTAAATTCAGTCATCAGCATGATGTACTTGTAAACTGTTGATGAAATAAAGAGCTATAATCATATTTGTTTCCAGTGTCCAAACTTCTGAGCAATATAAACACATTAATGATCATTTGTCTTGACCAATAAGTAAAATAGGCTAATAACAATGAATTAAGTGGGCCTGAAATATGGGATAATAAGGGAAGTGCTCATCTGTCTTCAGTTTATATGATCAAATAAATAATAGCGTATACATATAGTCTACATAGTCTACCATGGATATTATTAAAAAAAAAACACACACATTGGAGATATATAGACAATAATTCATGCTTTCTATACAACTGCAATGTTGGTGAGTTTTAAGTCATTTCATAGATTTAGATTAAGTATTTTTGTTTCCTAGCAATGTTATTGGCAGCAAACTGCCTGGTTACCTGTTTGCTGAAAGTTGGTTGTAACTGTACCTGCTTTCATACGTCTCCATGGGTGACAGATAATGATAATAATTCTATGATCTACACGTTGAAAAATAGGTTACTAAAAGGTTTCCTTTTATTCTTTCACTGGAGGGACATGACATACAATACCACGATAGACTTGATGTATTGAGGCAGAAACATGAATAGTCATAATGACAAAATAAAAAGATGTGACCTTAGCTTACTTGTGCAATCAGAGTTTGTGAGTACTGTAATCTTTGGGAATGACGGCAAGGTCCGTCAGCCAATTTAAGACCACCATTGGTCGGAGCACAATCAGCTGGTTAAGTGTGCACAGTATGTGTGTATGCCGGAGAAAGAATGGTCACAGGTCCCGAATTAGCTGTTGGTGGTGATGTAACTAGGGTATTTCAAGTTTGGTATAAGGTCATATTACCAACTTGAAATAGACATTTTAGTGTGGTGTGATATGTATTTCCGTAGGATTTTTGTGCTAAAATTGATTTTTTTGCAGATCTTGGTTCTATAGGGTCCAAACTATGGAAAAATGAGGGGGTGCAAATTTTCCCGCCCCCCGCCCCCTTTCTGGGGGGGTCATCTATTCGGGACCTCCCAGAACAGTATGCTAGCCAGTTAATGTCCAATTTTCACAATATTAGAATTGTTTTATATATTTTAAATCATTCTGAGATGATTTCTTAAACTTCTAAAGTGATCAGAAGAATGTTTTCTGACTTTTGATAGGGGTGTTTCCTCACTTGGGACCTCCCGGACTGACCATTTTAATGAGATAATTACCATATTTGAATAAATTCGCGAATGAACTAAATAATTATGTGAAATACAAAATATACATTGCAGAAATGGATTCTACAGGGGGAAATACATGAGGATCAGCTGAGAAAAGTTTGGTATAGCCTTTTATGAATTAATTATTATATTTTTATATGCACAAGTACTTTAATTGACACATGTGCATATAACAGGGAAAATTATATAACTATAAACTATTCAATAAAATGCTTTTTACCAAGCTTTTCACAGTTGATCCTTATGTATGTTTTCCTGTAGAATTTATTTCTGCAATGCAATTTTTTGTATTCTGTATAATTATATAATTAGCATATTTTACACATGGGTGGAAATAACAGGGAAACCCCTATAACAAAATGATGAAAGGCTCTATTAAACTTTTCTTAGCTGATCATTATGAATTTTGCCATGTAAGATCCATTTCTGCGCTGTACATCTTTTTATTGTGCATACTTAATGAGATAATTAACATTTTTGACACATGGGCGGAAACAACAGGTAAAACTATTACACTGTTTATTGTTACTATTGCCATTACTTGTTTTTGTGTGTATCTCTCTCTGTGTCCCCCCCCCCCCCCCTCCCCTCTCATGGTCGAGGCAGATGGCCACCAACCCCAGAGTCTGATTCTCTGTGACGTTTCTTCCAAAAGGGGAGTTTTTCGTTAACACTGTTGCAACCTCTACTTGCTCTGGGACAATATTTGTCTCTTCTCTCCTCTCCTCTCCTCTCCTCTCCTCTCCTCTCCTCTCCTCTCCTCTCCTCTCCTCTCCTCTCCTCTCCTCTCCTCTCCTCTTCTCTTCTCTTCTCTTGTTGTGATTTGACACTCTAATAAAATTGAATTAAATTGAATTATTCAAGTAATAATTAATATGGCTAATAATATTACTTATTAGGTTCATATTACTGTACATACTACATTTCATACAGTTCATACTACAACCCCAATTCCAATGAAGTTGAGAGGTTGTGAAAAATGTAAATAAAAAGAGAATACAGTGGTTTAAAAATCCTCTTAAACCTACATTCCCCAGGTTGATTTTAAGTCAGGGTGGTGGTCCCCTTTTTAATTCTTAGTCAAAGTAGTGGCCCCTGGTTTACAATTAATGGGAATCCATAACACTGGATGTTAGAATCCAGGATAGTACAATCATCTCATCTCCTAAGCAGTGTTGGGCAGTAACTAATTTTAGATTACATATTACTGTAATATTATTACTTTTGCTCCAAAAAGTAAAGTAACGAGATTACTCTGCAAAAATGGGTAATAAGTAACGCATTACTTTGCAAGTAACGCCAAGTTACTTTTAAAATGAGCTTGTTGTTGCTTGCAAAAATAGAACAGATTTACAAGCTATCGACAGGTACTAGATTGTAGATCCAGTCCACACGCTGCATCCTGCGCACAGTTATGTACACTACAAATTGCTTGCTGCTTTATTTTGTATTTTATTTTTAAATACAAGACCTCAACTGTCTTTGAAAACAATTGTGAAAAAGTTTAAAAACTTGGGAGAACTTGGGAAAGTAATTAAGTAATATGTAATATATTACTCTTTGATTCCAGTAATAAGTAAAGTAATGATATTACTTTGTCTAAGGGGTAACGAGTAAAGTAAAGAAGTTACTTTCCTAAGTAATATTGACCAACACTGCTCCTAAGTAACTCAAAGCAAGGGTTAAATACCAAGCATTTTCCATTTTGGTGCATGCATGGGAGCACTATACCATGCTTAGCAGTAGGCTATTGCTCATTCCACAAATCTCTGATCCTTACAAAGGTCAATGATTAAAATATATATACAACACAATACAAAACTATTATTGCTGAGTTTAGGTTTTTAAATGATATCTTGTCTAATGAATGAGTTCTAATGATCTTTTTGAATCCTACCTGATAAATAAAAGTAGCAAAACACAAATAACTGAAACAAAAACTAAACTAAACTAAAACTACCTAACTGGGTCTATCATGTTTGTGCTTTGTGTCTCTATGCCTGTGTGGGGGGTAGGGGTGGGGTACCCTGGGGGAATCAATTATTTCTTTTTTCATTAATTTGGCTTATTTTTTTACTCATTATTTTTGAAGCACCGCCATTCTAATACTAACAATAAGATTTATTTCAACCTTTACTATTCCAAAGCTTGACTCCCATCTGTTAATGCTAGGTGGGGTCTTCAACTCTGTGACCAACTCGTTTATCGACCGTTCACACTCCAGTTCTACCACTGCAAACGCCATGGCCAGTACCCTATGCGACCTGTTGCCCCACCTAGGATTTATTGACTCCTAGTGTTATATACCTGTAGAGTATCCTACGACCAAAGCTTTTTCCTAAGGTTCTTTCATGTATTGATCTTTTATTGATAAGGCCCTCTTGTCTTCTGTCCAGTCTTCAGAATACGCCTCTATATTAATTTCTGACCACGCCCCACATATTTTAGATCTCTCTCTTTGTATCATGTAAACATCAGGGGGGGGGGGGGGGGGGTGGAAATTTAATTCAGAGTTGCTGGCTAGTACTGAGTTCTACTTCCTACAAACAAACAGAAATGAATCGGCCTCTGCTTCTCTCCTATGGGAAAATTTAAGGCCTTCATCTGGGGATTGAATTCATCATTTAATTCAATGTACATTCAAAAAAAGACAGCAATAACTTTTGGAAGTCAGTTTGGATATGAACCAACCATCTCACCAAGCTCATAATGAACAGCTACACATCTGAAACTTCAGAAACTTCACCCAACCACCAGCTGGGTGGGTGGTGGCCTACGCCTACAATAAGAACACAAACACTACAGGGGGGGTGTCATGTCCACAGCCCCCAAAACCTAGACCAACCCCATGAAGGCATTCCTACCACAGGAATATTACAGTGGGCTGTGTCCACAAGCAACTGTAAATAGTTTTTATGTGTTAAAGCCCCAAATAGTTCCTGGACAGAGCCCCTGAAGCTACCTTTAGAATAATGACCAAAACGCAATGACCAAAAGGCTATTCACCTGCAGCCAATGCTGGCCTCCGTCTAGGCCATCTCCTGTTCACTTAGAATTAGTGTTCCACAAGGTGACAGTCCAAAATAAATACACAGGTACATCACATGTTTTCCAGCTAACAGGGTGCTATGTTCCAGGGAAGAGGGTGTGCGTGTCTGTGTGGTAAACCTTTTTTATGGGGCCAAAAATTTGCTGCACAAACACACACGCACACACACACACACACACGCACGCACGTACACACGCATGCACACACGCACACACGCACACACGCACACACACACACACACACACACACACACACACACACACACACACACACACACACACACACACACACACACACACACACACACACACACACACACACACACACACACACACACACACACACACTCCCTGGAAGACAGCATATTAGCTGGAAAACACGTGATGTACCTGTATGGTTGGGACGGTTACTTTCATATTGTGGGTGTTGTGTTCATAACAATCAAAAACAACCCTTAGCACCTTGTTTACAATCGTGTCTACACAGCGTGAATGATATTAGGTCTCTCGGACTTTGACATGACAAGGACTTCGATACGACGAGGGCGTGCTCCATCGCAGTCGCCACAGAAGCCCAATATAGGGCTTCTGTGGCGACACTGAAGGGGTCTACCCGTTCAGGTGGCATGTCTGGTTTCCATGGTGACGCCCTCTACAGCGTACCTCTTGTCCACGTTGTCCAAGTTGTCCACAAGATGCCAAGAGCTGCGAGAAAAGCCTTCGACGGCCACAAGACTTATATATTGAGCACCGAGTCATTTATCAGTGACGTCCACATCTCAAGTCGGAGGAATCTTAAACTGGCAATTAGTAATCCCTGACCTGGCTGGATAAATATCAGTGATCATCCATTGTGTGAACTAGTGCAACGCAACTAAGTAATATAGTATATATAGTATAGACAGTTATGCAAACTCTGACTTCTATTTTCAGGACAACAAATTGGAACAAGCTGGCATTACAGAACGCATTGGAGTCTATGGGCTCACATGAGTACATGAACCACGTGACCATCTGTTTTCTGCCCCCTCAATGTCGGAACTCTTCTACTAGATGACCCTTATGGGAGGGGTAAATCTGAGAGTGTACAAATGTAGTGGAATAGTGCGGGGTCCATTTGGTTCCACTTGTAGGCCTACACTGCATTACTTAACATTGATTTTACATTAAAAAATATGAAACATGGAATGTGCGAGCCTATGAGGGCACCTGGAATGTTCCATGAGCACATTCCATGTGTACGAAATTAGTTCGCATGTATTGTTGTTACAAACAGCCTTCTTCCCTGGAACACAGCACCCAGTTAAAAGGGAAACACCCACAATCACATGTATGCACTTGTTTGCTACGGATGGTCGATACTTGAACCAACTTCCTTGTTGGCTCCTGATGATAAATAGGCGACTGCAGTCTCCTCTACTTCATCACAACTTCAAATCTCTGCTCAGCATCTTCTCATCCTCCATCATTGAACTCACTGGTGATTGCATTGTCTTCATTTATTGGCAGGATTTATTATTCTTTACTGTCTTCATCATTTGAATCCATTAGCTTACATTAATACTAAGTATATTTAACTACATGTTTCTCTAAATTGCTATTACTTACTAAACATATTTATTTACAGTTACTTCCTGAGAGCTCAGGCCATCTCTAGGAAAAAATAAATATATATATTTTCTTTCTTTTCCCCTTCAGAATGATGAGCAACTTCCTAAGCACTAACCAGGAGCTTCGTCAGGGAGACGTCCTGATGAGTAACAACAGGGACTTTAAGGCTGTCTTTCAGGTAAGCATACATTGTATGTCATTATAATAGTCCAAGTGTTTATTTGCATTGTTAGAACTGATGTCATGTTGTACATAATAGTAAATAGGTCCATGAGCCAGACAATATGTCATTACAAAATGATTTGGAAAATTAATTTACTTCATACTATATTACATCATACTATAGGGTCAATTTAAGTACATGTGAAAATAATTCCAAGGGAGTAGCTTTTTCATATTTATCCCACATTTTGCTGTCATGACCTCCACAGATTTAAAGTTCTCAGTCCTGGGGACTGATTTCACGCCTGATAATTTCATAGGGGTCATTTAATGAGATCAGGGTAAACTTTCAAAATTCTTTTTCAGTCTTGAGATTGTTTACAGTACATGAAATACACCATGAAAATTCCACAGCTGTTTGATCATAAACAATAAGTTTAGTAGACTAATCGACTATTTAATCAAGCCTTGCCTCATTCACTGATTTCACTTACAAAAATGGTTCTTCTTTGAGTTATGTACTGCTTAATTCCCAAAGGAATTGCAAGTGTAAATGATCAATGAAAATGACAAAAATGTAATTTAAAAATTTGTTTTAATTCAAAGGTTTCCTCAATTGTTTGTGTCATTCACTTAAATTAACCTTATAAACAATTTAATATATGGTATGGTTTTGACAAATCATTTTGTTATCATGGTTATACATTTGGGCCTCTGGCTCAAATCTGGCTTGAATCTGGCTCGATTCAGTATTTAGATATTTGCCGCCCACCCCTTCTTATGCAAACGCATTATTATACAGTAACTTCATACTCCATTTAACCATGATATATTACATCTATCATGAATAATACATTCAATACATGCTCCTAATACATTAGGGGGCCATGCTTTTTCATTTACTGTTTTCATTTATTTTTAAAACATTGTTTTATTTGTTTGGCCGCAACCAGTGTGGTGCCGAGGATGCTAAAATGAACATCAAATCTATCTATCTATCTAAATACTGAATCAAGTAACTTATAAACTGTCTGCGGTGTTCACATAAGGCTGAGTAGATGACAAGCAGTAGATGACAAAATCACAAAAAAAAAACTTTTTAAAAGTGAAATACGCCTTTGATACTAGTTTTATTCTCCCTCTTACAGACTGACAGCAACTTTGTGGTGTACAAGTGGCAACCTATCTGGGCATCAAACACATGTAACTTTGATGGCTACAAGATCATTCTTCAAGAGGACGGCAACTTGGTCATGTACCATAAGTCTGGCCAACCAACCTGGGCTACTAACACCGGTGCCATTGGCCAGGACTTCCGCCAGATGCGTCTCACAATGACCGACGATGGAAAACTGGAGCTGAGCGGTGGAAAACATCTTTGGAACTCTGGTGAAAATGAAGGGAAATTGATGAAATAATCATGAAAATGTCCTACTGATGTGTAACTGTCTGTTGAAAAAGGAAAATAAAATGAAAGAAAATGTCCAACTAGACAGTAAATTCAGTCATCAGCATGATGTACTTGTAAACTGTTGATGAAATAAAGAGCTATAATCATATTTGTTTCCAGTGTCCAAACTTCTGAGCAATATAAACACATTAATGATCATTTGTATTGACAAATAAGTAAAATAGGCTAATAACAACGAATTAAGCAGGCCTGAAATATGGGATAAGGGAAGTGCCTCATCTGTCTTCAGTTTATATGATCAAATAAATAATAGCGTATACATATAGTCTACATAGTCTACCATGGATATTATTTAAAAAAAAAAACACATTGGAGATATATAGACAATAATTCATGCCTTCTGTACAACTGCAATGTTGGTGAGTTTTAAGTCATTTCATAGATTTAGATATTTTCACTTATGGAAAGTTGACACTCAGTCTAGATGAGGTGGGTGTGTGCTGGTAGGAAAATCATGCTTGTGCACACTCTATTGTTGTAATTATTTGGATCCTTGTAACAATTTCAATAGTAATAGATTAAGTATTTTTGTTTCCTAGCAATGTTATTGGCAGCAAACTGCCTGGTTACTGGTTTGCTGAAAGTTGGTTGTAACTGTACCTGCTTTCATACGTCTCCATGGGTGACAGATAATGATAATAATTCTATGATCTACATGTTGAAAAAAAGGTTACTAAAAGGTTTCCTTTTATTCTTCCACTGGTACTGAAGGGACATGACATACAATACCGCGATAGCCTTGATGTAGAGGCAGAAACATGAATAGTCATAATGACAAAATAAAAAGATGTGACCTTAGCTTACTTGTGCAATCAGAGTTCGTGAGTACTGTAATCGCTGAGAATGTCGGCAAGGTCCGTCGGCCAATCAAAGACTACCATTGGTCGGAGCACAATCAGCTGGTTAAGTGTGCACAGTATGTGTGTATGCCGGGGAAAGAATGGTCACAGATCCCGAATTAGCTGTTGGTGGTGATGTAACTAGGTTATTTCAAGTTTGGTATAAGGTCATAGTACCAACTTGAAATAGACATTTGTTAGTAGTGTTGTCTTCTCTCTGACTTAATTAATTTACTGTGGAATACGAAATCAACTTGGGTGCCCTTATAAAGATGACGCTCCTCAGGCAGGACCTTTAAGTTTCAAAACATGTCTTGTTTATTACAAACACAACATGGACCTCGCAGGATCCGTGAATCTTGCAATGCCGTCCCCCACTTCTCTCACATTGAAAATATTTTGGGGCAAAAATTTGTTTTTTGACTTGTCATTTACTTTTATTGATACAATTAGCATTGTAAACCATCTTTCTCAATATGCTGTACGTGTCTTTTTGAAGTGCTGCCAAGCACTTCCCTTAGACAATGTACAAGATGTGTGTGTCTGTGTCTGCCTGCCTGGTGTGTCTGTAGCTGCGTGCCTGCATGGGAATGGTCCCATTGTGCTTGTTTCTCTGAACATGTGGCAACATGCATAGCAACGTGCATAGCACCACGTCACAGAAAAGCTCATTGATTGGCTAACACGGCGCAAAAGAGCCAGTCTTATTCGTCGAACAGAGCAGAGCCATCTAGTAGAAGGCTTGCGACATTGAGGGGGCAGAAAACAATGCGTATGATCCAATACACTTAAATGCATTCGCTAACCTCGGTTGTCCCAATTCAATACAAGTATATAGATGGGCCGCCATTGAAGTGGCCCCATGAAGTCGACAGAGTTTTCGCGTAACTAAAGGCTCTGGCCTCTAGTAAGCACACAGCCACAGGCTATGCTCCGCCCCCTCCAGGAAGCTTTTCAGCTGAGCTCTGACCGTCCGCTCTGTAGTGGAGGAGCGTAGCGCTCAGCAAACACCAGCCAACGGCTGGACTTTGGCTTAGTTATCAATAATATGTGTATATAAAATATATCTAACTCATTGAATCTGCTAGTTAGATCGATTTTGTTCTTATAAAATAGTTGGTTGGTGCCCAAGTATTAATATTACGAAGATAGCTTTTGTCATTTTCACTGCCTGGGACTTATCGTTCACTTACAATGGGCTTTGGTGGAACTCCGAACTCTAAAAACGTTTTTTTTTTTAAATAGCGGCTGTACCTGAAATATTAGTGGAGATTTAGCATAGAAATGAATATAAAATCATATGAACGCTTTGTTTGCTAACCTACAAGCACTCGAAAGTCATTTTCTGCTATAGATATGTCTCTCCATCTAACACGTCTTCAAGTCACCTCCCTGGGCACAGAGGCTGATGGACAGCACGCTGCTGCTGGTGGTGGTGGTGGTGCACGGAGCTATATGCTGTCTCGACAGTGTAAAAAAAATGATGTTTATCTTGTTCCAGAACACTGAAATTGATCAATTTCTCCCTTAATGCATAGAATGGTTAGGTGTAATGACATTTCTTCTGTTTGCACAAGACAAGATTTAAAAAGGTCGATTTAAATAAATAATATTGTCAACACCAAAATAGTGCGATACCAGGGCAGTTTTCACCCAAGGCAAGCCAGAGGATCCCAAACGTTTTTATGTCTCCAAATTTAGGACCCCCAAATTGACATTGATGAGCATACGGTCCCATTAAAAAATGAGGGAGTCCAGGACTAGGGTTGCCAACTTTGAGATCTTGAAATAAGGAACACTTCTATGACCGTGACACGCGACCGTTAGGTTAGGAAAGTCGTGGTTAGGTTTCTGGTGGAGCTGGTTGGAGCGTTGCCAACTACCCAACTACGGATAAGCGGATGAAGATGGAGGGATTTCATATACCATATTAACCTCTGGGGTCAGTAAGGAAGGGGTAGGCCGGTATACTGTAGGCCTATTGCACTGTATACTGTTAATCCATTATGAACAAGTAGTCCATTGTCTTTATAACCTTAAGAATCTTGATTTTAGAAGTTTGTTAAATGGGCAAAATCTTTATTGAATACACACATTTATTAGACTTTACTAATAAACAATCAACCAAATATTAGCCTATATATAGCCTGGCTATAGGCATATGCCCACATCAGCAGCATTAGGCAGGGAAATAGAAAAAGTACTTAACATCTTGTAAAAACACAGATAAACATCAAATCGATCTCTGGGTGCAGTTTCAGTCATGAGAACAGAGTCTGTGACAGTTGTTGTGGGGAGTTTGCATAACTCTCTTACTCTATGGGTCTGGGAGTTTGCGCAACTCTCTAAGTCTAAGGCTTTGGGTACGGCAGGATTTGGCACACAGAGAAGCAGAGCTACCAGCGCACGCCGCACACACACATGCAGATCTGCAGCCACGGGGAGGTTTTGGTTTGGTTTCTGCTCGTGAGAGGTCCTGTGTGCACTCACCACAGAGCAATTGTGCTGTCTTAAATATATCTCCGGTTTTATTTCGTTCACTACTGTTAAATTCAGTGTTGATGTTTGTGCGACAGATCACACAGGAGGCATTAAGGAAAATACGGAACAAACCGCGTTCCGTATCGATTCAATACGGAACGCATCATTTTATGCTGAAATAAGGAACGATTCCGTATTTTACGGAATGGTTGGGAACCCTACCAGGGACCCCCAAATATTGATTTGGATGGCTCTAGCAGCAATTCTCAACCTGTTTAGTTTCAGGGACCACTGAGTTACTGTCGTATCTGGAGAGAACCCACATTAAAATAAATAGTTAACTTTCAGTTAGTTTAAACTATTGCACAAGCGACTCTCTTAAAGGCCTGTGTGCAGTATGTTAATGATTTGGATATTGCCAAAGGCAAATAGCATTCTTTAACTGGTCAAGGCTTGGCCAGATCTTCATATGGCCTGTAGGTAACCTGTAACTTTCCAGTCCACTCACATGCACTCTCTCTCACACACACACACACACACACACACACACAACCACACACTCACACGCACACACTCACATGCACTCTCGTGCACGCGCATAGCCACACCCTCACATGTGCTGACACACACAGAGCCATACACACACCACACACACACACACACACACACACACACACACACACACACACACACACATGCACGGACGTAGACCCCACCTACATAGACACACCCATACCTGTACTGGTTTTGTAATATAAGCATTTAGTCCGTGGGACGCCAGGAAAAATACCGCCATCAAAAGGGACAAGACATATGTGGTATCATTACGTTCGTCTGACATCCAGGAATGCAAAAATGTGTGATAGCAGTTTCAGAAGAGTAGCTGAATACAGTTTTTTGGCATTTATATCTGATAAAATGTTGTAATAACTTCATAACTTGAAATGCATTGATTTTACGCCCCATAAATGTATTGAACATTAATATAAAGTTGAGCATTACGAACGATTTGGTACCAACTACATGTCTGTATCTCCTACGGTTCTCGAGATACAGTATATAGGTACATTCACAGATGGAGGAGAGCAAGACATTTGTAACATTGATTTTTAAGTCAATCAAATGGTGATACAGGCATGAGAATTGGTACACACACTCTTCAAACCCCACTATTTCTAAAAGTACTGCGTGCCCTGCAAAATTCCAAGATGGCACCCCCCAAAATCCAAGATGTCCGTCCAAAAATGTGGTTTTTCCTTCATAACTCAAATTACAAAGATCTTAAGCCCCATAAATGTATTGAACGTTAATATAAAGTCAGGCATTACGGACATTTTGATACCAAGTACATGGCTGTATGTACTACGGTTCTTGAGTTACAACATATACGTAGTGATGTGGCACCATAAGTGTAACATTTTGGCATGTTTCACTCTTTAACTCTAAGATCCCTTTATCACCATTTATTCTATTTTCAGGAAATGGACCTACATGTATCTGCTATCATAAACCACTTCAAGTTTTTCAATTGATGAAACGGGTCGGGAGTTATTAAGCCAATTGTGAAGGGCTGTTTCTGTGCTAAAATTGCTGCGTACATTCTGCGAATATAAGCCACCCAGAAATGTCTGTCTGTGCATCTGTCCTTCACAATAAGTGTATATGTGAAGTGGACGCACCAAGTGTACCATGTGTCATACTATAATTGTATAATGTGCAAAAAGTGGTAATTGTAATATATGCAATAGTGTAATAGAGCTAATAGTGTAATATATGCAGTCTATAGCGGTATACTGTAATAGGGTAATGTATGTAATAAGTGCCACAGTGTAACATGTGTAATAGTGTAATAGGGTAATATGTGTAATAGTGTCATAGTGTAACATGTGTAATAGTGTAATATGTTTATATGTGTAATAGTGGCATAGTGTAACATGTGTAATAGTGTAATAGGTTGATATGTGTAATAGTGGCATAGTGTAACATGTGTAATAGCATAATAGTGTAACATGTGTAATAGCATAATAGGGTAATATGTGTAATAGTGTCATAGTGTAACATGTGTAATAGGGTAATAGTGTAATATATGCAATAGTGTAATAGGGCTAATAGTGTAATGTCTGTGCATTATGGTAATAGTGTAATATATTACTGTAATATTGGTATAGCATAATAGCGTAATATGTGTACTAGTGTCATATTGTGACATGTGTAATAGGCAAGTATGTGTATCATGTGTAATGGTGTAATAGGACAATTACACTAGACCACTATTCAACATATTACACTATTACCCTAATGCACATATATTTCACTATTACACCATTACATATATTACCCTATTACACTATTACATATATTACCCTATTACGCTGTTACACAATTGCATATATTACACTATTACATGATTGTGTATATTGCACTATTACCCTAATGTACATATATTGCACTATTACACTATTACACATATTACCCTATTACACTATGACACTATTACACATATTTCCTATTACACTATTAGCCTAATGCACAAATATCACACTATTACACTTATTACCCTATTACACATGTTACACTATGACACTATTACACATATTACCCTATTACCCTATTACACATGTTACACTATGACACTATTACACATATTACCCTATTACCCTATTACCCTATTACACATGTTACACTATGACACTATTACACATATTAACCTATTACAGTATTACACGTTACACTACGACACTATTACACATATTACCCTATTACCCTATTACACATGTTACACTATGACACTATTACACATATTACCCATGTTACACTATGACACTATTACACATATTACCCTATTACACATATTGCTCTATTACAGTATTACACGTTACACTACGACACTATTACATATTACCCACATTATACACATTATACCATTATACTATGACACATGCTACACTTGGTGCGTCCGCTTCACATATACACTTATTGTGAAGGACAGATGCACAGACAGACATTTCTGGGTGGCTTATATTCGCAGAATGTAAGCAGCAATTTTAGCACTGAAACAGCCCTTCACAATTGGCTTAATAACTCCCGACCCGTTTCATCAATTGAAAAACTTGAAGTGGTTTATGATAGCAGATACATGTAGGTCCATTTCCTGAAAATAGAATAAATGGTGATAAAGGGATCTTAGAGTTAAAGAGTGAAACATGCCAAAATGTTACACTTATGGTGCCACATCACTACGTATATGTTGTAACTCAAGAACCGTAGTACATACAGCCATGTACTTGGTATCAAAATGTCCGTAATGCCCGACTTTATATTAACGTTCAATACATTTATGGGGCTTAAGATCTTTGTAATTTGAGTTATGAAGGAAAAACCGCATTTTTGGACGGACATCTTGGATTTTGGGGGGTGCCATCTTGGAATTTTGCAGGGCACGCAGTACTTTTAGAAATAGTGGGGTTTGAAGAGTGTGTGTACCAATTCTCATGCCTGTATCACCATTTGATTGACTTAAAAATCAATGTTACAAATGTCTTGCTCTCCTCCATCTGTGAATGTACCTATATACTGTATCTCGAGAACCGTAGAAGATACAGACATGTAGTTGGTACCAAATCGTTCGTAATGCTCAACTTTATATTAACGTTCAATACATTTATGGGGCGTAAAATCAATGCATTTCAAGTTATGAAGTTATTACAACATTTTATCAGATATAAATGCCAAAAAACTGTATTCAGCTACTCTTCTGAAACTGCTATCACACATTTTTGCATTCCTGGATGTCAGACGAACGTAATGATACCACATATGTCTTGTCCCTTTTGATGGCGGTAAATTGCCATTTTTTGCCTGGCGTCCCACGGACTAATTGGTCAGTTTGGGACTCGAGGCAGAGACTGACACAGACACTGACACAGAAACAGGGAGACAGACACTGAGGGACAGGAGATCCTGCCACACAGGGAGAGAGACTCTCTCTCTCTCTCTCTCTCTCTCTCTCTCTCTCTCTCTCTCTCTCTCTCTCTCTCTCTCTCTCTCTCTCTCTCTCTCGCCCTCACTCCACAATGCGTTTTGTTATACCTATGCTGTTAAGAATTGTCTGTCCTTGACTTTAGTCAAGTCACTATGCTCATTGATAATAAAAGACCACGATTGAGACAACGAAGAACCATTGCCTTGGATCTCCTTCCTTCCTGATGCACACACAAATAAGACCCTTTCCCGGGCGGGCCGCACCCGGGAACGCACCGATGACCCAATGCCATGCGGCGCCATTTAACTTCATTACAACAACATGGCTATAGTGTGGTGACCACTGGCATATTTTCTGCATTGAAAAGAACCCATAATTTACTGTATTCAGTATTAGTTCCCAATCGATTTACAGTTTTAAGGTAGTGGTGCTGTGGACTTGCATTTGCCATGCAGGCTTATAGCCCCAATTATTCTAAAGTGTGTTTTAGTATACTGTAGCCACACACGCAGCACTTCATTTCACACGGGTGTGATTTTTAATAGTGTGTATGTGTGCGTTGTGCAGGTACAGGCAAATGCACATGCATGTGTGCGTGCACGTGTCGTGACTACAACACTGGTCCCACATACAAAACGTACATTACCTTCTATAGAGATGCGCAGTGACGTCACCGCCCCTGTTCCTCTAGTGGATTCCCCATTCATTTTTCTCATATATATTTTTCTTATACAAGAATGATAATATTTATGTTAAGGTGGATATATTTATGATAGAGAGTAGAGAAACTCAGTGTAACTAAAGTGTAAAGAAAAGAGCAGGGTTATAACAATTAACTAAAACTAAGAAACAAAAGCTAGAATTAAAAAAAAATACATTTGAGTTACCTCGTAGAGGTAACTCAGAGTTTGATTTTCGGCTCAGAGTTTGATTTTCGGTGATCATCACAACCACCATTGCCTACAATATGACGTCATACCACCGCAATCACTGGATCACAGATGAGCTAGGTGGGTCAGGTGTTTCCATATATTGTTATTCTTACTGCCATGATATCAACATCGTATCGCTAGGTTTAAAATTGTGTTTTTACATATATATATTTATGCATTTAATAAATTTGTTCCTGTCAGAAAGACGTTACCCTGCTAAATTTAAATGTATGATTCAACGTTTCATATATGAAATATGTTTAGAATTGCCTTAAAATGTTGCAGTTGATTGAACTTTTCATGGTCCATCTTGATTAGAAAAGTGTTAACATGTTCTAGTATAATAAAAGCAAAGTAATTAATGGGAAAATATCACAAATACATCGATATATCGAATAACAGCATAAACTCTAATTGCAGGTAAAGACAATGGGCTCCATTTCATTACCGCTAAACCCCATATCCCTTAATTTCTTTGCCTTTTTGAACTATTTAAAAAAAAACATTTTCAGTAGTTTAAATGACCAGTCTACAAGCTCACAACATGTTAATAGATTGATGTTGAAATATTCCAAAAACTTTTTCAAAATAGTAAAAACGAAAGGGATTAGGGATAAGGGGTTTAGCATGTAACGAAAATGGTGTGTGTGTGTGTGTGTGTGTGTGTGTGTGTGTGTGTGTGTGTGTGTGTGTGTGTGTGTGTGTGTGTGTGTGTGTGTGTGTGTGTGTGTGTGTGTGTTTTATTGCCTTCACCTGTTGCACTACTGTTACTTATTGCTCTGTGGATGAGTAATATATCTCGAAATGCATTGGTGTGACAAATAAAAAACCTTGGACCGTGAACCATTGATTATTAGGAGATGAGATAAGCGGTAAGAGGAATATTGTGCCAGTCACTTTAATCCTAATTGGATACTCTATTGATTTCTTACAGGGACAAGGCCTGCATTGACCACTGTGCTACGAACTGAATTAAATTGGCTGTCTGAACCTTCAAGTTACTTCAGTCACCCCATTTAATTGTTGCATACTAAAAGTACTGACATAAAAATATCAATGTTGATGAGTTTACTTTCATTTTTAAAAACATTCCATATGGAATTATGAAGTATAAGTTATTGTAATTGAATCTGACACTTTCCTTGCAACATTATCCTTCATATATACTGTAGATACTGTATATCTTTCATTGTATTTACTTCTTCACTTTTTTGTTTAAACAACCATTAGTGTAAATTAAGACGTTGAACACAAAGGTGTTTACAGATCTTTATTTCATCAACAGTTAAATTCACCATGCTGATGAATTTACTGTCTAGTAGACATTTCACTTTCATGATTATTTCTCTTCATTTCCCTTTTTTCCATCAGACCTCCAAACCCCTTCACCGTTTCTGTCCACCACCAGTTTCCCCTCGTCAGTCAATGTGAGACGCAGGTGGTGATTGCTGGCTTTGCCCCCGGTGTCAGTAGCCCAGACAGGCTTGTCATCCTTGGTGTACATGACCAAGTTGCCGTCCTGTTGAAGGATGATCCGGAAGCCATCTCTGTTCCATGTGTCTGACGCCCAGATAGGTTGCCACTTGTACACCACAAAGTTGCTGTCAGTCTGTAAGTGTTAGAATAAAAGATGAATGACCACTGTTAAAGGGAGTAAGTTAAGCTCTATGAAATACTTGCCATTAATATAGTGGTTGCAACTGTATTAATTGATGTTCAGATTCCCGTGGTGGGAGTTCTGCTCTGGTTTTGCTGAAATCTGAAGTAGTTCCTGTCATTTTGGGGAGGGTCACTGGGGGCCACACAGTAAAAGTAAATTAATGAAAACACATCTTTGTTCATTGTTGACCCCTCTATCACAGGGAACTATGAATTATGTGTCCATATCACTACGCCCAAAAAGTAGTTCCATGATGTGATAGAGGGTTCAAAATGGTCAAAAGGATGTCCTAATATTTTAGAAATAATTTTACAATACAAATTGCCAGTTTTGTGGATTAATTTACTTTTACTGGGCGACCCCAGTGACCCCCATAAATTGACCGTAACTACTAAATATTGACCAAAACCATAGCAAAACTCCCACCACAGGCTTCTGGACATCAATTAATACAGCTGACACCACTAAATTAATAGGCAGTAGTTTATACAACTTAAGTTCCAAAAATATGAACTATACCTTTAACAAGACTGATTCATACCATTTGCTGACTACAATGCCGACAACGCTTATTTATACTTTGATATTGCACACACAATAACACATCCAATTTATTTACCGTGATTATACTGTATGTAACATGCTTACCTGGAAGACAGCCTTAAATTCCTTGTTCTCACTCAACAGGACGTCTCCCTGACGAAGCTCCTGGTCTGTGCTTATGAAGCTGCTCATCATTCTGAAAGGAGAAAGAAAAGAAACATGTTAAATTGTTCCTGGAGACGACTTGGGGTCTCAGGAATAACTGTTGTGGGGTCTCAATCCAAATCAAAAGCACAGACACTACGTGTACTGCGGCTGCAGAAACATTTTATTAACGTAAATAGAACAGAAGAAAATAGAACAAAAAGTCAATTATCATTAAAGGGGAACTTCACCCATTTTCAACATTTTTTCAGAGAGCGTACAAATGCAACCAAATGAACCCTAACGGGTTCATTTGGTTCCATTTGTACGCTCTCAGAAAAAAGAAGCATCTAAAGAAATCCATTGACATGGTGAAAATACATCTTGATCATGTCATCAAGTTGTTTCACCATGTTAATGGTTTTCTTCAGACCTCCATTTCTAGGAAACACAGAAGAGGGAAATGTTTTTATCATGTCCACCCAGCACTTCTAAGGTATATTAAATGACATATTAGAATGTTGAAAATGAGTGGAATTCCTCGTTTTGTGACCTTGGCCTTTGGGCCAGGCAGGGATGTTTAAATAAACCACTGAGGGGAAGGCTCATGAATTATTCTCCATGCTCTTCTTCGTCAGGTTCGTGTTCTCATATTTTGCTTAGGAGATACAGATTGTGATCAGCAAGGGTTCATCACTTCTTGGTGGTTAGCAGACACATACAGTACAACAGGGAAAACAGCGGATTATCATATGTACCGTCCGACGGTGGAGATCTGTCGTGTAAAGTGAGCCAGATACCCACTAGGCTCCCAGAACAAGACACTATTTATGCAACCAGCCTGGCTGAATGATTTTGGTTGAAGTAGATCAGTAGGTCAGAATCACATAGCCTACCTGCCCTAGCGGGCCTGACCCAGGAGAGTGCACTGTTGGCCAAGTCTACTTTCTGATAACAACAACTTAAATCTCTCACCTAGTCGAAGGTTTCCTGTGATCTGCCACACTTTGTATATAAAATATCTCATTGGAATAGAATAGCATAAAAATCGCAATAGTCTGTTAGGTAGGCGGCCTATCGTCAATCAGGGTATAATTTGTTAAATTACTGTAAAGCTATTGAAATAATGAAAAGAAAATCCCACTAATAAATTAAGACAATGCACTCACCAGAGAGTTGAAGAGTTCAGTGATGGAGGATGAGAAGATGTTGAGCTGAGATGAAGTTGTGATCCAGTGGAGAGGACTGTATTCGCCTACCGGTATTTAATAGTCAGGAGCGTGGTGGTTGTGGCGACGGCGTGCACCACAGCTCTGACAGATATCTCCTCTGTAAAGGCCAAGGAACAAGGAAGTTGGTTCAACTACCACAAATTTCACTCAAAAATACTGGTGGTGGCAGTGATGGGCAAGTTACTGGGAAAATGTAGTAAGCTAAACTACTTGTTACTCTCAATAAAATGTAGCTAAGCTACACTACAATCTATCCCCAGAAAATTGTAGCAAGCGACACTACAACCTACACGACAAAAGTAGCTTGATGTAGCTTGCTGCACTACATAATATAAATATATATCTCATCTTAATGTACAACTTTCTAAATAATAATCATAATAATAAAATAATATGGGTAAAAATCATAATGATGATAATCTAGGGTGGGTTTGAACATAGGATGGTGGCATGTTTAAGTTTTGGGATGTATATTAGAGGTTTTCTACCCATTAAAAATGGGTGGAATTTGAAAATGTGTGTGGGAAAATGTAGTAAGCTACAATCCTTGTTACTCGAAACAAGTAGTGTAGCTTCACTACAAGCTACTCGAAACATGTAGTGTAGCTTCACTACAAGCTATTCCCAGAACAAATGTAGTAAGCTACACTACAAGTTACGGGAAAATGTAGTTAAGCTATGTAGCTTAGCTACTTGTAACAAGCTACTGCCCATCACTGGGTGGTGGTAATTCCCCCAATTTATTTACGCCACACACTGGCGTAGACCAAAGCCGGAACAGAATGCCACGTGCTGCTCGTTCAGTAAGCCCTAGTGCAAATTGCATGTGCATGTGAAATTTTCACACAGAAATATTCTGTGTGCACACATTTTCATGCAGAAAAGGGACTTTCACCCCTCTCGGTTTTACGAACAAACTGACACGGGCGACTGGTAGGATGCCGTTATATTGGATTCCAGCAGCAATATATTTATTAAGCCTAGTAACAAATCTGTTCTGATTAAAACATATTAATATACTGTATGTTTTAACTGTGCTTGGGAGGAGGGGTCACTTCAGCCATATTTCCCTCAGCCATGACACAGAGTCACATGCCAAGATAGTTACTTGCATTCAGATTCAACAAGATTTTTTTTAACACAAACCATGGTGGGTGTACAAACTTGCACACAAAAAAAAACTTCCTTGGGCTAAAAACGGCCATGTGGTCAGCAAATTCGAAAGGTAATATTTCGCCCAATGAGTACTTTTGTGTCACTTGCTGCATAAAGCATAATGAATTATGCTTCAGGCAAGTTTTTTTTTTTGTTCTTCAGTATATATTGAAGATGCCAAATCTGCTCACTTTATACAATTAGTCCCAGGTTGACTACTTTTTTTCTATATAATGCCTGCACTAAAAGGGTTGCAACCGCAGGGTTTGGGGGCAATTATTTTATATTACAAGTTAACACATATTTTAAAAATAGAAATGATACAAAAATAAGTCATGAATCTGTCACTACTTCTGTCACCATCCTGGCATTGTGGACAGAAGCAAAATAAATCTTTAGTTTGTGGGGCCTGTGGGGTTAAAATGTCATCAAATGGTGCTCCATCTAATGGTGAATAAATAGTGGGCCCTGATATCAAAATGGTTGAAAACTATGGCGGCAGTTATGAGAGGAAACTGATTGCAAAAAACGATGAGAGCACTTACAGAAGTGGTACATTTCATCATAAACTGTGTGTGTGTCTAAATTGGATGAGAAAATACCATACAACAAGCACAACTCATTAATGGCTACAATTTCTACGAGTTCCTTCAGGTTTGTGTACCATTTGTGATGCAATTTTGACCTTTTGTTCGAGGGTCAAATCCTGTGTTTTCTGATCCTAAATACAGTTGGACCTCTAGGGCATTATCTTACCCCCTATCCTTAAACTTATTTACTTCTTTACTACTTGGAAAAAAAAAAAAAAAAAAAAAAGCCAAATAACATAATACATTCCTAATATGGTATATCCCTCAAGCTTTGTTTGTCAAGCTTCGTTTGAGCTTCAATCACCACCGATATAACGAGTCCTTGTCATTTCTTTATGGACAGTTTAGCTGCAGTACCACAATGTCCTGAGGTGGTGGGGGCACTGATGAAGATTATTTAATATTTAACTCATTATAATACTGATGTTAGATAGAACCAGGCTTGCTTCCATCCCATATCAGCTTGTTAAATCAGCAATGGTGGAAATTAGGATTGTCCCGATCCACTTTTTTCAATTACGATCCAATACCAATATCACAATTTCTGTGTTAGCCGATACGATACCAAATTCCGATACCTGAAAATAATATATATAATAAATACAAAATATGAAAAAAAAGATCTTATATGAAGTCCATCAAATAGCAGAATAATATAGCAGACTAGAATAGCAGATTCCTCACTCAAATGGGCACTTGGTTCAATGGAACTTGCTCAATGGAAATTCCTCAATGGAATTTACAATACATAGTCGAAAAAGGCAAATCTACAAGCTCACAAAGCTGTTGAGCCACCATTTCATCATCCCTGGGGCAGGTGTCATGCACTGGAGCTTGCGTTTAATTTGTATTCCCACCTGGGGAATTGGATTTTAATTTGTACCGGGTATGCCCTGTAGGTGTGGTGGTTGTCGTCAGTCATGTCCTCCCTACCGATATGCAGTGATGGGACATATTACTAATATATTAGTAATATATTACTGATAATCAATGGTAAATACTTTCCAAAGTTATATTTCCCAACACTGCCGAATCGATACGTCTGGAGTCTGGTCACCATACGCAAAGGTAACATCATGAACATCGACCAGAGCAAAAAGCCACGCCCACTGCTTTAGACACCCAATCAGGTGACCAGGCCAGTATGAAGGACCGCCCTCAAGACTTCCGGATTGGCTCTGCATTGCATTTCTTTTTTTTTAACTGATGATGGTTTCAACACAGTCTTAGCAATGACACCCGAGAGATTACATCATCCTCTAGTTGAATGAACTGTTAGACAGCCACTGATTGGTAATTTCCCAGCTGCTGCAGCTGACAAACAACCTGACACAAGGGATGGCACTGTTATTGTCTCCACCACGCTGAAGGCATGGGGAGAGAGCTTGTTTTGCACTCTGTCCGTCTGTCTGTGTACAGCATACCTGGGCATTATGCGGCCCGGGGGCCAAATGCGGCCCTTTAGCTGACTCTGACTGGCCCGGGGACCACCAGTGGTCCTTGAGAGTTCCAGTTAAAGGTAGGGTAAGTGATTTGAAATTCATTGTGTAGTACCAGCCTGGTGCACTAGGGGCGCACAACAGTAGCTACACTATGTGAACCTGCTGCTCGATCCTGATTGGAGGAGAATTCACCCACCACCTGGGGAACTTTTATTAGCTCCTCTGCTAACGTGGGGGAGGGGGAAACTCCATATATGGTTTCCACACCTTATAATAGAGCATTTTAACAGAAAAAAAATAATTTGGGGGTGATATCTGACAAAAGTGAAATCACTTCCCCTACCTTTAAATATGGAGAGTTGGTTAACCAGATGTAACTCTTTGAGAGCGTAAAAATGAAACCAAATGGACCCTTGCGGGTCCATTTGGTTTCATGTTTACACTCTCAAGAGTTCAAATATTCATCATCTGAATTACCTAAAATGTACACAATCAGATAATGTAAAGAATGGTCATTTTTGATCTATGTTTGCCTGTTTTGCTTCCCAAATCCAGCCTGGAATTGTGAACAAAAACAAATGAAATCTTTAGTTTTGGCGTCTGTGGGGCTAAAATGTCATCAAATGGTGGTCCTCTGTGGCTCAAATACTGAATAAATAGAGGGCCCCGGTATCAAAAAGTTTGGTCTTACTCTTACTTTTGTCTTGACATTAAATTAATACTACGCAGACTTTAGTTCAGCCTTTAGTCTTGGCCCCTTGGGAAAAATAATTCCCCACCCCTGGTGTACAGGAACCGTTGGCACCACCAGCATTGGCCTGGTCCATGAAAAACTTTGCACACACTCACACACGCCCTGGAAGGAAACAACAAACCTCTGCACTAAATCTTCCACAATGGTCTGTTATAGCATGAGGCCAATTTTAGCAAAAATAAATAAATAAAATAAAAGACTCATTCGGTGCAGTTTTTATCCATGCACCACACAAATATACACACTATCTCTACAGTCATGTGATCAATACAGACCTGTCCACTTCCCCATATTCCAGCCCTGATCGCTAAGTTTGCAGGATTTGACCATTTCCAACAAAATGCCTCAAATCATTAACACAGCTAATGCATTACAGTGTATACGGTACTGCAAAATGTTGCTGTTATGTGTAATATACTTTTCCATACTTTATATGCATTAGTATGTCCAAACATCACAAATGATATTATTGTACCGTTATTGTGTTCCTTGTTAGCTTTAGGACACGAAATTACCTTATTGTTGAACTGTACTATACAAACGTCCTTGCATTACAAAACGCTACAATGCCAAGAAAATTCAATTCAGGCATTTAGCAGACAGGTTTTCATAAGAAAACACAGTCCTTCTACTGAATAATGTAATCTAATATTAATGGAGATACAGGATGAAACTATCTGGACATATGGCAGAGCTATAGATTCATGAACGGAGCAGACAGCTACCCTTCTGCCTACCCTTGCCCCGATCCATGCCAAACTGTGCACTGCCCACACATGTCCTGAATGCCATCGACAAACCTCTGCCCCAAATATAACCTGTTATAGCGCTGATTTTGGTAAAACACATTTCTGTACTCCTACACATTGTATCCACATCTCACGCAATTCAGTATACAACATGTAATCACCCCGGATCTGTGCCATTTCCCATCTTCCATCCTGGAAGACTGGCTTCCAAAGCTCACATGATTGGTCCGTTTCGAACAAAATGCCAAAACACAGAGTGCATTTTCTGTGAATTATACATGCACTTTTCTACTAGGACGAGGAAGACATGCATATTTTTTTTCCTTCCAAATCAGCCTCACGGTGGCACTACAACTGGGCATTTCCTGCAATAGTCCAAGCCTACGACTGCGAATTTTCTATGCACTCCCTAGAGGCCATGGAAAAATATTTTCGCTGCATCCCTCCACATCTGCCGGCTTTAGATTTCTGCAAACCACAATTGTCCCATTTGCTAGAATTTGAACCCTGGCATTTAGAGTACACAGATACATGTATATAGAGTACACATTTAGAGTACACAATACACATTTAGAGTACACAATATACATGTATATGCACATATCGAGCAATATGCTCGATGTGTGCTCATCGAGCAAATGAGCACACATTACTGTATCTCTGTATAGTGATTTGATCAAGAAGTGTGTTGAATTTCTCAGATATTCTACAATGATTGGCTACAATGATCGCCTTGCAAAGTTTTCAGGAGTGGCTTTGTAGTGTAGTTTGCAAATATGTCTAACAACTACCCCACTGGAATATGGTCTATATGGGCCTACCTAATGGGATCTGGGATCCAATCACAGCGGGTCCATTCTAGTGCTGTGGAGGGATTCATAACAACAACAACATTATTTTGATAGGACTAGCTTTGCTATTATTAAGTCCTACCTCTTTGTTCTCCTGACTCTGCCCAGGTGGGTGTAATTGTTGGGCAAGATTACGTAATGTTGGGGATGGCCTACACAGCACTATGTGTGTGTGTATAAAACCCCAACCCAAGTGGACAAAGGGAGTGGTCAGAGAGTGCAGGAGGGCAGCCATGTGGGGTCCTTCCCTACATGTATCCTTGCTTTCACACCTGCTCACTAGTTTACTCATAGTGTTCATTCCTTCATTCTCTGCTGCTTTCTCATCCCCATCATCACCGTCACCTTCCTCTTCTTGTGAGTTACAGGCACAGTTTAACCTCAGCAGGATCTACAGGGCTGGAGACGTGCTTCTGGGCGGCGTGTTTCCCTTCTACTACCAGCCTGCCTTCCCCGAGTCGCCTTACACCTCCAAGCCACGCTATCCTGCGTGCAAAGGGTGAGAATTAGGGCTGTAACTAACGACTACTATCATAATCGATTCATCGGCCAATCAACAATTAATCGGATTACGACACTTCTTTAGCTATCACCCCAAAAATATATATACCCTATTGGCCTGAAGATAAGACAGTGTTTTTCCCAATGGAAATATCCTACAAAATGGAGTTGTCTTATATTTGGGGACTAGGCCTACTGTATATTATTTGGCATTCAAAGTTATTTTTGCACAAATGAGTCTTGAAAAAAAGAGGATAGTCTTATAACCAGGGTTGTCTTATTCGGTATATACAGTATATTAGAGATGAAACACACACATTTTTTTTAATTAATTAAAGCAACTCATGGTGACTTTAGGTTTATTTTGCCTGCATAATTTATTAAAGAATAGCTAGATATGTCTGCCTAAAAGGAACAGTACTCTAATGAAATCAAATAGGTCATTATGTTTTGTTCTTAATACTATAATCACTATTGTGTCGCATTTTGCTTTGCAGTTGCTACAGTGCATGTGGAACTATCATCAGATTGTAAGGGAACAGAAATGGATCACTGCTCTTTAGTTTTGTTACATCTAACACTGGAAAAAATATGGAGAAGTGGGAAAACACGTATGATAAGTCCAGTAATTAGTAATTAGTTACCAATCCGATTAATCGATTAGTGAATTAGTTGACAGTTAATTAAATTATCAATTTGATTGCGATTCATTGTTGCAGCCCTAGTGGGTATCATCACACAGTGCACTAAAGCAAGGGTTGGCGACCTCTTCAAGATGAAGTGCCAGGTCTTTATTTTCTTGATAGTCGGTGTGCCATATTGACATCATGTTTAATTATGACACCACATCATTATATATTCCCATTCGATTTTGATTATCTGTAACCTTTATTTTTTCTCTTATTAGATATATTTTCTTTCAGGATGTATTAGTTAAGTAAATTAATTAATGTATAATTATGTACACACAGTATATGAGTGGACTTAACTTAACCGAATACCATTTAAATTTAAAAGAAAAATCATCTCACACATGTGCCAGTGTGCCAGTCATCACCCTCTGAAGTGCCAGTGTTGCTTACCCCTGCACTAAAGTATCATCACACATGCACTCTTTGCATCGTTTTCATTACCCTTTTTCCCACTATGATTTGGTGCCTCTCGCTTTAGAGAAGAGAATATGTGTAATGTCTCGAAATGCCTTGATGAAATGTTCACGGTGGACCCTAATGTAAACAATTGAAATGCCAGTGACTAGTGCTACCCACTCACAGGTGGTTAAGCTCTTAATAAAAAAACATTCATTCATTCATTCATTCATACAAGCCTTTGATAAGCAAAGATAGTCTGTTAGTGCAACAGTTGGGGGCTCGTCACACAAAAGGAGATTGTGTGTTACACTGTTTTATTCTGTGTGTTGTTTGCGAGGGCTCTCATCGAAGGCTTCAGGTGGTCCCAGGCCATGGCCTTCGCCATCGCAGAGATCAACAGAAACCCCAGCCTGCTGCCTAACGTGACCCTGGGATACAGGCTGTATGACAGCTGCGTCCCTCACGGAGGGGTCCCCGCCGCCCTCGCGCTGGTCGGCGGGACAGAGAAGAGGGTGCTTCACCTGGATGACGAGAGCTGCACCGGGTCCCCTCCCATGCTGGGCATTGTGGGCGGAACCGTCTCCAACTCCATTCACTTCTCTAGACTGTTGGGTTCGTACAGAGTGCCCACGGTAAGTTCTCCTGGTAGAAAGAAAAGAAACCTGCATTTCCGGCCCAGTCAGTCAGAACTTACTCAGTGTTTGACCAACGTTGAGAAGCGCTGAGGTCTGAGGACTGAGGTCCAAGTATATTTCTCAGGTCCAAGTATATTCTGTGAAGGTTTGTTGTGAACTACACTGTATATAGAGGTACAGTGTAGAATACTTTGTCTTTGAGGGCGTTAAAATGAAACCAAATGGACCCTTGTGGGTCCATTTGGTTTCATGTTTACATTCTCAAGAGTTAAAATATTCACCATCTGAAGTCTACACAAATAGAGAATGTATAAGGCAGTCATTTTGGCCTGTATGTTTGACTGTTTTGTTTTCTCTGAAATCCAGCCTGGAATTGTGGTTAAAAGCAAAAGAAATCTTTGGTTTTGGGGTCTGTGGGGCTAAAATGTCCTCAAATGGTGGTCCGTGGCTCAAATCATGAATAAATAGTAGGCCCTCATATGAAGAAGGTTGAAAACCACTGCTGTACCTACCCAACAATAAACTATTAATTTGTTAATGGCAGGGGACATTTCTCAAAGCAACACTGTGTGTGTGTGTGTGTGTGTGTGTGTGTGTGTGTGTGTGTGTGTGTGTGTGTGTGTGTGTGTGTGTGTGTGTGTGTGTGTGTGTGTGTGTGTGTGTGTGCGCGCGCGCGCGCGTGTGTGTGTGTGTGTGTGTGTGTGTGTGTGTGTGTGTGCGTGTGTGTCAGGTCAGCAGCATTGCCACCTGTCCCTGCCTGAGTGAGAGGAACCAGTTCCCGTCATTTTATAGAACAATGCCCAGTGACGCCTTCCAGGTAAACCGATACAGGGAAAAAACAAATAACCTACGATGGTCTCAAGTAGTTCAAGTTCCACACCATCTAGTGCTACTCAATCTGTGGACATGTGGGTCTAATAGAATCTATTTTTTCATTGTTTTGAATAGGATTGTACAGTAGGTATTGTATTGTTTGTTCCAAGAGAAAGTGATATTGGTCTGATGATGTCAGTTGAGTATTTAGTTTATTCACTGTTCATTGCATGTTCTCGCTCTTCACATTTTGTGAATGAAGCCTCATTTTGTAGCCAACATTCATCACAATGTCTTTGCTAATTGAGCATTACTTTGGCTTTTCACTGTGTGATTCCTTCATTTTCAGACTAGTCGTGGTCTCGGGTTAAGAAATAAAATTGTAAACAAAAATGGTAAAATAATAATATTATACTTAAAAAAAAAAAACTAATACTAACAAGGGGTTGTGGCCCTTGTTTTTGTTTGTTTGCTTGTTTTTTGTTTTACTCCTTTAATTACTTTCGTGAAATATAACAATTTAAAAGTGAAACATTGCAAATGACAAATGACAGCTAGTTATTATAATATCGGTACAGTATATAATTTACTTATGAAGTTCCTTTTTTTGAGTGGTACAACGACTCCTATAGACTGCTACTGTATATACTGTATATGCCTGGGAACCTGCCTGGGTCTCTGTATCTGAGCACCAAAATAGCGTTATAGCTTTTGTTCACCACCAGAGAGTGTCACTGTTGCACTGCCTAACATGGAGATATACACAGGCCTGGGACCACTGTGCAGTACATCTAGCCTTGTGGTCCAGCCATATGCCACATACAGTATAGGCCCTGGCCCTCGTGTTGCATGTTCGAGTCCTGTTCATGACGACCTTGGCTGCCCTTCTCTCCCCTTCTCTCTCTGCTCCTGTCTTCACTGTAACTATCTATATAACTATATATAATAAAGGCACAAAAGCCCCAAAAGGAATCTAAAACAAACCAAAAAACAACAACAACAACAACAACAACAGGTACTAAGGTATCAGTGGTACTTGACTTTGGCACTCGACCAGCCATCACTTCCAGTTCAAACTGTAATAAACATCCACTGCTATTTTCACTGGACAGCAGCAGAGGTGGGGAGATGTTGATAGGGTTTTTCCACATCAGAGTCAGATTAAAGGTCCAATGATTTTTTTTATATATGGTATAAATATACCACAATATATGGTAGAAATAAGCCACAAAGCAGTAAAGTGGCAGAGTCAACCAACTATTGTAAACAAAAGTTCCATGCATTGCGTGCATATAGCTCAGCATGAGCCGTCCCTCGCACTATGCCGTTCCGTCACCAGAAGGGATGCATGCTCTGATTGGTTCAGAAACCATGTGTGCCAGATAATCGGGCGGGATCCGTAATAAAAACCCACCATTTCCGGTTCACCCTTAGACTATATAAACAATAGACACAACATCCTGAGGAAACCTTGAGGCGAAATGGACATAGTGGCCAAAGTTGAGAATGCAGTTTGAAGAGCAGTGGGCCAGAAACATGAATGTGGAATAGGCTCCGCCCCTCCAGAAATCTGCAGCGCTCTACGCACACACGCGCCTCGGCCCATTTTCCCAGAATGCACTCTGTTTTTTCCCCCTCAAAGAGGAGTGAAATCGCCTAATGCGCTGGGTGAGCAACTTACTGTAATGTAAGTGGATCAGAAGGGAACGTCTCCATTTAATATATACTCTAAGGGTTCACCACACCTTTAAACTCAAAGGAAGCCACAAACACCACATTGTAGCAGATGAGCCACAATGCGCATGAAGGCTGCGTAATGAAGAATTAAATTCTGTTGATGTGATCCTCCACTCACTTATGTTCCAACCAGGTGAGAGCGGTGCTGCACATCCTGAGGCGTCTGGGCTGGTCCTGGGTGGGTCTGCTCTACGTGGACAACGAGGTGATCAACAAGCTGGCGCTGTCCCTCCAGGCTGAGCTGGCCCGCTCCGGCCTGGCCTGCCTGGCCTACGTGGAGGTCCTGCCCTTCGAGCAGCAGAGGAACGACCCGGCCAAGCTGGAGAGGATCGTGGGCCTGATGAAGAGCTCCAACGCCAGCGTGGTTCTCCCGCTTATATATGCACCACATATGTTTAAGCTGATGAAAGAGGTTGGTGTCAAGTCAATTTATGTAATGTTCCTATTTTTTTTATCATAAACAACCATGTACCGAATGTCAAGTTTCCAGTCTCGAGAACGATAAATTATTCATTAGCATATTCTCTGCACAGCTAGAGAATGTAGAAGAAATGGTCATTTGTATCCAGCCTGGTATTGTGGATAAAAGCAAAATAATAAATAGCGGCCCCTGGTATCAAAAAGATTGAAAAACCCCTGAGATAAAGCACTAAACCACAAAAGTTCTCAGGTTACCATGCATTGTATAATGGTGAGAGGGTCGAACCATTCTAAAACGCATGGTTGTGTTTCTGGGAATATTAATGAACATTCTGTACTGTATGTCTGAAGCAAAAAACAAACACGATGAAGAAATGTAGTCTGTGGCAATAATTCCATTTTGACAGGTTGAAAGGCAGAAGGTGACAGGCCTGCAGTGGATCGCCACTTGGTTCTGGTCAGACTATGTCAGATTGTCTCGCGAGTACAAGGCCTACCTCAGAGGCACCCTGGGCTTCAGCATCCGCCGCGGAGGGATCCCTGGACTGAGGGACTACATGCTGAAAATACGACCTGGCAACGACCCCGACAACAGACACCAACAGAGCATGGTAGTACACTAAAATGCACGTAGTACACTAAAATACACAAAAATGCATGTCACTCACATGTCATCGGTGTTTTGTTTTTGAAATATAGACTAGAAGTCACATCACTTGACACAACCCTGTCACACTACTTGACTATTCCATCGGTCATCATCTGGTCCTAATGATCATTACAGACCTGCCCTCATTACACTATTAACAATGTGGACAAATTCAACCCGACAACACAACCCTACAGTATAGTGAACTTGAATGCTCTTTGTTCTCCCTCTAGAGCAGCAGGGGCGAAATCCAAAAGCGACCTCGCCCGCGGGCGCCCGTTTTCAAAAGCGGGCGCCCGCTTTCACAAAAACGGGCGCCCGGTTTCACAAAAACGGGCGCCCGTTTTCAAAAGCGGGCGCCCGTTTTCACAAACGGGCGCCCTTTTCAAAAGGTTATGGTTAGGGTTAGGTTAGGTTTAGGCATAGGTTTACTGAGGTTAAGTTTAGGTTTGTGGAAAAAGACTTCAATGTTTTGTCTCTTACAACATTATGTAGGAGTACAATACAGAGAATGTTTGCATTCGCCATCTTTGTTGAAGGAGTCTCTCTAGGTCTGAGATAAATAATCTTAGTTATCTTTCATAGTGGTTTAAACCCTGTGGGAATGTGGTATTAAGTTTTAAAATCCATTGTTTTTCTGCAAACTTCCTCTCTCCCTCTGTCCATGTTTGATTGGATTCTAATCCACACACTTCCATTGCCCCAATTCCATGTCCCATAAAGTGTTCTACTATTAGGGACATCTCTTTGGCATTTTTTATGTTATATCTATGTTGGTTAAGTCTATCCGCTATTGTGTTTCTGGTTTCCCCTACATATTGTAACTTGCATTTGTTGCACGTGATTAAATAGACACAGTTTTTTGTGGACGCTGTAATGTTTTGTTTTATCCCTATCATGATTTTCGTTGCTCTATTCTTCACTAGTGGTTTGGGTTTAAAGTAATCTGGGCTTTTAGGGAGGGTTCTGTTTGCTCCTTTGAGTTTGCTGTGGACTAGGTAATCTTTTAAGTTTTTATTTTTTCTGTAGGCAGGTATTACTTTGTACCCCTCTAGTGGATCTTCTGCCCTTCTTGCAAAGTTTCTTTTGATCCTCATGCTAGCTATTTTGCTTAATGTTGAATATGTGGTTACTAGAGCAATTTGGGGTCTTTCATCCCTCTCTTTCACCTCTCGAAAGGTGTCAAAGGTTTTTCTTAGAAAGGTCCTTGTGTACCCCCGTTGTTTTAGGGCATTAAATAGAGTTTTACATGCTAATTTAAAATCGCTTTGTTGTGTACAGATGCGACTGAACCTTAGCAGTTGTGATTTCACTATACCTCTGTATGTGTGTGGTGGGTGGAAGGATGTTTTATGTAAAAGTGCATGTGTGTCTGTTTCTTTAAAGTAAACCTTAAGATCCAGTTTCCCGCTTGTACTAAAGTTTGGTCCTTTGAATACTGTAACATCTAGGAAATCAATCTTTTCTGTGCTTGTAGCGTATTTGATTGTAATTGATCTATGGTGTGTGTTTAAAATATTAATGAATTCTTGGAACTCTTGTTCTGAATGAGTCCATGTTCCAAAGATGTCATCAAGGAACCTGAAATATTGTGTGGGTCTAAGTCTACACTTTTTTAGAGCTGTTTCCTCCCATAGAGCCATGTAGATGTTTGCATAGGACGGAGCAAACCGTTAGGTTTAGGCATAGCCTAGTTTGTGAAAACGGGCGCCCGCTTTTGAAAACGGGCGCCCGCTTTTGAAAACGGGCGCCCGTTTTTGTGAAACGGGCGCCCGTTTTTGTGAAACCGGGCGCCCGTTTTTGTGAAAACGGGCGCCCGGTTTTGAAAACGGGCGCCCGCGGGCGAGGGCTCAAATGGATTTCGCTGGCTCTCCTCTAGAGTCTAAATAGACAGTAAATGTGATGAGGTCAGCACATCCTGGGAAAGTGGCTATGGCTGTCTATTTTTGCCAGACAATAAACTTATTAAAACTGAGATTCACAATCCCGTTTTACATGACGTTGTCACAATGCTGTCAGCCAGTCTCAGACCGACGGCCGTATGAATGTTAAAAGTCACAGAACCTTTCCTTCGTTATAGCAAATTGTGAAAAAGTGTGAGCAGATCGGTGTTTGGGTCTTTCCTTCCCCTTCAGGTAAGGCAGTTTTGGGAGCGCACGTTTCGGTGTAAATTCGCGCCCCTGCTTTCGGAGTGGGTGGACGCCGGCGGGCGGGTGTGCACCGGACGAGAGGACCTGGGGACGGCCAAGACGGCTCTTTTGAACGAGCCTGACGGGTTCATGTACAACGTGTACAAGGCGGTGTACACCCTGGCCCACGGCCTGCATGACCTGCTACAGTGTGTGCCAGGGAGAGGGCCTTTCACTGGGCACAGCTGTGCCACCCTGACCACTATACAGCCATGGCAGGTGGGACTCATTCATCCACATACGCTACCATGAGTTCATTTTTTCCCCCATGGGCTATGTTTGAATTCATAGGGATGTTCCCTGCTATTCTTGTGTTCACATGCTATTAACACTTGTTGACTGTGTTTGTTTGGCTAGCAACCGGACTAGCACATTAGCCATATTCACGTGAAACACAGTGAAGCACAGTGGTATGCGTTCAATGTTAGGTCTAAAAATGTATGTCATCATTCACTGCTTCAGTTCTTGCCTATCCCTTGCCTATTCTCTGCATAGCAACCTCTGTATAGTTATGAATCCGCTCATTAACATTGTGTATACTGTATGCATTCGTGTTTTGCTTTTCATAACTTTGCTCATCGCCATGTACAGCTCATGTATTATCTGGAAAAGGTCAACTTCACCACGTCGTTTGGTGACGATGTATCGTTTGATGAGAACGGTGACGCTTTACCGATCTATGATGTGGTAAACTGGGCGCTGCTTCCTGATGGCAGTGCCAGGCATCAGATCGTAGGCGTGTTCAAGAAAACAGCCTCCTCAGGTGAACAGCTCATCCTCCATGAAGACAGAATTTTCTGGGGCGGTGAAAATCCCGCAAAGGTCACTCTCACTTTCTACAATGGCTAATGTTGAGCTGACGATGTGAATGTAGTTTATTATCTGTACCGCCAGACAGGGACGTAGAGATTATGTTTTGTTTTTCTCCCCTGTCCGTGTGCACATACATTTAGATATCAGATATCGTACAACAACACATGGCAAATTGAAGTACTAGTACTTCATCACTAATTTTACAAAAAAGAAAGAAAGAAAATAGACATTACTGTATATATGTATGTTGTATGAAGCATCTGTGGGAAAAAAAAGGTATTATTTTGAAAATATTCCTAAAAAACTCACTTGTATGAAGTGAGGTGGTGCATCTTATAATCGTACGTCATCATGTGTCGATTTGCTCAGACACATGGCGTAAATTCTTTCTCCTTTGATTGTGAATATAGCATTTAATATGTGTGTTTCTAACAGGTTTTGATTTATTTTTTTCTATGCAAAGACACCTGGTGGATGATATGTGGGGACAGGTTCCAAGAAAGGGCACTTTTTTCTTGGCTCGAGTACATATAATATAATATAATATACTATACTATACTATACTATACTATACTATACTATACTATAATATAATATAATATAATATAATATAATATAATATAATATAATATAATATAATATAATATAATAAATATAATATAATATAATATAACATAATATAATATAATATAATAGTGAAAATTGATCACAGTTGCTCTCCTCCGCAGCCTCCTCGGTCAGTGTGCCGCGAGGAGAGTTGTCCCCCTGGAACACGCGTGTCCATCAAGAAAGGGGAACCTGTCTGCTGCTTTGACTGCAGTAAATGCTCTGAGGGAGAAATCAGCAATGAGACTGGTAGGTGTACACCGGGTCTGTCAGCTCATCTTTAGAATATTGGGTGACTAAATGTGAGACTCTAACTGTCCCACATTGTGGCTGGCAGGCATCAATGCTGTAAAAGTTGACTTTCTGTTGTAAAGCTCTCTCATTGCCTCTCTTCCTAGAGATGTGTTTTTAAGAAGTTCCACATCCACTTCACTCCGCTATAGTGGAGTGAATGTACCGGCGTTCCACCCTCACTCCAGAGGGCCTCTATAGTTCCACACTCACACCAAAGGGCCACAATAGTTCCACACTCACTCCAGAGGGACCAATATACAGTTCCATGGTCAAACTCATGTATCAGAAATAGCCAATCTACAAGGTGATATGTGACGCACCACAGCGTGTTTTAAAGTTTATTTTTTGTCAACCAAGGTTTATGTTTTATTGGTTGTTATAGGAGAAAGAAATGTTTTTGTCTGTTTGCTTAAATGTGCTATTTATTAAGCGATTGATTATCATGTACTATAGCCCTACTTCACCCCAGGAAATTACTTTCTCTAATAACAACCTAAAACATGAACCTTGGCTGAAAATAAAAAGTTGTCAATTAAGCTTGTAGAGCTGCTCTTTTTGTTATAGTTGAATTGAAATCCTTTCTTGTCCATTTAACATTTCCCTCCTTGTTAAGACTCTGCAGAGTGCATCGGTTGCCCAGAGGGCTTCTGGTCCAATGCCCAGCGTGACCGCTGTGTCCCCAAGGTGGTGGAGTTCCTCTCCTACCATGAGGCCATGGGCATCTCCTTGACCACCATCTCACTGCTGGGCACAACCATGTGCGCCGTGGTCCTGGGGATCTTCATCCACCACCGGAACACGCCCATGGTTCGCGCCAACAACTCGGAGCTCAGCTTCCAGCTCCTGATGGCGCTCAAACTGTGCTTCATGTGTTCGCTGCTGTTCATCGGCCGCCCGCGGCTCTGGACGTGTCAGCTGCGGCACGCGGCGTTCGGGATCAGCTTCGTGCTGTGCGTCTCGTGCATCCTGGTGAAGACCATGGTCGTGTTGGCCGTGTTCAAGTCCTCCAAGCCGGGGAGCGGAGACATCTTGAAGTTGTTTGGTGCCATGCAGCAAAGAGGAACGGTTCTGGTCCTCACGTTCATCCAGGCGATAATCTGCATAGTCTGGCTCGTGTCCGCCTCGCCGACTCCTCGCGAAAACACGCAATACCACAGGGACAAGATAATCTACGAATGTGCCGTGGGGTCAACGGTTGGTTTTGCAGTGTTGCTGGGCTATATCGGTCTGCTGGCTCTCCTCAGCTTCGTCCTGGCTTTCATGGCTAGAAATCTCCCGGACAACTTCAACGAAGCCAAGCTGATCACCTTCAGCATGCTGATCTTCTGCGCCGTGTGGATAGCATTCGTTCCGGCGTACATCAGCTCGCCGGGCAAATACGCAGATGTAGTGGAGGTGTTTGCGATTTTAGCATCTAGCTTTGGTTTGTTGCTGGCATTGTTTGGCCCAAAGTGTTATACCATGCTGCTGAGACCTGAACTAAACACAAAGAAGTCCATCATGGGTCGAGCCCCCGCCAAGGCATAGTCCGTGTCTATTTCATTTACGTATGCTAAGAATGAATGCAGAAAACGCAGAATCATAACTTACTCCAGGAAAGTGAAATAAACGTTGATGTCTCTAGCACTTGTGTATTGTAAAGCTGGCGTAATAATGCATTAGTCTATTTTCCACTTTACATTTTGAAACAAATCCCACAGCACGGCACAGAATAAAACAAACATTTGCACGCATCTGAAGGAGATTACAAAAAAGCATGAGGATAAAACCAATATAGCTAACCTTTTTATTTTAGTTGTAGATGGCATGTTTAAAGAGTCAATTGCCATTATATTTAACCCCTGCAGGAGTGTCCATAAGGGCATTATGCTAGATCTGATATTTTAACCAAAGACTCACTACATAGCGATAGGTCAGGTCCATGCCTTACTTGCAAAGATAAATATTCGATGGTAGGGCTCCGGCAGTTTAACTCTGCCTTACTTCTCCAGCGGTTGTTTATGTTTGTTCGGTCTATCAATCATGTTTCTTTTTGTATTCTCCCTCTATCATACGCTATGAAGTACGGGAACACCTTTCACTAGTTGTTCTGATACCTGATATTGGTTATTCGAGCTGATACCACCCTCAAGTACTTGTACTCTAGTCTGTGCCAAGAATCAAGTTCACTATCGTTCACTAGCCCAAACAAATGCAACGAGACCAAGCCTGATCCAACACTATGCAGCGAATCAGAACTGTTGGAGGGGACAGGGTGGGGATCAAACTTGTTAAGGTCTCACCCCGCTCCTGCACATAAAAGACTGAACTGAGAAGAAAGTTTTTAACACCATCCACTTTTAACAGGCACTTTTTATTTACATTTACACTGACATACATATCTTAATGGCTTTTTAAAACACTCTTTTAAAACCTGCTTTTACATCCCAATGTCATTTTATCTGTCTTTTACGTGAATGTGATGGATTTTAAATGATTTTATTGGTGATGTTTGTACGTTTATGCATGGTTTTATCCTTTTTTGCAAGAATTGTTTGAGTGTTTTTTAAACGGATGCCATTTTGCAATTTTTATGTATTTTATTTTATGGCTGCCAAAAAAAGAAATGTATGTATGGAAAAGCAATACTAAAAGAAAAATGCCTGAAACTGATATGTAAAAAGTGCAATAAAACATATCGAAAGAAAAAATGCAGCGAATCGCCAAAAAAACGGATCTAGAAGCATTAATGGCAACTGACAAGGGTAAATCGGACATCCATCTGTATCTATGAGTAAAAGGGGTAAAATAAGCGTTTACTGCAGATCAGCAGATCAAACAGAGGCTTGATCTCCATTACCAAACTGCTAGATAATAGAAGAACAGCCACAGCATACAACACAGGGGCGGATCTAGGCATGGGCAAGTGGGGGAATGCCCCCCTAAATGCCCCGACTGCCGCACCAAACACAATGGCACAATTGCAACTTGTGAACAACAACTGATGTTATTATTGATGCTTTACTTGCCTAATAAAACTTTTAACCGAAAATGGTATGGGAGCAACTTCATGATGAAGCCGCCCCATACCATCCCCCCCCCCCCCCCCCCCCCCCCCCCCCCCATATGGGAAATGTTACATACGCCCCTGATACAACACATTGACCACAATATGACAGCAACAGAGAGGATCATCAAACTCAGACGTTATGCAGAAATGCCTTCTATTCTGACTGATAGGCAAAAAAAAACTATTTGGCCTTGACAGTCCATACACCCAAACATAAAAGCTCAATTTCCCAAGTCATGTTGCCACTCGATGTGCCACTCACATTTGCATGCCCAAACAAAGAAAGAAAGAAAGAAAGAAAGAAAGAAAGAAAGAAAGAAAGAAAGAAAGAAAGAAAGAAAGAAAGAAAGAAAGAAAGAAAGAAAGAAAGAAAGAAAGAAAGAAAGAAAGAAAGAAGCAAGCCACATACGCAGCCACATACACAGTATTGTACATTTCCTTACAACTCACTAGCTTCAGCTTCAGACACAGCACAACATACAGACTGTAGATTCACACCAGGGCTGTCGTGGCTCAGCGGTCCAGGCACCTTGGCCGGTAGTTCAAGTCCGGCTCCTGACTCCCGTCCAGTCCAGCCCCCTCAGACTCTCTCCCCATATCCTGCCAGACCACTTTCTACTTATACTCTCTACATAATTAAATTAAATTAAAGGTGAAAGAAAAATAGAAAAGAAAAATCATTTACAAAAAATAAATCACACCCGCAGTCATTTCCAGAGCCAGTCAGCCTGAAACAGTCAAGCAACCAAAGGTTTGACTCCACCATATGTTACTGGTCTCATAACACCCTACAAGCCTACATGTGCACTCCGATCAGCCGACACAGTGAGGCTGGCAGTACCCCGCTAAAACGCCTGCCTATGCTCCACTCACCCCAAGCTCTTCTTGGCTCCAAAACTATGGAATGCACTTCTCATTGCAGTCAGAACCACAGACTCAAGAATGATAAGCCTCATCGTACCCTCACCTAACTCTAACCCTGAGCACGTCATGCACAACCGATGCTCGCCAACCTTAACAATCATTTTGTGGAATGAATATGTCTCTCATTGTCTGTTGAGTTGTGAGTTGAGTTGGATAGTATTAATATATCCACACAGCATATATAGCCTGGCCTAAACTGAAATGATTTGGGCCTAGAGGGGGTGGGGTGCCATATGTTTTTAGACGGCAGATGAGATGATCTGATTTGATCTCACCAACGTGTTGTCATCCCAGGCCCCCCTCCAATGCTGTGCTACATCTCATCATTTGGAGCGACGCCCACCCCCGAAGCTTGACTCCCACTTCTAGGCCGCAACAGCTAACACATTAGTCTCTAGGCTTTCTGTTTTCATGCAACGCATGAACGATTTTTTTTTTTTTTTCATGCAACGCATGGACGAAAATGAAAGCCTGGGTGTCGAGGCTACACAGCATATAACACAAGCAGCAGCAGCAAAGCAAAAAATCAAAACAAACATAAAAGATTCCTACCTTGAGCTGTCTTCGGCTGGCAGGGTCATAGAGATAGAGCCAGCCTTCTTTCTCTTCATGTTGACCTCTCCATCCATACATCTCCATGTGCCATTATAGCACCGACCGGACCCCCTCATTCTCCCAGTTCCAGCTGCCATCTTCTCGACCCAGCCTTGGTAGGACCCCCATACAGATGATGTTAGTAACACAGTCATCCTGGTTGATGTTAGAGGTGGATGGCACGGGGAGGGTGGAATGGGACATTAACCTACTCTGTACATTTCCTTTTGTCCGTCGTTTGTCAGAACAGACCAATTAAGGTCGGTCTGATAGCAGGCCGATGAAGTAGTGAAGCCAAGCTCTTGCTCCCCTCCAATGATACTCTCACCTGAGCTCTGGTACCTGTGGACCAGGGTGGGAGAGAGAGAGAGAGACATCATGAGCTTTAAAGTTTTCATTAAACATTAATCTTCATTTATTGTTATTTTTCCGTTTTGCTTTTATAGGCTATATTATCTCAATTACACCCGGAAATCCGGGTCTTTTGAGGTGCAATGAAAACAGGCAAAACAGTGGAAGAAAGTCTGCCAGCAAATCCCAATGTGACATCACACCCCAGACCACAGAAAACCTGTGAGTGAGTGAGTGAGTGAGTGAGTGAGTGAGTGAGTGAGTGAGTGAGTGAGTGAGTGAGTGAGTGAGTGAAAGGGCCACTTCACCACTTTCAATCAATCTTCATATACTGTAATAGCTCCTCACTAATAGCTAATCGTGATGAAATGGCCATGTGTCTCATAGGAACGCCCCCCAGGAAAGTGAATAGTCAATACCCTGAGGCAAGATTCTTCCCATTATTTTTTAAAAAAAAGAGTTGCATTGCAGCTAACACACCGATACATGATGGTTTGGAGCCCTGTGAGTTCAGTTTATTTTTATTTTTATTTTACAGGGTAGCTTATATAGGCAACACACAATATCCTTTTATGTGTCTGTAATCTGGCCCTCTTCATTCTGCATGGAAACAAATGGAACCAGTGTAGGCTACAGGTAACTTATTAACTTATTAATATAAAGTAATATAAAGTAAGGAAATAAAGATAGAAATGCCGTTAAATGGGGGTCCATTATTGACTAAGGGAAATTGATGCTACTAAATGTCACAATTTCACTGACAGCTTTCTAACTCACCTGGACCTACAGGACAGGTTTGTTTTGTCATGGATGGATGGCAATTATTTAGACAGCCAAACGCCCAGAGACAACTCCACTGTACTTACAAAATGCTTCCAGAAGTGCCATTTGAATAAAGTTGTTTGTTGTTTTATGTTTCGCTCATTTATTTACTCTTTATTATACGTTTTTTTTAACAAACACAAATGGGAGCTCGGCGTGTCAGCTGTTAGAGCAGACTCATCTAGTGCCAGAGTTGCGACAATGAGGGGTCAGAAACTGTGCGTTCGAGTTGGTATTCATGCAGCCTGAATAGGGACAAACGGGAGAAATACTGTACATTGTTCTCAACGAGGGTGGCACAAATAAGAGCTATTTCAGGCCTGTGTGCGACATGTCAACAAAGTATTGTGCAGTAACATGATCCCAAGTCTATGAAATATGTTGTACTAATGGCAAGATCATTAAGTTGCGCTGTTACCTGCATAGGTTGCCTGAGTGACTGTGATTGAGTCCACTCATGAGTCCACTGCATTTCTGCCTGGTTCCGGTCCAGGTCTTGTCCCCATTCTCTATAGAAGTTGTAGAAGAGCCACCGTTGTACTGGCCCCATGAAGTGAACGGAGTTTGCGTAACTCTGCTAAAGCTCTGAGGTGGCTGCCTGTCATGTGGAAATCATAGCAAAGGTAAAAAGGAAAAACAAAAATATCCAAAGGGGATGTTTGGGGAATCATATTTTACAGAGGTCAGTTTCGAATTGCAGATAGTTGCCCTTTGTAGTTTTGAAGGCATGTGCACGGATAAACAGTGAATACAAAACGTATTCGTTTCATGTCAATCAGTCAAGTCCAAAAAGCACCAAAAAAGATGTACAAAAACAGACAAAACAAACAAACTTGTTTTGAGGCACATTGTTGTGAGGTTTTAGACTATTTTTTCTGGTCTGGTTGAACCTTGGTTCATTCCAAGCATTAGTTTCTTCTTTCTCAGAAAAGTCAGTGCTTATAGACAGCACTTTTGGGAAAGCGCTATGGCCATTTTCAGTTCAGTGTAGTTTTATTTTATTTATTTTTTTTGCAAAATTATTGCTTGGAATGGATTCAATTTCAACAGTAATACTCTATAAGCTACTTCTGTGTGTGCATTTTACATGAATGGATGATAATATGAAATGCACTAATAGTGCATGTGTTTGGGTTTTATCAATGTTCTTCCAGTGTAAAGAAAAAAGATCGACCAACATAATAGCTTGATAGCTTCAAGTGTAAGGTATTGTTTTTAAATAATTATCATAACATACATTCTTTTAGCATTATGTTTGCGTCGATGTGAGGAGCTCCTTCAGAAGAACATCAATCATTAATTTCAACGAGTCAAGATAAGCAACTGTGTTTATGGGTTTATTTCTTCTGTTGTTCAATTATTGTTTATAATTGTCCATTGTTTTCGTAGTCATTCTTATTGTCGTTGTGTGTGATGTATTATTTCAAACATTATCATGTCTTGCGTACAAAAATAACATTTTCATAAAATATAAATCATTAAAAAAAGAGGAAAAAAAGGAAAACAAGACTAACCCTAACCCTAGGTTTAGTAACAACATCATGGCTTCTCTTTCTGACATCATGCACACTGATCTCGTATTGTTCAGGCCAGTGTCGCCCAAATATGGAGTGAAGGCAGACAGTGGATCTTACATAACAAAGGCTCTCTCGCAAGCACACGCGCGCGCACGCACGCGCACGCGCACACGCACACGCACGCACGCACACGCACGCACGCACACACGCACACACACACACACACAGCCAGTAATATGAGATACAAACAAAATATTCAGTAAAGTGGTTTGCAAGATTATCTGGACAGACACTTCCTCTTCTAGATCAACAGTCCCTAATTTGGGTCCAAAAAAACGTTTACGGCTCTGTAACTCTGAGTGTGTGTGTTCGAAAAAATGATGCTCCAGATGACACACTAAAGAGTTACGTTAAAAGGAGAATTCCACCCATTTTCAACATTTAGAGATGTTTTGTTGAGATAATAAAAACAAAGTCCCCCCATTCTGTGTGCTAGAAATGGAGGTCTGAAAAAAACCATAATGGTGTATTACATCTTGATAATCTCATCAAGATGTAATTCACTGTGTTAACCCATTGTAGATTATCCCGATGTCTTTGAAATACTCTAAGTGGAAAAATTTCTGTGTAACACCATCAAATTTTTGACATGTTTGATACTGTACATACTGTACAGAAAATGGGGTTCCGTCAACTAGGGTAAAACTACCACTAGGGGTTCCCGTCTACTAAATGGCAGTGAAACAAATGTTCCCCTAGGGACATTTCACTGTTTTTGCCCAAAAACTATATCTTAATAACGTTTAGAAGATTTATAACACTTTCCTGGGGGATGTGTGTAATATGTGGTTTTAGATATTTTTGAGCCCAGTGTCCAGTGATGGGCAAGTTACTGGGAAAATGTAGTAACCTACACTACTTGTTACTCTCGAGAAAATGTAGCTAAGCTACACAACAAGCTATGCCTAGTAAATTGTAGCAAGATACACTACAAGCTACACAACAAAAGTAGCTTGATGTAGCTTGCTACATCAACACTACATATATAAAAATATATATCTCAACTTAATGTACAACTTTCTAAATAATAATCATAATAATAAAATAATATCAATAAATGTGTATTTAGCATATTAGAGGGATGTATATTTTAGGTTTTCTACCCATTAAAATGGGCGGAATTTGAAAATGTGTGTGGGAAAATGTAGTAAGCTACAATCCTTGTTACTGAAAATAAGTAGTGTAACTTTACTACAAGCTACTCGAAAATGTAGTGTAGCTTCACTACAAGCTATTCCCAGAACAAATGTAGTAAGCTACACTACAAGTTACGGGAAAATGTAGTTAAGCTATGTAGCTTAGCTACTTGTAACAAGCTACTGCCCATCACTGCCAGTGTCTCTGATGTCATCGACAATACTTCCTCGACTACTTGTTGTCTCAGTAAGACAGCCCTCCTCCCTATCCACAGGGGGGTGCAGTGCAGCATAGAATTGTGGGAAACGTAGTCCAGTACAGGAAGTAGTGTCGATGACAAAGACACTGGACTCACTGCTAAAACCTAAAATATCTAAAACCACATATTACACACATAAAGACCCCCCAGAAAGGTGTTCTTCTAAATGTTATTAAGATATATTTTTGTCCCTTTAACGGTAAGAACTTTACACTGTAGATCGATTGGGGGGAGTATGTGGACCAATGCATATTAAAGTGTGGGGAAATACTGTTCTTGATGGCCCTGCCGATCAAAAAGGAAAAAAAAAGAAAGAAAGAAGAAGAAAAAAAGCAGCCGACACTGATCAATCTAGCGCCAGTGTTCCATGGGTAGTGCGGCCGGCCGGCGATCATCACGGGTCAAAACATTTCAGAACGGCTTCCCAGTCGAACTTGAAGTTGAGGAACGCTCTGGAGGAGAAGAGCTGCTCGCACTCCCTGTTGTTGTACAGCGCCTGCAGGTGGCCGTTGGTGGAACTGCTGAAGGTCGCCTCTGTGGGAGAGAGCACAAGATGAGAAATACTTTAGATCAGCGGTAACCAACCTTTCTTTTTGATTTTTTCATCCCATGAATTTGTAACCCATTTTTTTCACCCAGTGCCAAATCCTAATGTGATCCTGGGCTCTACACACACTCCACCAAACTGGGGAGGCAGCAGACTTGCCTCATGCTTCTTTCAATGCATGAGGAGTCCAGGCTACCTTATTCTCGCCTGACAGGGGGAGTTTCCCTGGTGGGACGTAGAGCGTGGAAGGAACGCTTTATTCCAACCAGTTCCTGTCCAGGCACAGGTGCACCGGCTGGCCAGGGGGGGGGGGGGGGGGGGGGGCAGTTTAGAGACCAGGATTACTGCATGTTTTTCTAAGGGTATCTACTCTAGGGGACACGGGGAGAACATGCACACTCACACAAACAAAAAGGCCCTTTCACCAACCCTGCCTTGAGTATGAGCACTGATGAAGCGGAGGAGACACGCCAGCACGCACAGCGGCGTCCCTAGCGAGAATCAAACCCAGGACCTTCTAGCTGTGAGGCGAAAGTGTAGCAGGTGGCTACAGCCTCTGTCGTGATGGCCTCCAAAGTCTACCCTGGATGTCCCTTTGGTCTGGTGGTTAAGATGTTGGAATTTCACGTGGGAGACCCGAGTTCGAATCCCGGGCGTTACAACAGCATTAACGACTGTCCCAACATGCCCCCATAGCAGTAGGCAACCTTAGGCATGGGTGCCAACATGGGCACTTCAGAGAGTGATCACTGGCACAAGTGTGAGACAGATTTTTTTTTTTTAATATATATTTTTTCTATACATTTTTTATTTCTATACAGTATAAATAAAGGTGTACAGTTAAACTAACCCTCTAACATCCAAAGCCATAGTTGGCGTATTTATAGTCATAATTCCATCACCCGGTGACTTTAATTTTAGGCGATTATCATGTTTTCACCATGATCGGCTAACGTCAGGTCCCACTCACCTGGAAGTGACCAAAATCGGCGGGTGCACGGCCATATGTTCGTCCACGCGCCTGGCCTGTATGTCCATCGCTGATCATAATCCAACAATCGGTGCGGCAATACGGCTTCATTTGACATATTTACTTGTGTGAGTGGAGTGGGCGCAAGTAAGGCGATCGGTGCGCGGCGTTCGGCAGCAGTCAGTCCCTCGGGGGACTCTGACTGGCCAGTTTAGGTGATGATGTAATGAGGACGCGAAAGAGACCTTTATAGCTAGTGTCATGAGTATTAGCCTGCTCTGCACACTAACGAGCTCTGATCTAGTTATGATAATAAAGAAAAGATGATAGCCCTGTTCGAGCCCATGGGCCGATGGTCCATTGGCGGTGGCTGAAAGTTCTTCTTCTTAGTGATAGTAAAACGGCTAACGGAGAATAAATTGGTCGCCGGGTTTACCAACCAATAAACCACCAGAAGCAAACGTTACCATCTGGCGGGACTTACTATCGGCCACGGTCACAAAATGATTTTGCCGTCTCTCGTTTCTTTTTCTCTTCACACGAACGTACCTTTGTCAAAGTTGTCCTGCAGTCTTCTGGGTTGGAATTTGCGCTCTTCTTTCTGAAAAACAAAAAGAAGAAGAAACAAATAAATATCAAGGAATGACTTCATGAGAGCCTCATCACACCACATGACATTTAAGACCTTCCTGGAGCTACTAAGACAGCACTAAACCCCATATCACTTAACTTCTATGCATTTTTAAACTAAAAAAAAAAAAAACATTTTAGTTAAAAACATTAATAGTTAAAATGGCCACTCTACAAGCCCACGACGTGTCAATAGATTGGCATGTTGAACTATTCTGAAATGTAAAAAAAGCAAAGAAGTTAGGGATAACGGATTTAGCGTGTGACAAAAATGGAGGCCTCAGTCTTGAGGTTATGCTCTGCTCTCACCCCGTTGCCATTGGCTCCTTTCTTTAGGCTCAGAGAATCTTGGGACTTGCGACTGCCTTTCATGTTTGGAGTCTATGGGAGGGACAACATAGAGGAATGTTAGTTTAAGTTGCTCTAGTCACCTTGCTTTAGAGTGTAGAGTGTGTCCATCGCACTTAAAAGGACAACTTTTCACCTTTTTCAACCAAGGTTCATGTTTTGGGTTGTTATTAGAGTAAAGTAAAAGATGGGTGTTAATAATTTTAAATTCCTTTATTTCTTTAGTTATAGGGATAGTTAGCTATGGGAGGGTCCTAAATACATATTTGTTTATAACATTTTAAAGCGATTCCTTTTTTATTATCTACTACAGTCCTAATAACTCCCATGAAATCATAACTGGTCACGGAAGTTCACAGGATCTACTGAATGTGAAGGAGGCAGCACACTCCACACACTCACAGGCTCAATATGGTAGTGTGTCACATTCAGTAGCTCATTCGTGGCCAGTTATAATTTCCTGGGGTTTATTAGGACTACAGTAGATATAGATATAGTAGATAGATAAATCACTTTATTTTTTTTATTTTTTTTTTATCAAACATGTATTTAGGACCATGTTCAAATGCCCCCTCCCATAGCTAAAATCCCTAAACCTAAAGAAAGCAAGGAATGTAAAACAATTAACACCCATCTTTTACTTTCTCTAATAACATAAAAAACGTGAACCTTGGTTATTTCTTCTCCAAGCATATTCCTATTATTAGCAATTATTTAACCAGTGTGCAGATCTACAGTATGTGCATTATCTTCTCCAAGAATATTCCTTCCTATCAGCAAATATGTAACCAGTGTGCTGGAGCCTTATGTGTATTGTTAATACACTGCAGAGAATGTCATACCAACATTCGCTGCATGTACTTGCAGGATTGAGTGGCAAATGAACCTCTTTTATTTGCATCTTGCATCTTTATGATGAATCTCACTTGCAGTATTAAATTTGGCCATAGGATGGCGACAAAGGCTACATAGTGAAAACAAATAGAGAGGTGCTTCCAACTGCAATGCCATTTACAAATAACATTTTAGAAGATTTTTGGAAGATCAATATAAGGTGGAGATGCACGTTCATTATGCAAACTAGCAGTTGTGTGGTACAATCTGGAGGGGTCTGGACTCACACACACAACCTCAGGTGGAAACTGGCAGCCATGCCTGCAATCAGCCAATAGAGAAAAAAAGCAGCCCAGGACGAAAAAAAAGGGAAATAAATAAACAATAGCGAATGCGATCAAACTTTTTTCCAATTTCATTTGATTTTGATTAATCAGCCTCAAAACCGATCTTCGAAGCGATACCAGCACAGGTCTCTCTGCTGTCCCAAATCTGGCAGATCGCACACTTTTTATTTTATTAGGCTACTGTTTTTTTTTTCCTAGTCTGCAGACTAGACAAAAAATCCTATAGGATTTTAGAAAAGTCTAATAGAAAAATCCTATCAGATTTTGGAACAAATCAGACAGATGCTATAGAAATCCTATTGGAAATTGGAAATCAAATAGGATTCCCATATGATCTTATAGGAATCCTATAGGAAAATCCTAAAGGATTTTGGGGGAAATCCTATAGGATTCTATTGGAATCGTATTGGATTCCTATTGGAAATCTAATTTTTTGACTAGGGTGAAATGTTAAATAAGTACTGTTTAAGTGATATTATATTACTCAAAATAAAACATCCAGAACTGCCCCAGAATAATAGTCAAACAAGTTCCACAGCAGTGGGTTATGAGAATAACTGACCCATTTATTCTTACCTACTGTACTAGAGCTAATCCACATCAAATATGGATACTGTACATTGATTGTGTGTTTTAGATTTCTCAATAGGTATAGATAGGTAGGCTGTACATTCTTGCTGAATGTTTATTGTTTTGAAACTCATCTACCCCAATACAGCAGCTGTGTGTTTTTAAGGATATAGCAATGAATTAATACATTAATATTACTACAAAACATTCTAAAAGAAAGGAATTTGAGATCATTAAAGTTGGTCTGTTGCCAATGCGCTTATGCCGACTTCGGGTCCAGGACTTGTCCCTATTTGTTGTCTCCATTCTCAATAGAAGTCTAAGTGAGGGGTTTTCAACCAGTGATCTGGGGACCAACAGTGGTCCTTGACATGGTTCCAGGTGGGCCCCAGTTAAATGATGGTTAACCAGATGTAACTCTTTGAGAGTGTAAAAATGAAACCAAAGGGTCCACTTGGTTTCATTCACCCAAGTCATTAGCCCAAGTCTACACAAATGGTCATTTTGATCTCTATGTTTGACTGTTTTGTTTCCGAAATCCAGGATGGAATTGTGGACAAAAGCAAAATAAATCTTTAGTTTTGGGTCTGTGGGCGCTAAAATGTCATCAAATGGTGGTCCACGCCTCAAATTCTGAATAAATAGTGGGCCCTGGTATCAAAAAGGTTGAAAACCACTGGCTATAAGTAGAAGAGCCGCCAAAACACTGCAGATCTGCAAGCTGCCTGTTGAAGGAGTGACGGTGTGAGTCTGACCTTGGCTTTCATGCTCTCATTGAGCTCGTAGTGGCCCATCTGTCCCAGCAGGGTCTTCTGCGACCTGGATTTGCCCCAGGGGTCTCCCAACAGCCCATCCTGAACCTGTGGCCGTCTGTGTTTGGACCTGCACGCCACGGGGGGACATGAGAGCAAACAAAAACAAAACGGATTGAGGAGATATAACTCATGATATATACAAAAAAAAAAAGTCTTTACACGCCAAGTTCCCACCTTAATACTTCGGTAGACTTGATTAATGGTGCATTCAATATACAGTATACTGTGTCTATTGCAATATATCAATTGAACACCTGGGCGATAGGTATGTCGAGAGGCTGCTGTATCGCATTAGATTTCGAGACTTCACACCTGCCAAATGAAGCACATTTTAATAAGCAGCAGGATTTGTTTTAATAGCAGTAAAACTTTCTGGTGTGAAGGCGACATTACACTCTTAGAACCCACTCAGTCTGGACTCTTAAAAATTACTCTAAAATTACTATTATTATTATATATATTTTTAAATAAACCACTTACCGTGCTTTGTCGGAGGGTTTGCAGGTCACTCCGGTGCTGCCAGGGAAGTCGTCGTCGCTGTCGGTGGACTCACCCTTCAGCCTGGCGATCCACTCCCTCAGCGGCCTGCGGAGCCACGCCCAGGTCAAAGGACAAACAACCACCACCACCTCACTCTTTCACATCCAAAATGATACTTAAATACAAGTAAAAAATCTACTGCAAAAAACACTGTTCCAGTGAATCAAATGTAGTCATTAAAGTGACATTTCACTGTTTTTGCAAAAATGTACCGGTATACGTTAATGACGAAGGTAAAGTTTTAGAACACTTTCCTGGGTTTGTGGTTTGTGTGTGTAATATATGGTTTAAGATACTTTAGATTTTAGCAGTGATCCCAGTGTCTCTGATGTCATCAACACTACTTCCCGTTAGGGCTTCACATCAAAATCGAATCTAAATCACGGATCCAGAATTTGGACGATGTAAAAAATAAAAAATAAAAACGTTAAAGATACAATGAGGGACGGGACAAAAAATATATATATACGATTGCTGTCTCTTTTTTTTTTTTTTTTTTTTCGGGATTAACCAATTAACTAATGTATATTAATGGCAACCAGTTCAGTGGCCTTGTGGTTAGAGTGTCCGCCCTGAGACTGGGAGGTCAGGATTCGATTCCTGGCCGGTTCATACCAAAGACTCAAATGGGACCCAATGCCTCCCTGCTTGGCACTCAGCATCAACGGTTGGATTGGGGGTAAGTCTCTGCGTCATGTCCAGGGGGTGTACTTGTACATCAAGCTGCCTCACGCTACAGAAACAGGAGATAGGCTCCTGATTTATATAGGCCTCAATGGCTCAGCCAGGCCTCCTGACATCACATACTGTACTTACTATTAATGGTACCCCCGAGTAAAAGTGTTGGGGCAAGCTGGCTACCAAGGGGGTTAAGAAGAAGTAGTCCAAGACTCTAATAAAAGAAAAGAAATGCACTTTGTGTTTTGTTTCATTGTTTTTTAAATAATTGAATGTTCATTAACAGAAAATAAAGTGAAGTTTCCACTTTATCCATCGCTTTGTTTAAAAAGAATCACCTTATTTTTTTGTTGTTTTGCAAAAACTGTGAATTATACCTTTAAGTGTTTGTGAATAGTTTTCCTCGATACAATATATTTCACCAAAACACAAGCCGGCTATGAGCACAGGACAGTCTCTCTCTCACCGTATGAAGGGAATGGCCATGAAGAACTTGTTAGGAGGCAACCCCAGCTTGGATTTGGGTGTCATGTCATTCCTGTGACAAGGCAGCTGCTCAATGGGGAACCACTCGATGTTCTACAAGAGAGAAAACACCTTTGTTTTTAAAGCATATCTAGAGGTGCAACAGTAAATCAAAATGGATTAATAAAAAAATACTCCATTGTAAACAATGTTTTTCTTCCTTTTTTAAAAGAAAATAGAAAAAAATAGTAGATCTACAGAGCTATTTTTCCTCAATTACAAGAATAACCATTTTGAAGAAATGTCATATGTACAGAATCGCAACAAGCTTGTGTGAACGCGATTCTCCATATTCGATATTATCGCAAGTTAGACTAAACTTTTTTTTTGTCAATTGAACTAAGCGATAAACGAAAACTTGGGTTTTCAATATCCAGAGGTATTGCAGGTGGTCTCTAGAATAAAAAATCCATTCATCAACTTTGGCCAACATCTTCAGTTTAAAGGTGCTTTATTTATGACTGTCTCTTCATAATCTAGCCTGCTGGCTTTAACAAAAGCCAATTCTTTTCCCATATCTTTGATTTGAGGCATGCGGGACAGTAGCGCAATTTCGGGACAGTCCCACGAGATATGTGACAGCCCTGGTCAGCCCACAGGACACAATAGTAGTGGTCCCCAGGTTGCTCTTAGTCAGAATGGTGGTCCCTGGGAAAACTGGTTGAAACCCCCCTGAACTAATACAATGATTATTAATTATTAAAAAGAATAATCACTGGTTGCTGGTCTTAATGAGAAACTTCCAACATTAGGCAGAAAGCAGGTGGATGGGTGTGTGGAGGACATGGGTACACAGTATATATTAGGGGTTTTCAACAGGCGGTCCGGGGACACTAACTCTTGAGAGCGTAAAATGATACCAAATGGACCCTTACGGGGCATAAGATGATACCAAATGGACCCATACGGGTCCATTTGGTCCACAGTTCATCTCTCCTAAATTGTGGACAAAAGGCCACAATTTAGGAGAGGCCCTGGTATGAAAACAGTTGAAAACCACAGGTATACAGTACAGTATATACATGATAGCGATATGTACCCTGATCTCCTTGCGGGTTTTGGGGTTGAACTTGGTGTCCCTGGACACTCCAGGTATAATGTAGAGACGGGCCAGTTGGTCAGTGATTTTATGCTCAATGTACACGTCCTTGGAGATGCGGTCTTTGATGTCGAAGCTTGTCTCCTCCAGAACCTGGAAAGAAACACGGTCAGAGCCGCACGAAAATGCTCTCAGAAAACACTTTACTCCATATCCAACTTCAATCAAAAGTAGCTGATCTACAAGCTCAAAACATGGTGTGAAGCAACCTGAAATGTATTTGTTATAAACATAAATCACAGAATTCACTTCAATTGTACACACTCAAGAAAATGACTGTAAAAGCTATAAAAGCAATGCAATTTTATTTGAAAGTCAATTGTCATACAAATAATTGTGATTATGTGATTTACTTATTTATCCCTTCACTATGTCCCTCCCCAATCCGGCTTTGTCCAATAGGAACGTTAGAAGTGGAAAGCTTCACCTGCATAGCAACAGTTGCTAAGCTATTTGAGTTGGCAATGGAAACCCCAAAGGGCAGGGTTTGTGAACAACATTTGCACAGGGCAGATGACAAATTGACAAATAAACAAGCTAAAATAACATACTTAAGCAAATAATGACTGACCAAGTGACAATCACCAGGCCAATGTACTTTATCACTATATTATTTTCAAAACTACCGGCAATGGCAGATAGGCAGACGGTCGACCACCACGAACTAATGGTTCTGCTCGCACAAGTAATACTGTAGTGGTGATTTACAATTGTTTTTACAATACAATTGTGACAGCATGTAGAAAGCTACAGACCATCGCACTGCCACTTAATGATTTGAGAGAAAGTTTTTTTTTTTTTTTCTCTCTTTTTTAGTAACACCAGCCACATTTCTTTTTAATGAATATTAAGAGAACAGTGTCTGACTCACTTCTCTCACGGCACAGTCGTGAGGCGCCTCATCCTCGTTGACTTTTCCCTTGGGGAATCCCCAGCCAGACTTTGCCAAGTAGCCCTGAACCAGCAAAACCTACAATGGGAGTGACATCACAGTTAGCAGGAGTGACATGATCACAGTTAGCAGGAGTGACATCACAGTTAGCAGGAGTGACATCACAGTTAGCAGGAGTGACATCACAGTTAGCAGGAGTGACATCACAGTTAGCAGGAGTGACATCACAGTTAGCAGGAGTGACATCACAGTTAGCAGGAGTGACATCACAGTTAGCAGGAGTGACATCACAGTTAGCAGGAGTGACATCACAGTTAGCAGGAGTGACATCACAGTTAGCAGGAGTGACATCACAGTTAGCAGGAGTGACATCACAGTTAGCAGGAGTGACATCACAGTTAGCAGGAGTGACATCACAGTTAGTAGTTGTGACATTTCACGGCTCTTCTCAACTACAGAAGATGACACAAGGATGACACAATGTACACCACTAATGCTATTTAATTAATGGGTTGAGTTGCAACACAAGCCATTGACAGCCCACAGATCGAAACAGAAAAGACATTAAACTCATTAAGATTGAAAAGTGTGAATTATCAGTAAGGTTTTTGTTTCATACAAATCCACTGTAAACATTTTATAACTATGAGCTACTTTCTATCAAGAAATTCCAAGCAGGTGATTATCAAGACCATGGAGAGCTACCTAAATTTGGAGATTCTGGATGTAAATAAGGAAGTGAACGGCAGCTGCGTGCGTGAATAGCAAGGAGTACTGTTGCAGAAGGAGAACATAAACAATCAGGATTTTCATTATTTGTTTGAGATCAATGAAGTATCAGTGAAATAGGAGATGTGGTCTTCGATGTCAAAGCTCACACCGGTCGGTTGAATTCCCTTTCACAAGCTGACATGTCATGAATTCTGAAACGAGTCACTTCTAGCCTCGACAGCCAGCCTTTCATTTTTACTTTTTTATTATATGTTAATAAATCACTTATATACGTATTTGATGATTGTCCTCCTCCATTATCATATGTTACTTATCCAAATACCCCTAGCTTTATTGGGTCGTAACATAGGCCAGGCTAAGTCACTTCTAAACTAGCACTTCTAAACTCGAAAATGCTTCTAAGCTTGCATGAAATGCACTGACAGAATACTCATAATAACTGTCTACAGCAGGGGTGCCCAAAAGGTAGATGGTAATCTACCAGTAGATCACACAGGACATGCAGGGAGATCACATGATAGTCACCTAAAATGAAAGTAGCTCTCAAGTCAAAAAAGTGTGGGCACCCCTGGGCTACAGTGTAGACGTGTACGAGTCATAGCTATCAATCGTTTGACACCACAATGGCAGCCGGTGCTAGACTTCAGTCAGTGACAGACTCACGTGTTCTAGAGTTTCGTCTAGAATGATGGCTCCGTAGGTGGGTACACCCATCTTGTATTCCTTCCACTGTTCGATGACTTTCTGGACATCTTGCCCATGAGGTAACAGGAACGGACAGTGCTGGAAAAGTGTATTGCTGTCAAGGAGAACACTAGGAAAATACTGGCCAACAGGGATGAAGCTAGATCACAACCAGTTGGTGGGCAATAAGGAAGGATGTTTACTTGACAACGGTATTTCACAATACAATACAATATCAAACAACAGGGACATACAGAGGGTGTATAGAATGATGAATGATGATAGATTGCCATAAAGGGCAAAAATAGCAGTTCTACAAGCTCACTGAATACTGCCTTTGCGTACGACATGGAAGGGAAAGCAAATGCATTTCGTTTTGTAGTAATAGTATGCCTACAGCTTAAAACATTACAGAGACTTTAGTTGTCAATGTGCAATACTTTAAAACAGACGTCACGTTATTTCATATTATCATACTGTATATAGTATTTTCTGGTATCAGTATTTAGTATCGGCTAACAAAGAAATGATGGTGTCGGAAATGAAAGAAGTGGATCGGAACGTCGCTACTCAAAACTAACCTCTCCAAGATAGCTTTCTCCAGTTGAGGTCTGGTTAAGAATGTCCAAATTTCCTTGTTTGGCAATTCATGTTTTTAACCTGATATTTCTGTTTTTGTTTTTCTTGGGCACAGTTTGTTCCTAGTGTTTTATGTAATAAAGGCCTTTGGGTGTTCAGAAAAGCGCCATATACTGTACATTTGAGCAGCAATTATCATACTATTATTATTATTACTCCCTCCCTCAGATAGAAGGATATCAGCCTTGGCGAAGTCCCGGATGCCACACTGAGGCAGGCCTGGTGTGTTCTGCATGCAGAAGTCCAGGTAGAACCAGTGGGCCAGTTCGATCTGGAAGCACACCCGGATGGCATTGTCCCTCTCCTCACTGGGGATGTGCAGGATGAAGCGACTGGATCACAAACCCACCGAGGAAACAACAACAAAACAATGGATAATGGAACAGACAACAAAGTTAGACTATCATTCTGTACATATTAATACATCATTCACTGGATGAATGAAGTTGTTTAATAAATCCACCTTAGACATGCTACATTCTGTCAAGAAATTCTGTGCAGGTGTTCTAAATGCTGGAGTTTGGAAGCACTGGTAAGTCACTGAACAGTCCTGTGTACCACCTGTAGAAATTTCACTAAATGCAGGAGGCAGAGCAGCGCAACCGGTAAATAAAAACAAGTGCACTTAGAAAAATTAATCACCTGCACAGAATTTGACAGAAGGTTTACAATGCATTTTTATCAAACAAATGCTTTGCAGATAGAAAGAGGACAATTCAAGACTTCCCGACAGGTTCTCTACCAATTTTCATTAGTAGGAAGTCATTGGAGGGTATAGATTAATCGCATTCCTATCAATTCAAAGGGCAAGGCATCAAATAAATTCGGGTTCTGAGAAAGTAAAACACAGCCCGGATCCATAGCTCCACTGCTTCTATGATTCTGAAAGAATCATGATTCTGAATCATCCTTGGCTTTAGGGCAACGGTTTTCAACTATTTTCAGGTCAAAGCCCATAATTTATTCATTATTTGAGCTATGGACCTCACATTAGCAGAGCTGCCATTGATAGCCCCTCAGAACCAAAACTACAAAATGTTTTGTTGTAGTTGGTTAAAGGGGAATTCCACTCATTTTCAAAAAAAAATCTTGAGCGGTACAAATTGAACCAAATTGACCCGCTAGGGTCCATTTGGTTCACATTTGTATCCTCTCAGGATACAAATGTGATAAAGCAGGGGTTTTCAACCAGTGGTCCTTGAGAGGGTTCCAGGTGGTCCCCAGGCTAAATGATGGAAAGCTGGTTAACCAGATGTAACTCTTGAGAATGTAAAAATGAAACCAAATGGACCCTTGCGGGTCCATTTGGTTTCATTTTTACACTCTCAAGAGTTAAAATATTCATCATCTGAATTAGCACTAATTAATTAAGAAGTATACACTGTTTTGTTTGCAAAATCCAGCCTGGAATTGTAAAACAAAACCAAAAGAATAATACTTTAGTTTTAGGTCTTTGGGGCTAAAATGTCATCAAATGGTGGTCCGTGGCTCAAATGCTGAATAAATGGTGGTCCCTGGCGTCAAAAAGGTTGAAAACCCCTGTGATAAAGGATCATATGATATGGCTTTACCTGCAGAGGTCGTCCAGAACCGCAGAAGGAATCTCGACCCGTTTAGATTCCATGGAGTCAGTCAGTCAGTCGGTGCAGGTAAATATTACATTTATATTAAAAACATCAGCGGCTGAACAGAACCACGACCCACTGGTGGTGATGATGAAGCTCCAGACCAGACCCCGGGGTGGGTTTGGCGTGTTCACCACAAGTTATTGATCAAAGATGATCGGCTGCAGATGGAAAACAACCGCCATCATCCCATCAAAGCAGCTCAACAAGTCAGCCGCGGTGAGGATAAAAGATTGCGTCCGGTTGGTGCCTTCAAAATAAAAGCAGTGAGCGTGGCGGCTCGATGCAGGCACCAGGCAGACAGAGCCATCGAACTTAAAGGGAAATTCCACCCATTTTCAAAAGGGGTCTGAAAGAAAAATCATTAACATGGTGAAATACATCTTGATTATGTCATCAGATGTATTTCACCATGTTAATGATTTATTCAGACCTCCATTTTTAGGAATACAGAATTGGGGGAACTTTTTTTTTTATCATGAACTCACAACATCTCTAAGGTATATTAATGACATATTAAAAATGTTGAAAATGGGTGGAGTTCCCCTTTAAGCATAGATTTATCTATGCAAGTGTCAGAGGTGCGACATTCAGGCGTCAGAAACTGAGTGCTCGAGCTGCTGTTATACATGCAGGTGAATAAGGACAAAACTGGAGTTGGAAATGCATTGTTTTCAAGTGTTTATTATTTACAAATCTACAAAGTAACTAGTAACAACTAAAGCTATCAAACTTTTTACTTAGAGTAATAGAGTAGTACAATAGGTTAGTTAGTTATAGGCAGAACCATTATCACAGTATTAATAGGAGAGAAGAGGAGATGAGATGTTAAGTTAATTTAATTTAGATTTTATTGGCTATGGTTTATTAGATGGGAAGTAAAAGTTTGCTGCTTTCTTTAGTTTATGAACTTTGGTTGAAAAAATGCAAAGTTCCCTTAAAATTGAATTTTCCACATCCTGACACTGTAAGATAGCCGTATGGAAAATTATATATAAATGTCATATGTCATATGGGTTAGAATCCCGTGCGTTACACATATATGACATTTATATAAATCTTTCCACCGACTTTCACACGTACATTTTGAATTCCGTATTTTCACTTGTATTATGTAACGTCCGGGATTCGAACCCGGGTCTCCTCCTGAAAGTCCAACAACTTAACCACCAGACCAAAGGGACATCCCCGTGGTCCAGGGGCAGATACTAGACTTTGGAGGCCATCATGACAGAGGCTGTAGCCACCTGCTACATATACTAGTCACTAGAGTATTTACCCAAGCATCTGCATTCTCTGGGCAGGTAATACATAAACGAGATATACAGGTACGGTACGCTGCTACACTTTACATGCAAAACTTTAACATTTTCATAAAATAGGAAGATCCGCAAAGCTGTGTGTAGGCATTAAAACTGGCGTAACACAGGGGTTCTTGAGGTGCCATTCACTGGCATTTTACCTTTTTTACATTCTGGGGGGTTTGTGTGCTATGCTGATAAATTGTGCATAGCTCCCAGGACCTTTTTGTGTCATCCATTAGCCTTATTATAAGATTGCAGTATACAATGCCATAAACATTTCTGACTAATTGACAATTCAATCAATCAATCAATATGCACCAAGATTGCCTTTATTAACCCATTGTAGACTATCCCGATTCTAAAAATGTCTTTGAAATACTAACCTAAGTGTACTGAAAAACTTCAAATTATTGTGTAACACCATCAAATTTTTTGACATTTTTTGATACTGTACATACTGTACAGAACCCCTATAGGGGTTCCCGTCAACTAGGGTAAAACTACCACTAGGGGTTCCCGTCTACTAATGCGTCATCAGTGTCCTCAAACTCGGCTTGTGCAACCATCTGCATAATGTTTAGCTTTAGCTGTGCCTTCTTTCTTGGGGCCATGCGTTTACAGGCAGGGACCAGGCTTAAAAAGAAATATTCGTCTTCATCCAACGCCCCAAGCAGTCCCTTATTGTGTAAGGCTAAGCCATTCCTCTCCGGCTGTTGTTCTAGTTTGAGTTCAGTAGGTTCTTTGGTCTCAACAACGGTGTGTAGCAGGGCATCTGGAGGCTGTGCAGAGGCCTCGGGTATGCACAGACCATCCACAGACCTCGGGTATGCAGCTGGCGGGACACTGGCATCCCGGCACTGAGAATCGGCGGCACGAGTGTCTCTGACAGCCACGTCCGCGTGTCTCCGGGAGATGTGTTTCTTCATGTTTTTGGAATGGATCTCTAAGTTACAGTATGGACAGATGGACAATCTAACGCGTGCTGTGTGTTTAATTGCTTGCTGCACTCTGTCGGGAGGGTTGTCCAGGATAGGGCTATCGTCGTCCTCCCGTCGCGGAGAGGTGTCCGGGATAGGACCGTCACTGCAGCCGTCTCCAGTGTCCACGTGTTTCCTGGAAATGTGTTTCTTCAAGTTCTTCGAATGCATCTCTATGTGACAGTGTGGACAAACGCTAATGTGTGCGGGGCGTTTAATTGCTCGCTGCATTCTAGGACTGTCACTGCAGCCGTCCCCCCACCGTCGGGAAGGGTTGTCCCGGATAGGGCTGCTGGTGCTGCAGCCGTCTGCAGTGTCCGATTTGTGTCTCCTGGAAATGTGTTTCTTCAAGTTCCCTGAATACATTTCTATGTGGCAGTGGGGACAGGTGCGTTTGCGTGTGGTGGGCTTAATTGCTCCCTGCTCTCTGCGGGGAGGAGGGTTGCAGCCGTCCCCGGCGTGTCGCAGAGGGTTGTCTGGGATAGGGCTGTGGCGTCCGTCCTCCCGTGCTCCGCAGTCGTCCTCCAGTCCTCTGCACAACAAAGTTATTATTGTTAACGAAAAATAAAATAAGAACAAATTAAACTGCATCACTGTAATTATATTTACAAAGCTAAGGGTATGCTCTTTGCACGTGCATAAAGTGATTGACAAATTGAGTGGCAACATTGCTTTATAAAATCAGATTATCTCTGGCCCGTAGCTAAACTGCTTCTATGAACTTACCGTGCAGTGGAGCTATGTGAAGATCAACCTTATTTTTATAAGAACTTTTTAGCTACTCACTGAAGCAAACACAGTTGGTGTGATTAGAAAGCCTACTTTCCTTAGTGGAAACATGCTGAGCCCAGAAAGTGACTGTTTTTCACCCTAGAAAAAAAAATAAAAATATATATATTCTATGGAGGTTTTCTCTTGGCGACATTGGTAGAGGGCGCAAATCCTGGTTTCTGTTGGAATACAATCCCTTTCTGCCCAAAAAGTGAATTTTATCCATGTGGTGTGGGGGTTCAGTGTGTTTGCACTAAGGAAAGTAGGCTTTCTAAATCACATAAGCCGTGTTTGTGTTGATGGGTAGGTAAAACCTTATATTTATACTGAAGAAGAGAAGAAAAATAATCTTGATTTTCACATAGCTCCACTGCAAGGCAGAATCTTAGAAGCAGTGGAGCTGGATCAGAACTACAATCAGATTAGACTTGTGTGTGCATGCCTGTATGGGCTGCAGTGTTGGGACAAGTGCACTACGTAACTTAATATATTACATAATATATTACCAAAATGCAGTAACTTGTAATATGAATATAATACTTAACAAAAACAGTCTAATATATTATACTTTTCTTTCTGCATTACTGCATTACTTTCAATATTACTTTCTGTCAATCTGTCTCGTTGAAAATGTTCTTGTGAAATTATATTGACAACTGCAGAAGTTAAATAATTACTTTTTAAATTAATTTTCTATAATTTGTCATCAAATTATTTATTCAGGAATTACGTTTTTTCAAGTTGATTTCATATGGATTTGGTCAGATAGCCAAGTGTGTTGCTTTATTGTAGGTATGCCACTGGCCTACGCAATATTTGACACAATATATTTATTAAATTATATATTTTGTAAAAAGTTTTTTTAAGTAATATGTATACAGTAATATTAATATATTACACTTGCTCGGACAGTAATATTGTAATATAATATATTGCTTTAAAATGAAGGTGATAACTAATAAGTAATATATTAACAAGGTAAAGTAATATTCCCAACACTGATGGGCTGTCATACATGCCTGTATGGGTGCATGCCAGATAGGACTTTTCTGTGCGGGTGTGTGTATGGGCTGTCAATCAAATTGACTTTTCTGTGTGGCTGTACAGCATATATCTATGCCCAGGCTGCATTCTCAACTTTGGCCACTATGTCCATTTCGCCTCAACGTTTCAACCGGATGCGTTATCTTTAGTTTAATATATCTATGCTGTACAGCCAAACAATAAAGTCAATTTGATTGACATCTCATACGTATCTCATACGTATGAGATGTCAATCAAATTGACTTGTGTGTTGTTGTAAGAATGGGCTGTCAAGGCTACCCTAGGTTGTTTAGTTTTGCCACTCACGAGGTAGCCTGGCTCCAGCCCTGAATAACCACCATTTAAAATCTATATTTCCAGGCGATTCAGTGAAACGAAATAGAAATTCAAAATCTCGGACATGGGTTTACCTGCAGATGTCTTCCAGGACCCCAGAAGATACCTCCACCCGTTTGGATTCCTCCGATTCCATCATGTCAAGTGCATCAGCCATAACAACCATCGTCACATCAAATCAAGCCGTGGTGGGAAGAGAAAAGAGGCTTCCGGCCGGTGCCTTCAAAATAAAAGCAATAATCGATTAGCCTGGGATCCCATCGGATTTGCTGCGTTCTGGGCATCTGAGATGTCACTCCAGATGTGCAGAACGCAGCAAATCAGGCAACCTTGGCTAATGATTGATGGGGCAGGGGTCAACATAAAATCATCTTATTTATTTAGTAGCCAAAGGAGTGTTTTTTTTTTTTTTTTTTTTTTTTTCTTTTTTCGTGCCAATTCGACCTATCACATGATCTTCTTTATGAAGACAATTATTTTTGCAGATTGGTCCAGTAAACCACCATCTGAAAATGTTAATTGTGCCAGGCATCCCCAGGCTTTACCAGATTGTATTGTTAGAAGGTTTCTAAAATATTCTTAATATTACTAAAGTGAAATCAGTTAGCATGACGAGAACTGGAATCCATGATTCACTGGGCTCATGCAACAGTTACAGTATACTAATCCAATCATCATACTAATCCAAGTCGGTGCTGAAATGCTTCAGTTTTTTAATCACTAAATCAAACCAAAACATCTGAGAAACATAATTATCAACATTCACCAATCTTGTACACACATTTCTCAGTGTCTGTGGGAGATAGAAACATTTGCGACTGCTTCACTTTGTTGACATTTATTGAAAATAGTTTTTACCCTAATGTATTAAAGGAAACTCTTAACAAAGGGAGTATAAAATATACAGTAGGCTATGTATAAAAAAAAGATGAATACACAGATACAAGTGGCAGAGGACAAAGAAAAACAAAGTGCCACTGTATAAAGCACAAGTGGCAGTCCAAGATGCTTTGCAAGGTACCATGCATTAATTAGAGTTCTCAAACTCTGCCCGAACCCGAACAGGCCCGACCCAACGTTTTCGGTCCAGATCAGGCCTAAAATCTATGCTAATGAGTAGGGCCGGGTTGGGCTCCTTGAAAAATAATAATAATAATAATAATAATATAATAATAATAATAATAACATTGAATTATTTTATCATAGTAAAAAAAAAGTTATTTTCTGTATGTACCTATTATGAAGATCGTACTGATTGGCATTTCAATTTCACTCTGTGGGGGATTCTCAAATTCTGCCCAAACACCACAGTTTAGGGCCAGGTTGGGCCTAAAATCTATTCCATTTAGTGTGAAGTGATGGTCACCGTTGTATCGCACGGCACGCCATGATAGTACAGAAGTGAGAATGTTTCACAACTGAACTGAAAACATTGAAAAAATTGTCTAGATATTAAACTACACGTGACAGTGCAATTTACAATTGAGGCATTTATCTGAGTAATTTACATTAGGAAAGGCAAACATGAGACAATACTTCAAATGCATAGAATTAATATTCTATTAGGATCATAGGTACACCAATAACATCATCAGTCTAAAGAAGCTGTGTAATATCAAACAAAATTTGATCATCTGTACATTGAAACTATATTTTGCCAAGTCGAGTATACGATAAGTACAACTCAGGGTTTAATGTAAAGGGTTAGATCTGAAAACAGAGCAAACGGGTACTGGACTCGCTTCCATCACATAATGTCGGCGTCTGGTATACAATTATAATACTAGGTGGTTTGTCAAATGTTTAATTTCAGGTACCACCATCACACCATAACTGAGAGTGTAACACCCAATGCGTGTCCGTGTGTACTACACTCTATGATTTACTAACCCATAAAGGCCTATTCAAAGTATTCATAGTCAAGTGTCACTACATGATGTCACTGAGCTGCGGTGAAGGGCTCTCCTTAGCCCTTCTCTGTGTTTTTGCTCGCAGAGAGCAGAGACTCACTCCAGAAAACGCGATTAGTCTAGAAGCTGCTGGATTTAGTATAGTTGCATGGAGAGTTCTGCTTGCAAGTAGCATACAGTACACTCTGAAAACAAACTGTGCTGTATAGGACAGTGTGCCTTCCTATGCAAGATTAACAAGAAAGAGTTTCCCGATGGACCAGTTCAGAGCCTTAGTGAAGGAAACGCTACAGAACTCCATGTGAAAAGCCCACCCATATCAAAAATGGTGCACTTACGGGCTGAAATGGACAAAACCCTTTGCAAAACTGTAATCAGTTACTGAATACTAAGTAATGAAATGGGTAAGAAATACAAATGCTAAGAAAATGATTTGAAGATGTATCACCATGCTGTACTAGAGGCTATATTTCTGGGAGTATAGGGCTAATCATATAGGGGAACAATGTTTGGTATTATAACATTATAGCACCTTTGTCAAATAGTGCTCCAGATTGCAGCAGTTGTTAAAGGTGCTACAGCATATGGCACCAATCTTTAAAGGTGTAACAAAGTACATTTCGTCATTGTGCAAAGGTTGCTAAATAGTCACTATACCTGTACAGTAGCATCAGATGACAAATAGTACAGTCTTTAGCTTGAGAACAAGAGAACACAAGGATTGAAACAATACAGACAGCGGCAAACAGAATAGAGCAGTGGTTTTCAACCACTACTTATTCAGAATTTGAGCCACGGCCGACTATTTTATGGTATTTTCACCCCACAGAGCCAAAGCCAAAGATTTTGTTTTTGTCCACAATTTCAGGCTGGATTTCGCAAACAAATCAGGCAAACCTACAATAGATCAAAATGACCATTCTTCTACATTCACTAATTGTGTAGACTTCTTAATTAAGTGTGCTAAATCAGATGGTGAATGTTTTAACTCTTGAAAGTGTAAACATAAAACCAAATGGACCCTTGCGTGTCCATTTGGTTTCATGTTTACACTCTCAAGAGTTACATCTGGTTAACCAGTTTTCCATCATTTAGCCTGGGGACCACCTGGAACCTTCTCAAGGACCACTGGTGTTCCCCGGACTACTGAAAACAACCGAAATAGAGGCACATAGGCAGTAGAGAGAAAGCAGAGAGAAAACAACAGACAAGGTTGTGTTGGCCAATGGCCATGGAGGGTAGGAGATATGAGCACAGTGATGGACTATGATGACCACCTTCATTAAAACGACATAAGTAACTCAGTGTCCCTGTCACTTTGAAAACCAGTGCAATCAGCAACACTGTGTATAATTGAATGATGAAGGCCAAAATTATATACGTTTTACAATTTAGGCATTTCCTAAACCAGAGTGAGTAACAGTAAAACAAGGTAAATACGAGGTAATACTTGAAATCCATGTTAATGGTAATTTAAGATCACGTCATCGCCATCTTAATAAACAGTATAATATAAAAAAAAAAGTCATCTGTACATTGAAACTATATGTTAACAAATGAAACTGGCGAGGCTGACATTGGTCTAAAGAACATGCAATCGAAATTACATTTTAAAGTCGTCAAGGCTAAGGTTGTTTGAGTCTGAAGGAATACAATAGGCTTAAGTCCAATCCTGCAATGTTGGAACGGTCGCCACCTGGTATTCCTAAAGGTAACCTCAGTAAAACTGTGCCCATGCTATGCTATAATTCCCAAACTTAGGTTTCTGAGCTTACAGTATGTGGGCCAGTTTAGAATCGACTGGGTGTTAGGCTAAAAGAAGCTTCAGCAGATAAATGGTAGAGCAAGCACACACCACAGATACACAAAAAGACCGTTTTTATTCTGAATGAAGTTCAGGCTCTACCATTTATCTGTTTTTTTTTTGTTACTACAACATGCCTTTCGGCATCCTACTTAAATTGGCGGACGTGTTTGCCGAAGCACTCCACATGCAGCGCCTCGTTGCACTGCTGGCAGCCGTAGACGGTGGCAGTGACGCGGGTGTTGGTGCCGTACCTCTCCACCACGCACTGCTTGCAGAGCTTTCTCTTGTCGAAGATCTTGGCGAAGTCGTGCTGGTCGGCGGGGAGGCCCTCGGGCGCCGATGTGCGCAGGGGAGGACGCCTGGTGGTCACCGGCACGGTGAGTTCCTGCGCCAGGTCCTCCAGCCAGTCCTTGTAGCCTTTGTACTTGACGGTGAACGCTTTTCCTCCGGCGCTCTTGGCGGCGATGTAGCCGTTATAGCAGGTGACGGACAGGAAGAAGAAAAAGAGCCTCCTCCACCATTTCTGCGAGCGATGGTTGAACTGGTAGTAGCCGACCATCTGCTCCAGCAAATCCACGCCGTGGATGTGCTTCTGGTAGTCGGCGATGCACGCCGGCACCACCACCTCGGCGCCCCCGACCCTCTTTCTCTTCATGGAGCTTTTCTCTGTGGGGTCATGGTAGTTGGACAGCACCATGGAGGTCTTGACCTCGTCCTGCCAGGCGCAGAGCGTGAGTTCGTCCATCTGAGCCACCCGGATGTCGCGTTCACCCAGCCAAGCGCTCTCGGTCATCTGGTCCTTCAGGAGGCCGCACCGGTTGGAGCGCACGTCGCCGCAGGCGTTCAGTCCGCGTCTCGTCATCTCCTGGAAAAGCTCCACCCCCGAGTAGTAGTTGTCCATGAAAACGGACAGGTGGGAGCCGTAGTACGGCCTGGCCAGGTCCATGACCGCGTTGTGAGCCATGGCCTTCTCCTGTGCCCACGCGCGGCTCGCCGTGCAGACCTGGAAGTTCGCGACGTAGCCGGTGGAGCTCTCTGCCATCACCCACACCTTGACGCCCTGTTTCGCCTGTTTGTGGGGGAGATACCGACAGAAGTCCAGCCTTCCCTTGTATTTCACCATGGTCTCGTCTATTGTCACAGTGCCGTTCACTTCATAGAGCGACTGGTATTGACAGGAGAGGTAGTCGAGGAACCACCGCACCTTCCACAGCTTGTCCGAGCGGTCTACGTCATCTGCGTGGTTGTCTTGTAGGTGGAGATACCTGAAAATAAACAAAGATATATAAGTTGTACTTTTAAACCAATTTTACCAACCAACTAAACCAATATAAGATACAATACCAATATTATTAAGGTGGAGAAAATAAACGTACTGTATGTATGACCCTGGTTGATGTAACACATGGAAGGACCATGTTATTGAAACAGTTCCTGTCCCCTCCATCAGGCGCCCCGGCTGGCCAGGAGATTACTTTATGTTTTTTGTAAGGGTGCTTACCCTAGGGGACACGGCAAGAACATGTACCTACCCTAGGGAACACGGCAAGAACATGTACCTACCCTGGGGGACACAGGGGACAACATGTGAGGGTACCTATCCTAAGGGGCACGGAGAAAACATGCAAACTCCACACAGAAAGACCCTTTCACCAACCCCGCCCCGGGTATGGGCACTGATGACGCGGAGGTAGGAGAAATACCGCCAGCACGTCCCCAACGGAAATCGAGCCCTGGACCTTCTAGCTGTGAGGCGACAGCACTACCGACTGTGCCACCATGGCCCTGACTTTGCCACAGTAAAAATCTTTTACGATCATCGTCATCATCTTCATCATCGAACAAAATAGGATTCCTCTTACCTCCAGATCATGGTGTACCTGTCCCGTGACATTACTTGGGGTAAGTTGGTTTGGAAAAGCCCTTTTGTTTGTCGCCAGTAGTCTCTCCTGACGGGCAGCTTGAGAATCCCCATGGCGATGCACAGGCCGATAAAAGTCTTCATCTCCGTCACCGTAACGGGTGTCCACTTCCCTCTGGAGTCTGTGGACCCAATGTTTTCCATTTTGCTCCTGCGCTGCTCCGCGTACACGTTCGTTTCCGTCACCAGTCGCAGAAACAGCGTTTCTGTGAACATCTTAGAAAAGACGTCCAGCGGCGTGGCGTCGTCCGGCAGTTCCACCTTCACCCCCGGCTGCCGGTTGAACTCCCTCTTGATGCGCCGGTGGTAGTTCTCCGTCTTCCAGTCCGCTTGAAACCCACCCACATCCTCCTTCTCCTCCTCTTCGTCCTTGACGACCACCACTCTCAGCCAGCGGTTCTCGGCGAGGGGTTCAGCGGAGGGTTCGTACTCGTAACCACCCTCACAACCGCCCTCCAGATCCTCGATGTCACTGCCTTCGCTCAGTGGTCCGTTTTCATCCTGCGACGCCTGCTCCACTGCCATGCTCACCTGCTGGCCCGCTAAAACAAGGTAGAGAACAATAATGATATACACACAATTTGGACTGAGGCCAAATCCATTTCACTCAAGAAGCTCCAAAATGATCCCCCATCTGAAAAGATTTCGTTCCAGGGACCTTCTTGGAGGTCCCTGGAACTAAAAATGTATCTCTGGAACTAGAGTTTTGTTTCTGAAAGCCCATGAGGCAAAGAAAGAAAGAAAGAAGCTTACTTAAGTGGCAGTACTCTTCTGGTTCCTCCTTGATGAAAACGTCAGTGTCTGGATTTGGGAAAGTCGTCTTCACCTTCTGTCTGGATTCCATGTGCTGGTCTGGAAGGAGTTGAACAACGGCAATGACTTTTTTTTATTTGTTTATCTTGCATGGAACATTGGAACACTGCAATTTGTATTTCTGTTTGGCTTGTAAAAACACAGACATATTCATAGTTTTTGATATAATTCTTTCTTTCTTTCAACTCCAGTCATTTTAATCGCACCTACATTTCACACCACAGAACCTTTTTCACTGGATAAATTTCAGGCGTGCCGTGGAAAAGGGAAAAGAGAACTATACAAGGAAGCCAGTTTCGAATTGCAGCCGTCCGTAGGTGTCCTTTGAGAGTGGTTTTGAAGGAGTCAAGGGCTTCGGATGTCTTAGTGACTGTTGGTAAGGGCATTACACATTTTTGTGGCATAGGAGTAAAAATAATTACGTCCCTTGTTTGTGCCAAATTTGGGTTGCGTGGGGACACTCTTTATCTATTACACCAATCGGTTTTAATAAAAGCTTCTCAAGTCAAATATTGATGTACAATTAAAATGTGATTAATTGTGATTAATTAATGACAAAGCCTGCAATTAATTAGATTTTTTAAATATTATCTCAAAGAATAACATGTGACAGACAAACCTCTCCAGCAATAGTTTTCCTATATTGTTGATGGATTTGGAAGAGATTTTGAAGTTCTGGTTTTAAAAAAATGAGCCAGTATGAATGAGAGCGTCTGGAAAGTGTCCAGACACTGGGGAGAGGGCGGGGCTTACGGAAAGGTTTATTATTGCTGTTATTTATTTAATAATTTGTACAGGTGAAGTCAGAGAGCGTTGTACCTGAAGAGCTGCTGATGGAGACGGATGGAGACACATCGTCATTTGTCTGTTCTGCAGCTCCGTCTAGGGAATCTGACACACATTCAATGAAAAAAGGAAGATATCATATTATATACCAGTGCTTTTCAACCTTTTTTCACACATGACATTTTAGCCCCACAGACCGCAAAAACTAAAGATGTATTTTGCTTTTGTCCATAATACCAGGCTGGATTTGGGAAACAAAAGAGGCAAAGATACAGATCAAAATGACCATTAATCTTCTAGTTCTGTAGACTTGGGCTAATTCAGATGAGTATTTTAACTCTTGTGAGCGTAAACATGAAACCAAATGGAGCTGCAGGTTAGAGTAGTTAGAGTTAGAGTGAGGTTAGAGTAGTTACTGCAGTGCCCACCACTGGTCATGTGGCAGCAGGTAATCATCTATCAATTCAAATTGACATCAGTTTTTCAGTTTGATCCACCCGTGTAGAAGATAGCAGGGAGTAATTTAGCAGAAAACAGCGAGTTGCGAAAACATGTTATTACTACATTTAACCACTTGGAGTCGCACTTCACTCAGTAATGTAATGATGGCGCATGGAGGACAGTGTCACGCATGATTCCCTTTTCAAGCTTCACTTTCCTTCTTCTGAACTAGCATTTAGGCTCAAAATAATAAATGATTTGTCAAACATTTTACATGTTGCCTCATTTGTTGTTTTTTCATTTCTATTTTTGCACCACTTTCCTCTGCCTCAAATCCAGGTTCCAGGTTTTTTTTTAACACTAAGATATCCAGATCCAAAAAAAGCTGCCAATAATGCAATTAAAATGCTGGTATCGGCACCCACCCTTGACTCACCGGCTGCTGCAACAGCCTTGCCTTTTCTCATAGTAATCCTCTTGGCCTAAGTTCTCTTTTTATTATGAAGGTCTTCCCCGGAGAGAGAAGGAAGGAGACTCTTTAGACATCTGACCAAACCAAACTGAATGGTCAGGCGGCAGCTTATTGGGACAACCATGGTAACATAATTGACACATTTTGCTCAGGTCATGACATATACATATACATATATACACACACATACCGGTATAAAGGTGAAGTGACCCTTTCAGTCAAAGACATGTAACATAAGGTAGATGCCCTTTCCAGCCCTGAGGCGCAGGTCTCAATTGAAGGCACAATTTTCCTGTGATTACTTGCAAAGCATTTGCCTTCATGAGTGGAGGCTCATCATGCTTTATGCATGGCATAAGTCGAGGATTTGACAAGCTGTGATTGGCCAGTAGCGTGACAGTGAGACATAGAGGAATAGGGTGTCCAATGTCCATTATTGCTTAATTGCTATATACAGTAAATACCAGCCACAAATAAGCTGCAAATGAGCTTCAGCTTACATAATAAATAGTGCTGCTGTAATACCTGTTGAAGATAATAATTTGGAGTACCTCCAAAGATGGCTACCTTTACTCACCGATTTCATCAGGTTTTCTCTTTCTGCCCGCACCCTCTCTTTTATTGTGAAGGTCATCTATGGAGAGGAGAATGAGACTATTTTTGAAATCTCTATCCTACATTCAGGTAGAATGTGAGAAAACGTCAGGTCGGCCTGCTCGCATGCCACTCAACTGACTAATTGCCTCCACATTTTGCAAAATCTAAGCACCTTTTTGTGTACTACTTGTTATTGTTCACTTTACATGTGTTGTACTTTTCAAATTCCACAGTGCATACATGGGCCGTGAACATGGAAACTGCTGTTCCTTCCTAAAGTTTCAGATTACCCAACCAGTATGCAATGGAATATATTGTTCTACAGTGTAATTTCATATTACTACAATTACATCTTTCTTATTTTGTTGTGTTAATGGAATGGCCGGTGTGTGAGAATCCAACCTCCCCCGACACACTCAAGATCAGTTTGTTCTCTTCGATCGTGGAGTCCGTTCTCCTCTCTTGTAAAAGCTCAACACTAACACAAGTCCTACAGATTGTTGCCACACCAGAATGTATTACGTGTGGTGCTGAAAATTAACCAGGATGAGCACATCACCAACAAGCATCTGTATGGGGCATTACCACGGCTATCAGAGGAAATAGACGTAAGGAGGCTGAGACTAGCTGACCACTCACTGCTACAAAGCTTGCACTGTGGGAACCAATACACACGGATAGGGTTGCAACAATTAATCGATTAATCGATTAAGCGTGATCTAATCGATTATTCTATTAGTTGTCAACTATTTTAGTAATCGATTAATCGGTTTGTCAACTAATCACTGAAGTTTTTACCCATTTTATACCCACTTAACCATAGTTTTTTCAGTGTTCCAGGTGTAACAAATTCCACCCATTGTCAACATTTTACTGACATTAATATACCTTAGAGATGTTGTGTGGACGTGATAAAAAAAAACTTCTCCCATTCTGTGTTTCCTAGAAATGGAGGACTGAAAAAAAAAATCATCAAGTTGTGTTTCACCATGTTAATGACTTTTCTTTTATTATGACCTCTAAGGAAAACTTTAAGGGAAATTTTGAAAATAGGTGGATCCCCCTTCAAGGTGATGACTAAGTAAGACTGGTAAAAGTGGGGTAAAAGAAAAATGTTTTCAGTTTGGGCTTTGGGAGAGAAGCCTTCATCCATTCAGGATGAGAGGGGCCTTCCTCTGATCAGGATCAAGTGGGGATGGGGCCTTGGTGTACATCAGGGGTACCCACACTTTTTTGACTTGAGAGCTACTTTCAAAATGACCGGCTCAACAAGATCTGCACATCAAAAATGTGATTGTTCCATTACTGAAAATCCATTTCAAGGCCCCCTAGAAATTATTGCTTTGAAATAGTGGTGATGGTGTTACTTAATGTTATAGTGTTTAAGAATAATGCACTTATAATGAAAAATAGAGGGGGAGAATTGGAAGGTTTTCCTGTTTATGCTATTACTGACGTTTGAAAACAGTATTTGAGGTTTACAGTCTGTGATATTGAGTTTAGTTTCTTGCAACCAAAACTCATGTTTTTGTCCACAAATTGTCCACAATAATGGTTATTCTCCATTTTCTAATTGTATGGACTCTTGAAAATTATGTAATTCAGATGTTTAGATATAATTTAATTCTTGAGAGTGTAAAATGAAACCAAATGGACCCGTGGGGTCCATTTGGTTTCATTTTTACACTCTCAAGAGTTAAAATAATCATCATTTTAATTAGCCAAAGTCCACACAACTAGAAGATTAACGGTCATGGACAGAAGCAAAGGAAATCTTTAGTTTGGGGGGGTCTGTGGGGCTAAAATGTCCTCAAAATGGTGGTCCGTGGCTCAAATGCTGAATAAATGGTGGGCCCTGGGATGAAAAAGGTTGATTTAAGCAGTCTGGACTCACCTGTTTCACCAGGCTTTCCTTTTCTCCTGGCCTCAGTCCTTTTTTTCAAGAGCTCTTCTACGGACAGAGGGAAAGGAAGACTACTGAATCGATTGACGCAGAAAATAGCAAATGTTCATTCAGATTGTCAGTGTGCATGCGGACGTGTGAATATACTGTATACAACATAAAATATAACATAAAACACTATTATTACAACTTGTATAACTATTATTGAATGTAACCACTCCCACAATGTACTACTTTTTTTCAGATTTTTTTTTTTTTATGAGCATTAATGACAGAATATAGACATGTGGGGGATAAGTAATTGTAAAAATCCTAAGGGTTCTGATCTCTAGTAAGCAACCGCAAACATTTACTCACCAGTTTCCACAGACTCTCTTTTCTTCATCGTACTCCTCTTGGCCCGAGATCCTCTTTTATTTTGAAGGTCGTCTGGAGACAGAAAAGGGGACAGATAACAGTGTAAGCCAGGCAGAAATGTCTGACTGTCTAAAATGGGTTTGTATAGGAGGGAGGCAGGGTCGCTAGGGGCGGGGCAGCTAAAATGAACTAAATACTGAATGGAGTAACTTTTGAGTTGTGATTAACAAATCCATTATGTTTGTGGCTTTATTGAGTCAAAAAATCGGGGGTCTCCGAGATAGAAATGCCACTCTCTATGTGGGGTCCACGTAGCTTCTGCGTCGTGCAGAAGTGTAGGAGCAGTGGAACTATGGACCAGAGCTAGGGGTCTATGGCCTATTAAAGTAAATAGAAGTGTCAATTTTTGGGTCACTGCTTTATTGGTTTTTATACCGCAGTTCCATTAGCTTTAGCCACACACACACACACACACACACACACACACACACACACACACACACACACACACACACACACACACACACACACACACACACACACACACACACACACACACACACACACACAGCGTTAGAAACGCATGCAACATCATAATTATTTCCATCAATAGGCAGGATCAACATTTATATCTTATTATTATGTGATGAGGGTTAGAGAGGGTTATAAAATCATTAGGACGTTTTATGAACTGACCAGAGGTTTTCTTCTTCTCCACAACCATGGTGACTATTGTTATTGTCAGTGTTGCCAGGTTGTCGGGGAGAAACAAGCAACTCGGCTTATAAAAATAACAGATCTGCAAGCTCACAACTGTTTTTTTTTTCACGACGCTTTTTTTTTTTTTAAACAACCAATAAGTATTCTAACATTATAACATCAACATTCAAAAATCTTGTAGGGGTTTGTGAGGGTACGCAATAGAGATATTGGGTACGTTAATAATACGTTGACATGGCAACACTGGCGAGTGACTCGTTACTATGTAGGCTACGGAAAGCATGTGGGCTCACAAATACCTCTTTTTATGTAATCAACCATACTGATACTGATTATAATAATGTATCACAGTACTTCTCGAAACTTTCCCCCATGTGGTGGTGGCTAAATCAATCAGTCAATCAGAATTGTAACAAATTAAAAGGGGATATGTATCTCAAGAAAGTCCTCGAAATTGTTTGTTGAACAATCGCCACTTAGCACAGACTGTGGTTTTCAACAGGTGGCTAAATGATGGAAAGTTGGTTAACCAGATGCAACTCTTTGAGAGCGTAAAAATGAAACATGTTTACGCTCTCAAGAGTTAAAATATTCATCATGTGAATGATCCTAAGTCTACACAAGTAGAGAATGTAGAAGATTAATGGTCATCTGCATGTTTGACTGTTTAGTTTCCCCAAATCCAGCCTAGAATTGTGGACAAAAGCAGAAGTCATTAGTTTTGGGGTCTGTGGGGCTAAATTGTCCTCAAATTGTGGTCCGCGGCCATATCTCTCGAAACTATTGGACTCTATTATTATAAGGGTTATGAACCACGATTACTTACAACTTCGATGAGATTTATTTTCACAGTTGAGGAAGCCCCGCCGTGAGGCAGGGCATCAAAAAATTAGTTGATACTCATAATGTTCCTCTCCACGGAAATCTTTAGTAAAAGGCGAAAGATTTATACGATCTGAAGAGAAACAAGAGTGTACTGAAGGAAACACGCGGCTGGAACCCGACCAATGGATTCACATAGCACTGTCACTCACGGTCTGCAAAACAAAACACACCAAAAACAAACAAACAAACAAACAAAAACTATAGTATATAAAAGAACACATATTTCTGCATTTAAGATGCAGCGTAAGCGAACCGCTCCAGATAAAAATCAGAGGTTTAAAGTAAAGTAAATTACTTTCTAACATGCGCTTTGCATGATGGGGAGGGGGGAGGGCATGCTGAAGGTTCATTTATTGGCTGAATGCAATCACGTGTCATCGGAGGAATCTACCTCGAGCATAGTTATCTCGTACAGTGGTTTTCAACATTCGCTAAGAGTTTAATTACATATGTTTATCAACATAAAAACGGTTAAGATACTCGGTACATCCGTGTTGTCGTAATATTTAATGGTAAAGTCAATTCTGCTCAGCTATAATAATGAATGCCGGCTGTAACCTTCAGAATAAAAGTTTTTGGTCAACACTCAAATTTCAAAATACATGGTGTAAAAGGCACTTCAGGGGTTGACACTAACACTTGCCCACTTGCCCGGGGCAAGTTAAAAAAAAATGGTGGGGCAAGTGAAGACTGCTACCTGGTTGCCCGATCGGGCAAGTGTGCTATAACTTGTGTTGTGTTATAACTATAACACAACACAAGATGAATTTGTCTTGAAGGCAGTCATTGCATTCTGCCTCTGTGTCTTTCCCTGCTTTCTAGCTATCTCTACCTATCTCTCTCCCAGGTCCTTTTGGTTCCAAACTATCATTTTGCTGGGGTCAGGGGACCACTGGGTCTGTGACCACTATGGGCTAATTGAGATGATTAATTTTTAACTCTTGAGAGTGTAAATGTGTATGTGTAAATGAAACCAAATGGACCTGCAAGGGTCCATTTGGTTTCATTTTTACACTCTCAAGAGTTACATGATCTGGCTAACCAACTTAACTGGGGACCACCAGGAACCCTCTCAGGGACCACTGGTGGTCCCCGGACCACCTGTTGAAAACCCCTGGTTTAAAGCACCCATGTAGGAAGAAAACTTAAATGCCAATTTACAATATACTTTTGGGGGGCAATTAAGTGACCATGACCTGAGGGCAAGTAGAACCTGACTTGCACTTGCCCGATGGGCAAGTGCCTCGGAGACCTTAGTGTCAACCCTTGCACTTTATAAATGCACTTTTCACCGTTTAGGCGTTTACCATCTGCAAGAACATATAGGCTACAAACGCACATAGGCCTACTGTGCAAAAACAAAACAACTGTCACAAAAACAAAACACTGTCTATTAGGGCTGGGATGATATCACAATGCATACAGTACATATACACAGCAGTAGGAGGTGAGATTAGGCCCTCAATCATGAATCAGGATATTCGATTTATTGCAATATAATATAGGTCTAGCCTATCGATATGTTTATGATGCAGGCAACATATCACGATATCTGCAAAATAAAAGGCAAAAATCAGGAATTTCTACCCTATATCTCCAACTTTTGTCTATTTGATTTTGATACCTGATTTTCTATTTTTCCATACACATGCAAATTTTGTGCACAGGTCACTTTTCACTTTAATCCATCCCTGGTGCCTTGCATAAAGGCACTTTATAAAAGCACCTTTTACAATTTAGGCCACACATGCACATAAGTAGGCTACCACAAGGGCAAAGTTCTCTTCCCTAGGAAAATACAAGCCTTATATTATTTGTAATAAAGTTTATTGTTTTCTTAAAAAGTCTTATTGATCATGTATTACCTATTAAACACAATGATTTAAGACACCTTGTGTATCAGGCACATCATTGATTAAACAATAGCTACAGTTGTCCAGAAAAAATGCAGATATTATCAAGTTCTGTTTTGATGTTTGTATAGAAAAGCAAAAAGAAACATTGATTTTTTTGGGGGGTCCTTTAGTTCGTCTCAGTCTTGGTCTTGTGTGCGGGAGTCGACTCCAGATCTTCTGGTTGGGTGAGGGTGATGGGGACCCTCCTCTCCCCTGCTGCAGGGGTCTTGGAGGGTGTGCTGGACGTCTCCTCCCCGGCAGCGGTGGTGGTGGTCTCGGGCGTGGCAGCGGTGGACCCCAGCTGTTCCCGTGGGGCGAGGGTGATGGGGACCAGCCTCTCGCTGGACCCTGCCGCGTCCTTTTCACAGGGCGCCTGGATGCAGAGGAGACCCCCGTCCAGGGAGCAGGTGACGGACTCGGGGCTGACGCCATCGGGGAGGTCGAACTCCTGGCGGAACTCGTGGAGGCGGTATGAGCTGTGGCTGTCTGCTTCCTGTTTCTTCTCGGAGCGACCGCTGACCCGCAGCTTCCTGCCCACCTGTCCAGAAGGAGGCAAATGGGTGTCAACTAGATCAGCACTCGGTAGGGTGCGAACTTGGTCGTGGCCTAGGCTACTTGTGCGTGAGCGGACTGGGCAGCGTTGCCAACTGCCAAAATCAAAAATGCACTAGAATGCGCTAAAGCAGTGGTTTTCATTTTGATGATGAGTTTAGTCTCTCTGATAACTTGGCAAAAAGTACATCTTCTACTAGCCCTGATACGTTCCCTCAATACTCTACGCTCACTCTGTAGCTCCGAGATGAGGTCACGAGTCGAGCTTCGAAATCGCCGTTCAGACACGGCGCATGGTTTCCACAATACACGATTCTTACCTGTTTCTGCACATGTAATCCAAACAGTGAAGGACCCTACGCACGTATAACTAGGTTAACATTATGTACGGAAGAGAAAATCCAAGCCGAAACCACTGCTACCAACACACACGCAATGGCCGTATCTCACACGGATTTGATGGATATCACACGAGCACACGCCGCACCCCCATGTTCACACGCACGGGTCTCGATGTGCGACGCCGACGCGGCCAAAGAGATAATGGTGTCTATTTACTGCTCATTGCTGAGATCCTGTTTAAAGCCCGCCTACTAGTTTTGCCATTTGCACAGAATAGGACAGGAAACGGATCTGCAGCATGGACCCTCCTCCCTCCATGCAGTTTAGAATAGGGCAGGAAACGGATCTGCAGCATGGGTCCTCCTCCCTCCATGCAGTTGAGCGAGATCCTGTCATGGCGTCCACCGCTCTTTGTTTACAACACACGTAGGGAAAAGAAAACTTTGCCTTTTTACCAAAGACTGCGTTCGGTTTGATAAATAATGACAGCAGAGCCGTTTTCTAAAGCCCGATACGGGCGGATGCATGGATTATAAGGCAGCACGTCGAGCTGTGGTGAGTAGCCTCAAATGAGCTGTTTGTTGTCCCTCTTGGGCTATGAAGTGAACGGTGTCTGCATTGCTCTGTCTATACTCCAGGCTTACATTACATAGCTACTCTACCGAGGCTGCGCTGGGTAGAATCATGCCATCTAGTAGAGTTGCGACATTGGGGGGTCAGAAACCGAACGTGCTGGATAGTATTTTCTGTTGCGCGACCACTGCAGACAGCATTGCCATCGAGAGATCGCACAACGGCGCTATAGTTTTCAAAGAGGCCAGCGCAAATAAATAAAAGCCCTTTTAGACACGTGTAAAACATGACAACTATTGGGAAATCAATGCTGATAGTTAAGTGGTCATTCTGATGGTCTACTCTAGTGTCATGTTTGCAAGACTAGTTTTTCAGAGACACTGACAAACTATATTTTTCATTTTATTTATTTTATGGTAGTGCTTTGTCGTGGCTGTATAAGTTCAAAATTGCTGTAGTTAGGAGGAATATACATTGATTAAGTAAACATTTCATTATTGGTTCCTTATTGGTTGTAATTCATGCCATCATAGTCAAATTAGAGCCCCTTTGCTGTTGGGTTGGCCAGTTATTTTGTCCAGGTGTATTGTTTGTAGTTTGTATTGTCCAGTAAATAGTTAATATAATAGTGTTCAATTACAGTTATTATCTTTATAGTCCTATGTGCTACTGAATGAAACAGATAGCACAGTGGTACATGAAGAGAAGGAAGGAATAGAAATGCTATTATACTGTAGAAATGTTTGGTTTATTTTGTGTGACAACACTTCATATGTAGACACTCTTTATCCCACATTGGTGAGTTTCAATCTGGTCGCCTACTTGTAAGTTGTAACCCTAAATTTAAGTGAAATGGGTGGAAAAAATAGGCTTCCCCATGGAGTTGCTCATTGTGTTGTTGCGGGATGCAATCGTGTTTCATGACTGTATGTTTATTTGTTCTGTTGAGTATAATATAGTCTTTATTTGCTGTATAATTGGAGCACATACATGTAGCCATTTTCTCCAATTAGTGTTTTTTGAGCATGTGAGTGTGTGCTTAATATGCAACTTTGGTGGGGAACTTTGAAAAATATTGCCCCCCCTGAAAACATGAATGCCCCACCACTGATAATTTTCTGGCTACGGCAGTGCATATATTGGATGTAATGTTTGGGATCAGAACTTAATTTAGGGAAATGGATGGTAATAATCGCGAAAACGTGTCAAATCATGGTAAAAAAATGCATTTTTTCCCCCGCCACCGCGGCCAAAGGGTCTTTGTGCCAGATCACACTCCAGGCACTTTCCAAAAGTTGGCAGCCTTGTGCGCAACTTGAACAGAGCACTTATATCTCTGCTTTTGTCAGACAGTTTTATGTTTTCGTCGCCATGTTGCCGCACATTACTGCCCCCTCTGGTCAGATTCTATGCATGGATTGCAATGCAACATATGGGAACGATCTGGCCAGAGGGGGCAGTAATGTGCGGCAACATGGCGACGAAAACATAAAACTGTCTGACAAAAGCAGAGATATAAGTGCTCTGTTCAAGTTTCGGGTTGGATTTTCTCTTCCGTACATAATGTTAACCTAGTTATACGTGCGTAGGGTCCTTCACTGTTTGGATTACATGTGCAGAAACAGGTAAGAATCGTGTATTGTGGAAACCATGCGCCGTGTCTGAACGGCGATTTCGAAGCTCGACTCGTGACCTCATCTCGGAGCTACAGAGTGAGCGTAGAGTATTGAGGGAACGTATCGGGGCTAATCTTCTACATTTTCTAAATGTGTAGATTCTTGAAAATTAGGTCATTCAGATGTTTAAATGTAATTTAACTCTTGAAAGGGTGAAGTTTTACGATCTCAAGAGTTACAGATCTATAAGGGTCCATTTGGTTACCAATCGTCCTTTCTAGGATCAAGAAAGGAGGACTCTATCACAGAAGGAAAAATGGTGAAAAACGAGGGTTTTATCTCTGGTGCCTGCCAACCAATTTCACCCCAACTCACCAGCAAAAAAGCATTCGATTTTGGCGCGGGGGGGGGGGGGGGGGGGGGGGGGGGGGGGGGGGGGGGCGTTGGCAACACTGGGAGCGGGCTTATGACTCATGACTTTAGTTATAAGGCCTGGTGACTACTGACCACTAACCACCAGTGTTGGGACATGTGCACTACATAACTTAATATATTACATAATATATTACCAAAATGCAGTAACTTGTAATATAAATATATTACTTGACAATACAAATCTAATATATTATACTGTTCTTTCTGCATTACTGCACTACTTTTAATATTACTTTCTGCCGATCTGTTTCGTTGAAAATTCTTTTGAAATTATCTTGACAACTGCAGAAGTTAAATAATTACTTATTTTATATAATTTGTCATCAAATTATTTATTCAGGAGTGACTTTTTTCAAGTTGATTCCATATGGATTTGGCCAGATAGCCAAGTGTGCTTGCTTTATTGTAGGTATGCCACTGGCCTACACAATATTTGATTAATAGTGACACTGAATATTTAATTATACATTTTATTTAAAAAAAGTAAAATGTAATAGTAATATTAATATATTACACTTGCTCAGACAGTAATATTGTAATATAATATATTGCTTTAAAATGAAGGTAATAATTAATAAGTAATATATTAACAAGGTAAAGTAATATTCCCAACACTGCTAACCACCAAGCACCAGGCGCCTGACTTGTGCCCGCTCTGCTCATGCAAGTAATAATAATAGTCTAACCACTTTCCATAGGAGAAACGACAGGTGGATGGAGAGGTGGATGCTGAATTACCCTCCCAGATTATCAGGGAGCCAGACCACTATATTATCCATTATTAAATTTGGTGTTATGATGTTGGTATGGTAGCCTATGTTATGTCACACAAAACATAGTCATTGTCTTGATAGTCCAGCAGCCAAAGGGCCTTTTTGGTGCGAAAAGTGATACTAGTATATGTCAAATTTACAGTATTTGTAATGGTCAGGTCACCCTTCCTATAAAAAACAATTTCTTAATGCTGACAATCTGGTCAGCAGTGAATACATAATTATAACTATATACATCATATAGACAAGGCTTCCACTTAGTGGCTAGCCGGGTTGTAGTCACAAACACATGGGTCCCTAATCTTAAAAATTATCTTCATGTTTAGGCCTATTAGTCCTCACGTGATAAGATGGCTATGGACATTAGTTTAATGGAAACCTGGGAAGCAGCTTCTATTTCAGCATGCATGCTAACTGTCAAGGAAGAACGAGGCTGTAGTTTCTGTAGTTCAGCTTGTAAATTGGAATCCCCATCGATGATGTCATTGGTAGGTACTAGGCAGGTTTTTGGACTGCCCACGGCCCATCGATGAGATAAAACACGCATATAGGACTGTGAGTAGACAAACTTGTGTCATCATTAGTATGGAACAATTATGAGCCATACTAATTATGGTCCACCCACCTGTTTGACAGACAGCTCCTCAGGTGTGTAGTCCTTGGTGTTGAGTGTGAGCGCCAAGGCCCCGCCCTGGTCCTTCTTCATCTGGAATGTGATTGGCTTCAAGGAGGAGGTGGTGGCAGTGGCGCCCGGCGCCGATTGGTCGATCTCCTCCCAGATGCGCTGGTGCAGGCGCTCCATGTAGTCCATGTTCTGCTTCATGAGCTGGAAGTGACGCACCATCTCCTGCTCCAGCTGGTAGAACAGGGGCCGTGTCTCAGGCCAGAGGCTGCGGACGGGCCAGTGGAAATCGATGAAGGGGGACATCATGAGGGCGGATGGTGGCTGGTGGAAGGTGCTGAGCATCGTTGTAGGTTGGCCTTTGGGCAGTAATAGCTCTATAGACTGGTTAAATAGCCTGGAAAAACTAGCTTTCCTCACGTTAGGGTTTCCTCAGACAGCACTCTGCTCAAAGCTAATGGTGTTCCTTTCAGGTTGGCCTTAAAAGTTAGATGTCCTCTGGTCTAGTTGGTCTCAGCTGGTCTGGTCTTCCAGGCTTCTGCGGACTCTCTCTGTCTCTCTCTCTCTTCGTTCTGTCTTCCCCCTGGGGAACAGCCTGGCTTTTTATACCCTGATGGAAAGATCCAGTTACATTCCTGACGGGGTGGCGTGTCGACGTATGTGTGTGTCTGTGACTGTGCCGACTACCAGTCAGTGTGATCATAGTTTAAAACTGTCCCAGGTTTCTCTCTAGTAACCCATGGGTGTAGTGTAGTGTATGTGTGTGTGTGTGTGTGTGTGTGTCCCATTACGGAGTGACTTTGCTCTATTAATGGCTTGTCATTGATGACTCACAGCCTCTAGAAGGTACATGACAGTTGCACCTCAGATGTGTAGCCTACAGATCCCTCATGGACTCCAAATGGTATGACTAAAAATATGCCAACCAGTAAAATCTGATTTAATCAAATTAATGTGGAATTCCGCTCATTTTCAACATTTTTCTGGGAGCATACAGATGGAAGCAAACCCTAAGGGGTCCATTTGTACACACTCAGAAAAATAGGTCCTGAAAGAAAAATCATGAACATGGTGAAACGCAACTTGACGAGGTCATCAAGTTGCGTTTCACCATGTTAATGATTTGTTTCAGACCTCTATTTCTAGGAAACACAGAATGGGGGAACCTTTTTTATTATGTCCAAGCAACACATCTAACATAGTAAAATGTTGAAAATGGGTGGACTTCCCCTTTAAATTAAGGATGAAACATAAATAATTCTAGAACACTAAACATATTGTTTACTACACCATCTCTAAGCACAGGTATATTTTACCCAGTTTAAAGTACCGGTATACCTTGAGCTCCTACTACATCATGACTTCTCAAAACAAAACCAAAAAATAAATAAATCTAGGTTTCATAGGGGGGATGTAATCAGTGGGAAAACAAGAGAGAAATGAAATTGGGAACTCCTCCTTTTGTCCACCCATTTCTAAGACAGGTGAGAATTCACCTGAACATCTGCCTGTAGAAAAAAAGCAAAATAAAATAAAAATGTGCAAAACAAACCTACATTCTCTGATTTCACTGAGCATCATTAAGCTATTGAAAGACCTGCCCACTACAGTCATCATTAAGGTGCTGAACACTCACCCACCTTAGACATCAGCAACATTATAAAAATGGCAAAAGTATGTATTTTTTGTCACCTCATTGTCACTTTACTTACTTGTGATCCACCACAAAGGCACACGATTTTGAGCCACTCCTTTATGTCAACACTTCGATTCTACTTGTTAATCTGCATGTGTCTTGTTTGGCTTCTCTCTGCGGGTTTGATAAAACAGGATTCCCAACCTTAAAATGTATGTAAGAGATGTATGACTGAACCAGCTGTATGGCAATGGCTAAAGGGTTAAATCTCTATACTGAGAGTAATCATTGCTATAGTGTTTGTTCAGTAAAAGAGGTCGCTCACCAAGTGTTCCGGACACATGCCACATGTGGGCCCATATATGTCACATGTTTGAGTCTAGCTGATGATGTCCTCCGCTGCATGTCTCTCCCATTTGCTCTATTTCCCGCCTGTCTTCATCTGAAACTCTAATAAACAGAAGATACATTTTCATTTTCAAAGAAATGAGCAAACAAAATGGTTTGCTCATTTCTCTTTGCATCACTAACAATCCCATTTATTTAATCTGTATTGAGTTTTTTGTCCTGACTGGATGAATGGTAAATGGTGCATTTACTGTATATAGAAAGGCGCTTTACATAAATTGTGGATTCCATTCACACACCAAAGGCGGCAGAAACAATGCAAGGCAGTGGTACTGACCAGCACATCGGGAGCAATTAGGGATTAGGTGCCTTGCTCGAGGACACATCAACACCAACTCTGCAGGGGAGCCAGGGCTTGAACCGGCAACCTTATAGTTACCATCCCATCCAGAGACTCTAACCCTGAGCCACCACTGTCGCCTACCGTGTTACAATTGGTATCCTGATCTGAAGATGCATACTGTTTAATATTAAAGCTTGACCGCATGGAGGCTTATGTTACTGAACAAACACTCTAGCAATGAGTACCGTATTTTCCGGACTATAAGGCGCACTTAAAAGCCTTTAATTTTCTCAAAAAAAAACACAGTGAGCCTTATAATCCAGTGCGCCTTATATATGGATTGGTTGACTGCAGTAGCTTCTATTCTATGTTAACTGTAGTAGCTTCTATTCACTGCGCCTTATAATCCAGTGCGCCTTATATATGAAATCAGTTTTAAAAGGTGCCCCTTATAATCCGGTGCGCCTTATAGTGCGGAAAATACAGTACTACCAGTCACACAATGTGAAAGCTTCATTAACACTTAATTCAACCACAGAAAATACCTTCAAAGTCTTTAAAGAAGAATTCCACCCCAGGCTTTCTTACTTTTATGATTTTTTGATTCATTTCCAAGAAAGTGGAAATGTTACCGCTAAACCCCTTATCCATTAACTTCTTTGCCTTTATAAACTTAAAAAATAAATAAAAAAATCAGTAGTTCAAATGGCCAGTCTACAAGCTCACAACGTGTTAATAGGTTTTTCAAAATAGTAAAAACGAAATAAGGGATTTGGGATAAGGGGTTTAGCATGTAACGAAAATGGAGCCCATAATATCAGTTTCCCCGTCACCAAAATAAGATTACAGTATAGGGCTATGGGATGTTGCTCCAAAATACATTTTTGCTATATATTCTGTCTCCCCCTGTGTCAGTAGTGTTGACACTCACACTTTCACTTTTGGTTTAGTAATGGTTCAGCCATCAATCGTGCAACATCCCATGGCCCCAATCTAAGCTTATGTTTGGGTAGAGGAAACAGCCATGAAGGAGCTTTTTGCACATAAGGCTACTGGAGTGGAATTTGTTTTCCAAAAGTACTTGCTGCATCTGAAGTGTTCACACCTAGACACATATGTGGTTTCGAACACTGTCATAGCATTCTAGCTTTGTTGATTTGCGAAATACCAGTGATTTGTTAACCAGTGTCAAATGTGCTTTAAATAATATTAAACATCCAAGCTATACAGTCATTTCTTTTACTCTAAAAAAAAGTGTTCTAAAAACAAAGAAAATCTCAAAAATGAAATTCAAATATTTACCTTTTATACACATTTGTTTTATTATTTCTTTGAACACAAAGAATTTTTCTTTTTTCCCCTCACTTCCCTTATTTCAATACCTGTTTTAGCAACAGCGAGTGGATACTAGGCAGAAAACAGAGGGAAATAAAATTTGTCAACAAAGACTTGCCATAAAATGAATACAATTAAGATGTTATGGTATTTACAATGCCAATACTATCACACAATGAAAACAAAATATCATCACAGTGGCAACCCCTTCTGGACAAGGAGCCCTTTTAGTGTTTTAAAAAGGTATTATAGGCAACTTTTTAGCCAAAAAATAAAAACTATTTTTGCCTTTCCCCCTATACATTGCTTCTACTTTTGCTTCCGCTGCAGATGTTCCAGAACGTTTGTTGTTGTAAACAAATCTTTTTTGTCTGGATCATGACAAGGCAGTGCTAGTGTGTGAGGAGGGGGTTGTGGGGGGTGAGGCGGTGATTTAGTTAATCACAGCGCAGCAGCCAATAGAGTGGATTTCGATTAAAATCGGTTTGAATCGAAGTTTTGTACACATTAACGTTGCCCATATTACCTTTAAGAATCAAGCTAGCAAATCTACAAGCTACAAGATGTTTTCAAATATGATCTACAAGCTCATGTCGCGGCACTTGGAATATTCTTTCAGAGCAAACACTTTTTTAGATGATGGCCAAATTCAGATAATTCTGGGGGACCTTGATAGGAAAAGGTTGAGTACTGTGGATATAGAAACAAACTTTTTTTTTTTCTTTTTTTTTTTAGAAAACTATTTAGAATTAGAAGCCTTCTTAAAATGACCTCAGTCCAAAAGGCCAAACAGCAGAGCACAGCACTCTTCTATAGACACAAAGAGATTATAAGTATGAATTATTCATATTTACATCCGTTTCAACTGAGCAGGAAACCATCTAACAAGATGTCATTTCAAGATCAGAAAATAACTTGTGATTAAGCATAGCAGTCATGGTAGGACCTGTAGGCAATGTCTTGTCTTTAAAAAAAAAAATGCAAAGCATTAATAGCATTCTGCTATTAAACGAAAGACCCTTGAAATTGTTCCTTTCAGCTGTAATACAATCAACAAAATATTAATTAAAATAATATAAAATTAAACATTCATTACATGAATTGCAGAGCAATGCCAACCAAGTGCTTTAAGTGCTAACTAAAACAATTAAGCAACAACTCCTGTTAACCCATTCAGGCTGGGAATCTATTTTTGAATTCTGTACAGTATGTACAGTATTAAAAAAGTAGTATTTTTGATCCTGCTATATAAATGTTTGAAGTTTTTCAGAAAACTTAGGTCAGACCTACAGTATACTAGTCTAATAATGTTTCTATTGTTACAGCATTGTGTAGGCAGGGTTAGATGTCCCAGATAAAATAAATACTGTACATAATAAAAAGAACAGGAACAGTGTGTACACTGGGTCACAGTTAAGAGTGATGGGTCTTGCTCGAGACCCATACACCTGAATCACGCATAAGGGAAAAAAAGAAAAGAAATCAACTGACTGCTCGACAAAGACTATTGATGGTCAATCATATACTGTATTGTCGATTGTCATCTTTTATCCTCCCTGATAAAAAATGCCATTCCTATGCCTGGGTTTCTGTCTCATGTTTGTGTACAGTTCTCAAGTGTTTCCTGAGGTGGCCAATTTGTATGAATCTCTTGGGGCAGTGGGGACAGGCCCTGGGCTTCTCTCCTGTGTGCGTGTACTTGTGCATCTTTAAATTGTTCGCTTCCAGGAAGCCCTTGTCGCAGTAGGGACACCAGTACCTCTTCTCCCCGTTGTGCCACCTCAAGTGCTTATTCAAGTCCATCGTCCTCTTGAATTTCTTCTCACAGAGGTGGCAGTGGTACGGCGTCTCCCCCGTGTGGACTCTGATGTGAGAATTCACCTCTTGTTTGGTATAGAACTCTTTTTTGCAGATTTGGCAGACGAAGGGCTTCACTCTGCCGTGCACCATCTGGACGTGCTTGGTGAGCGTGAATTTGTGGGAATACGCCTTGCCACACTGCTCACACTTGTAGTTCCTGATCTCACGGTGGCCCTTGTGGTGCCGGTTGACCGCCCTGTTATTGAGAAACGACTTCCCGCAGAGCCCGCAGGTGAAAGGTGGCAGGTTTTTGTGCGTGGGGACATGACTCTCTAGGAGTGCGGCGGTGGGGAAAACGCGTCCGCACTGCCCACACTGGTTCTTGAGCAGGCGCCTGCCGAGGACTGATAGTGGCTGCAAGGGTGAGACGATCGGGGGTGCTCGGAACACGCCGGATTTGCCGGATCGCACCTTGCAGCTGTGAGGAATGACTTTGAATAGAAAAGGAGATGGGGACCGACTAGAGGCGGGGGATCGGAACTCCGACTTAATTGACGAGAGCGAAAAAGGAATTGGCGGCGGGGGAGACGGTGATGAACGGAGCGGCGGGGGAGAAGGTGACAAATGGAACGGTGGGGGAGATGGTGCCAAAAGCATTCGTGGGGGAGAGGGTGGTATCATCAGCGGTGCAGTCCAGAATGGTGGAGGTGTTGGAGACGTGTGGACCTTCGTTTGGGCCTCAGTGTCAGAAGGATTTACTGATGGAATTCTAATCTTGCTCACTGGAGAACCACTGGCGTCCATTCTAGGTGTGGTCAAGACAACTTTAGCCTCTTTCATGATAATTCTGAGTCCGGCTTTGGTTTTGGATTGGCTAGGTATAGCTTCAACTTCTGACTGAGTGGAATTCTTTGTTCTCTGAACCAAAGTCTTAGCTTTTTTCATCTTGGAAAACCTAAGAGTATCAGCTTCTTTGCGCAGCCGTTCCTTGCTGGCCGTATTAACAGTCTTTCTACACTTTTTTGGTGTCAGAGTAGTGTCCATTAAGCTCTGCCTCTTGGCAATTGCCGTACTGGAATACTTACTCTTTTCACGGCTCTCTCTAGTGGGCACTAGTGTCTTGGGTCTGAAAGGAGAATGATCACTCCTTATCTTCTTAAGGCCAGCCACAATTTTACTTAAGCTAGATCTTGTAGGACTGAAAGGCGATCCTTTAGCCGCAGCCTTTTTTCGGGTCGACACTTCTTCTGTAGGTGGTTCACATCTTTCAGGACCAACAGGAGGAATGCGTTCACAGGAGGACACGTTTGTGCAAGTACTCTGACATGATTCAACAGAGGTCTCTGTAGGGGTCTCATCCTCTCCAACAAATCTAGCTTTTTTAGCTGGGATGGGTGTGGAAGGAGACACTGTTGGTTCTGATGCAGGTATGGGTTCCTCCTCTACAGGGCTTGGTTCTGTTACAGGTGTGGGTTCCTCCTCTACAGGGCTTGGTGCTGGGGAAGGTGTAGGTTCAGGTTCTTCCTCCACAGGGCTTGGTTCTGGGGCAAGTGTGGGTTCCTCCTCTAGAAGGCTTGTTTCTGGGGAATGTGTAGTTTCCTCCACTACAGGACTTGGTTCTAGGGCAGGTATAGATTCAATTTCCTCCACTACAGGACTTTGTTCTGGGGCAGGTGTAGATTCAATTTCCTCCACTACAGGACTTGGTTCTGGGGCAGGTGTAGGTTCAGGTTCTTCCACTACAGGACTTGGTTCTGGGGCAGGTGTGGATTCATCCATTATGGGGGTTGGTTCTGGGGCAGGTGTGGATTCATCCACTACAGGACTTGGTTCTGGGGCAGGTGTGGGTTCAGTTTCCTCCCCTACAGGACTTGTTTCTGCGACAGGTGCATGTTCAGGTTCCTCCACAACAGGACTTGGTTCTGGGGCAGATGAGGGTTCCTCCACTACGGGGGTTGGTTCTGGGGCAGGTGTGATTTCTTCCACTGCAGGGGTTGGTTCTGGGGCAGGTGTGGGTTCGTTCACTGCAGCCTTTGTTTCGGGGGCAGGTGTGATTTCTTCCTCTGCAGGGGTTTGTTCTGGGGCAGGTGCAGGCTCTTCCACTGTGGGCTTCAGTTCCGGGACAGGTGTGGGTTCAGGTTCTTTCACTGCAGGGTTTGGTTCTGGGTCGGGTGTGGGTTGACGTTCTTCTGTCAGAACTACAGGGTTTGGTTCTGTGTGACTGGGCTGTAGTTGTTGGGATTTGATATGACGACGATGACTGCGGAGTTTGTTCACAAGGGAATTTTTATCCACCCGCTTGGTGTCACCTTTCATCTCAGCAGGTGTAGCCGTGGTGTCACTGAAACGAACCTGGAGTAGAATGAAAACAAGGTAGAAAGAAATTAAACAAATGTCAGTTGTAGTTGGGGCATTTTACCAATCTGGGAGCTAAATTGTGTTGCTAATGTATGTATCTAATACCAGGTGCTGAAATTTAACTCCTGTGGGGAACCTTATAAACAGTTAAAAGTTGGGAAGTGATTTCACTTTTGTCAGATATCACCCAAAAAATATTTTTTTCTGTTAAAATGCTCTATTATAAGGTGTGGAAACCACATATGGAGTTTCCCCTCCCCCACGTTAGCAGAGGAGCTAATAAAAGTTCCCCAGGTCACCACAATTCTCCTCCAATCAGGAGAGAGCAGCAGGTTCACATAGTGTAGCTACTTTTGGGGGCCCCTAGTGCACCAGGCTGGTACTACACCATGAATTTCAAATCACTTCCCCTACCTTATAAACAGTTAAAAGTTGGGGTCTAGTCACAACCTATAGAAGGCAAAACATTGGTTTTATTAGTTTTGTACGCTGAAATCGGACGTAGCACTTGCCCGAATTTTCTGACTAAACACACTTATGATGAATAGCCCAATGAATGTTTTCTAAGCAAAGCTAATGTTTTAGTGCATGTTAGACACCATTAGAAACACTCGTATGTTTTTAAACCATTAAGGCCCGACCTAAGTTTTCAAAAAATGTATATAGCAGCATCATGTTTTAATACTGTACATGCTGTAGAGAATCCCAAAATGGATATCTGGCCTGATCAGGGCAAACTACTGTGCACTACTACGCACCGATTGCTTAACTTGTGCCCACTCCGCTCACGCAAGTACTGACCACAGTGTATCTTAATAAATATTAAGCACTCGTTTCTTACCCGTTTCTTGTCACGATCTACAGGTAACATTTCCATCTGGGACAGGAATTGGGTTTTGGTCATCTGCTGATGAGGATCAGATGTGTTGTCCTTGGAGGAGGATCTTGTTCTGGTGGATGGAGCCAACGTCTCAGAAACCAGATCATTTCCTCCTGTAGATGCCACTGGCTGCTTAATCCGTTTGATGGCTGATGACTTCTCTCTCACGGCAGATGTTACCTCTGTTGACACAGATGTTTGTATGCACAGGCTATCTGGAGAATCTTCCCAAGGATCAGGAGAATCATCGTCGGCATCAGGGAGTGAATCTTCAGTTGGCTGAGCCGATTTGACTGCGCCGTCCGCTGGTTTCTCAGCAGCCGCCACAATTGGTGGTAGACAGTCTTGTACATTTGTAGTAATAGGCTGCTTTTTTACAGTGGGAAGATTCTTTACGGAACTACAGAAGTCAGTGGCCGGAGTCTTCAACACCAGGGGGATTTGTTTTCGCAATGCAGGCGACAACGTCAACCTAGTCAATTTGACCACTGGATATGTTTTTTGTTGAACAACAGGTGGTACACTTGATGGTACTAATGTTTGTACATCAGCAGTGGATATAATGGCCACTTTACAACCTGCAGTATTGGTTTGAGCTGTTATTGTTGAACTGACGGTTGACAGAACCTCCTCGGCTGTGGGTTCTATTGTGTTTATTGATTCCACTTTGCGTTTGATCGCAGAGGGTCTTGGAACCTTTGGTTTTCGTCCTCGTCTTTTGGGCGATTTCACTGGGGAGATTTCATCCTCTCTGGCTGAAGGGGACTGGTCAGATTCTGGGTCTACAGTAACAGAGACGACTTGAGACAGATGTTCAGGTGCTGAATTCACTGCTGGCGCTTCCATTGTTGATCTATCGGTTTTAGTCAAAGTTGTTGTAGATATGGCTGTTGAACTATCCGCATCAGTTGTTGTTGAGCTGACATTTGACTTTTCCACTTTAGTTGTTGCTGAGTTGACTGACAACGTATCTGCTTTAGTTGTTACTGAACCAACTGCTGATGTATCCATTTTAGTGGATGTTGTTGCTGAACTGACTGTTGACATATCCTCCTCGGCTGTGGCTTCATCAGTGTTTAGGTATTCACTTATAGATTCAGCTTTACGTTTGATTGCAGAGGGTCTTGGTTCCTTTGGTTTCCGTCCTCTTCTGGATTTCACCGGAGGAATCTCATCAGCTCTGGCTAAAGGGGACTGGTCGGTTACTGGGTCAGATGTAGTAACACCGGTGACTTGAGACCGACATCGAGGGGTCAAATTCACGGCTGGCGCTTCCGCTGCTGCTGAATTGACAGTTGACAAGTTTGCTTCAGTTGTTGTTGAGCTAACTGTTGGCATATTCTCCTCGGGTGTGGGTCCATCAGTGTTTAGGTATTCACTTATTGATTCACTTTTCCGTCTGATTGCAGAGGGTCTTGGTTCCTTTGGTTTTCGTCCTCTTCTTGATTTAACTGGAGCAATTTCATCTGCTCTGGCTGAAGGGGACTGGTCGGTTTGCGGGGCTACAGTAACACGGGTGGATTGAGACAGACGTTGAGGTGCCAAAGTCACTGCTGGTGCTTCAGTTGATGCTGAATTGACAGTTGACAAATCCATTTTCGTCAACATCGCTGCTGAATTGACGTCTTTTTCCTTTGCGGTTTCTGCCAAATTCTCCTCAGATGTATTTGTTTTTAATGATGTTGCTGCTGAATCGACTGCTGGCGCACATGTTGTTGCTGAATGGACTGTTGATGTATCCATTTTAGTTTCTGATGATGAATTGACTGCTCTTTCCTTTGCGGTTTCTGCTGAATTCTCCTCTGATGTATTGGCTTTCATTGATGATGCTTCAGAATTGAATGCTGGTGTATTGGTTTTAGTTGCTAATATTGCTGAATTAAGTGCTGACACATCTGTTTCAATTTTTTCTACACTCACTGCTGATGTATCGGATTTTGTTGATGTAGCGGCTATACTGACTGATGACATATCGATTTCAGTTGATGTTACTGCTGCGTTAACTGTTGAAGTATCTATTTTAGTTGCTGCTGAACTGAATGGTGACAAATTGATTGTGGTTGTTGTTGAATTGACTGCCGTCTGCACAGGTTTAGTTGCTGGGTTGACCGTTGACACATTGGTTTCAATTGCTGCAGAATTGACTGCTGGCTTCACCGTTTCAGTTGCCTCTAAATTGCCTGACACATCGGTTGTAGCTGATGCTGAACGGACTCCAACTGCTGACGTCACAGTTGTAGTTGTTGTGGCTGAACTGACTGGTGACACATTGGTTGTAGTTGGTGCTAAATTGACTGCTGTTGTCACAATTATAGTATTTATTGATGTATCATTTTCAGTTGTTGATACTGCCGAGTTCACTGCAGGGTCTGTACTACCAATTGTTGTTGATGCAGTTACCAAATTCACTGGTGACACCATTGCAGTGTCTGAATTGGACTTGGAAGGACATGGTTTCATTGAAGCATGGTCTCTCCCAGGAGATGATGCTGGAACAACTAGTGAACATTCCTCAGTCTCTTTGTCTGCTGGAGGAATGCCTGCCTCCGCCTTGCTTGCAGAGGGCCGTGGTTCCTTTGGTTTTCGCCCTCTTTTAGAGGATTTCACTGGAGCAATTTCTTCTGCTCCGGCTGAAGGTGACTGGTCAGTTTCCAAATTGACTGATATATCCTTTTCAGTTGATGTTGCTGCCAATTCTGATGTAACCATTTCTGTTGACGCAGTCACAGAATTCACTGATGATGCTTTCGTTGTTGCTGAATTGACTATTGATGCATCCTGTTTAGTAATTTCTGCATTGGCCGTTGAAGTATCAGTTTCAGTGGTTGTTGTTCCTGCTTTATCGACTGTTGGCTTCTGTGTAGATGTGGATGCTATTTCAGCGAAATCTGCCAAGTTGTGTCGCTTTGATTTAAAAACTGAAAGCTGCAGTGGTACCACAATTAGTTTTGGGAAACGGGGATCGATGAATGCTGTACTTGCACTTGAAGTGGCAGGAGTTTGTGGTGGTGATATTGTTTCATCGGCTATAGTTTGGGGTAAAACATTTCTCTGTGAAGATGCAACATTTGTGACAATGGTTGACGTGGCTGTAGGGACAACAGAAGGTGGTGGCATTGGAGGGGAAATGGACAGCAATTGCCTGCCGTCTTTAAATCTCTTTACAACTGCTGTACAACTGCTTACAGGAATAGTAGAAACAGATGTTGGACATATTGTTTCATCCGCTATAGTTTGGGGTAAACTATTTTTCTGTGAAGATACAACATTTGCAACAATGGTTGAACTGGCAGTGGAGGCAACAGAAGGTGGCGACATTCTTTCATCAGCTGTGGCTTCGGGTAAACTATTTCTCTGTGAAGATACAACATTTGCAATGGCGGTTGACATGGCTGTTGGTGAATGTGTTGCTATTACCTGGGCAAGTGGTCTTGGCACTACTATTATTTTCCTGGGAGATGCATTGGGCAATAAAGTTATTGTTATTGAAGGGAGTAAACACTGTTTCGGTGATGACCTGACACTTGCTACGGCTGCCAGTGCCAACGGTGGAGTCACTGTGGGTTCTATGGTTGATGGTGCCACTGGTGGTGTCACCAGGGGTTCTATGGTTGATGGTGCCAACGGTGGACTCACTGTGGGTTCTATGGTTGATGGTGCCACTGGTGGTGTCACCAGGGGTTCTATGGTTGATGGTGCCAACGGTGGAGTCACTGTGGGTTCTATGGTTGCCTGTGACAACAGTGGAGTCACTGTGGGTTCTATGGTTGATGGTGCCACCGGTGGTGTGAACGTGGGTTCTATGGTTGATGGTGTCACTGCAGGTGCTACGGTTGACGATGTTGCCATGGGTGCAGTAGTTTTGGGGGGAACATTAGTATCATCGTGATTTTGAGTTTCAGGCAGTGCCGATGTGATCTGCGCGTCAACGTTTCCCGTTGCTCCCTCCAGGCCAAAGTTCACATTTGAGGCTTCAACGAGTAGCATTGCCTCTTGAAGAGTTGGATAGGACGTGCGGCGTTCTCTTGGTGGAGCTGATGATCGTGCTTTTGCAAACTCCGTTGAAGGGGTCACCGGTGTCTCAGTGGCCGAGGCATTTTCATTAACTGAAGACAGAGTAGGCTCAGCCCGTTTCTCTAGTACCCGCTTGGATTTGGAAGGGCTCCGTTTTATCGAGGCGGTTTCTCTGGCAGGAGGTGATGCTGGATCAGGTGGAGAACATTCCTCAGCCTCTTCTTCATCTATTGGGGGAATGCCTGCCTCCTCCTCAGCTGTTGGTTCATCAAGGATTAGGTAGTCACTTATTGATTCCACTTTCCGTTTGATTGCAGATCGTCTTGGTTCCTTTTGTTTTCGTGCTCTTCTGGGGGATTTCACTGGAGTGATTTCATCCGCTCTGGCTGACAGGGACTGGTCATTTTCCGGGTCTCCAGCAAGACAGGAGGCTTGAGACCGGCGTTTAGGAGACTCCCAGGATTTCACTTTCTTTGGTGTCCTCCCACTTTTTCGGGATGGTAGCAAGACAGGCTTAGGACTAGGTCTTTTCTTTGTGGGAGTAGCCACAACGTCCGACAACCTCTTTTTACGCAGCTGAGCCACTGATGGTTTCTGAGGAACTATAACTGGTTCATCTTGATCCGGTGTTGAGGTCTCTGCTGTCATTTCGGTCACTGGAATATGCTGTATGACATCAGACTGCTGTTCCACCTTGAATGGAAGAAGTGTGCCCTGGCTCTGGGTTCCTCTTTCACAAGATGGTTGGTGCTTGGGAATTTCAATGGTAATGCGTCTAACAAAAGGCTTGACTTGGCCTGAAAAAGACAAACAAACAAAAGATAAATGGTAAGGCACAGTAATAATTTTCCTCCAACCAAACAAGTTGGAAGCATTTATTTAATACAATCGTATTTATCTTTAACCTGAGATAAATTTGGTCTATTGTACCTTCTTTTTCTTTGAAGACTCGTAGGTGGTACACTGTAGTCGGTTTATCATCCTCCTGTTTCTAAAGACATACAGAGAATCAAACATGTCACAATCGACCCCCAAGGATAAAAATTGCCCATACTCATCTAGCCACTTCAGGTTATATGGGAACTAGGCCTGTCACAAATATTTTTATATTGTTATATTGACATTATTTTGGATAATAAGCATAATCCTTTCCGTATTGAAAATAGTTCATATACACCAAACATATGACAGAAACACAATTAAATCACAAATATTTAAGCCAACAATTTAAGTAAAATGTCATGGTGACATCATGATACCCGGAGGTTATGCCGGCGCGCTTAATGAGTGGCAAAAAAAGACTGTCGCTTTGCCACTCATTTCATGCATGCATATTTCATTGCCATACCGTTACAAGCCGTCCATCTCCATCGGTCTTGGGCAGTTTAACATCCACAGCCTCCTGTACACATTTTGACTTGAGGGGCTTGTAAGCCTCTCTCCCACGAACCAGGTCTAACACAAAAGAACACAAAGCAAAGAAACAAGACATGAAGTTTTCCAACTGCCCAAAACCCCACTAAAGCCCAACTTTAAATGAAGCAATAAGGCCAAAACATTTAACTCACTGACTGCTAAGGTCCTCCTTGCCAAACAAGCATACTGGTATGTATGAATATGTTGTTGTTTTGGACCTAGTAAGAAAATCTTTAGATATTGAGAAGCTACAAAACGTACAGGTTTTGTACATGGCCCATACAAGGAAAACCCTTTGCTTGTACAATTTGTGGTGAAAGCCGTGTCAATATCTGATGTAAGAAAGCACATGACCCATACAGATAAAACTCTTTACTTGTACAATTTGTGGTGAAAGCTTAACAAATAAACACACTGTACTTTGTTTCATAAATTGCTTGCCAATCTTTGATGTGAGAAATATTGGCCTACGCAGGGGAAAGACCTTTACCTGTACTTGTGTAGTTTGTAGTAAAAACAACAAAATAACAATAAATAAATGTTTAGTTGTACAGTTTTGTAGGAAGGCTTGTCAATATCTGTTGTGAGAAAGTAGGTGAGGTCCCACATGCAGGGGACACCTTTAGTTGTACATTTTGTGTAAAAGTTTCACCCAAAGCTTTTTTTTGCTGTTAACTCCTTCCCATGGTGCCATTTTACCCATGAAAAGAGAGAATGGGAAGAATGGGGGATGAGGGGTTGAGGTATTGGAATCAAGCTAGGAAAAAAATAGAAAAAATGAGCAAAGCCTTTACCACAAAGTGTAAAAATAAAGGGTTTTCCCAAATTCCAAATAAAATGTTTTCTTTTGGCCTTTAGCACAAAGTGTGTACTTACAATAAAGGATTAGTAATAATAACAAATCTAATAGCAAAATAATACATAAATTCAAAATATCATTGTCAATGAAATCCTGGAATCAGAATGATAGATGTAATAGCAGCAGTAGTAGTAACTGGTTCCATAACAAAACTAAACAAATGAAGACGTTTACTAACTTCAATTAGAAATGTGAACATGACTTATATATTATATAATATATTTCCTAACAAATATTTTTATTGAAGACTACTTTATTTGTATTTATTTGTTTGTTGTAGTTTTTATGCTTACAGTATAATAGCTCAGTTTGGGCAACAAACAGTTATTAATAAGCAATATGTTCAGTTGCTTCTCAAAAGCAACTGAGGGGGGGGGGTCTGCAAGTACTACTGTATGTGTTATTTATTTGGGTGGAACTAGGGCTGTCCCCGACTAAGGATTTCTATAGTCGAAATTAATATGAATAAATGTGCCGTTAGTCGACTGCCAGTCGAATGACCCCCCCCCCCCCCCCCCCCCCCCCCCCCCCCCCCCCCCCGGCAAAAAAGAGATATTAGGCCTATAGCCTTTAAGCCTAAGTTTTTTTTTACTGAACAACAAAGCACAAAATACTTTAACGAATCTACACAAATAGAAAATGTAGACAAATTGTTGTTTTTTTTAAACTTTTTTCCAGTTGTCTCTCCTAAATTGTGGACTAACTTTTCTGGGGGGACCAAAGAGACTAAATTGAACATCAAATGGTGTTCCGTGGCTAAAATGCAGAATAAAAGACAAAACACACTTTTTTAAAAACTGAACAACAAAACACGACTTTGTTTCTTTCGTTGAATAAAACAAACATGTGCCTTACCCTTAACAGAAGAAAAATGGCACGGTTATTTTGATCGAAATATGAATTTAGAACGAATATAGCCTACCTAGAACGACGGGGCATTCGCGGTCCGTCCTCGCGGACCGTCCTCACAAAAGGATTTTCAGACCAGTGCGGTCTCTCTCTCTCGCTCTCTCTCTCTCTATCTCTCTCTCAGCACTAAACTTTTTTTTTCTATAAGCATGTATTTGTGCCGAAGCGCATATTTTCCTCATTTTAAACTGTTTTTTATTATATTGTTTTTTGCGATGAAAACTTCTAGACGAAGGAATCCACGCTGCATCGCTTGTCGATGCCCGTGTTACCGCTCTATAGTGGCGGAGTTTCTGGTCAAATCCAGGGCCAGATCTACATGGGACAGGGGAGGGCAGTGCCCACCCGTGCGTCTTTCTCCTCAAATCAAAGGTTACGGGGATCAAATATCTTCTCTTATGACGTTTCTGACACAAATGAGGATAATTCCGGTTCCTTGGTGTGAAAAACCTTGGAGTTGCCCCGCCTGGCAATCTTCCAGCCCCCCCTAGCCATGGCTTGATGAGTCCGGGTCTGTTTTTTCCCTTCTCCCGTCTCTTTTTCCCCTCTCTTTTACACTGGGGCGCAGACGAATGTTATATGCAAAAAAGAACGGCTTTTTCTGTCTTTTTAATGGATTAACACCGCTAGAAAATTGACTATAGGCCTAGCAATTACGTTTATTAATCATACCTGTGCTTTATGAAGAGGGCCTGTTGAATACGGCGGTCGGTGAGAAAAGATTTATAACGGGCGGCAAACTGGATGTAAAAGCTGCTCGGGATGACTGGATCTTTTAGATCCCACCGTCTGTCAATCTCCCGGACCAGTGTTTTCTTAAGGGTTGTAGGCTAATGACAGTGTTTCGTAGGCTACGTGCCGGACAGCGATGCATTCATATAGGGCCTATCCTGCTATAAGCGCTCCGTATGGGTTATCAAATTGGCTTGCACGGTCGGACTTTTTACTGGCATTTAAATCTGACAGTACTTCAACAATAGGCTCTCTCTGTTCATTTGTTTATGTTAGACATTAACCACCCCAACCCCGCAAGTGGCATGATAAAAAAACGAGTAGGCCTACCAAAATAAATAAATAAACGACATTCGACTGGGAGGTTGTCAGTCGACAGCGCCCCCTACCGACTGACTAGTCGACTAGTCGACTAGTTGGGGTCAGGCCTATTTATTTGGGTGGAACAGACCCTTTAGTTGTACAGCTCTACAGCCTGCAAATAGGATAAGCCAACAGCTGCAATGTTGCAATGTTTGTTAAACAAGCCGCCAAACGATCTGAAACCCTTTTCTTGTCTATTTTGTGGCAAAAGCACTGTGGCACCAAATGAGTTAACAACTCATTTGGTGTCACAGAGATTTTGCCACAAAATAGACAAGAAAAGGGTTTCAAGATCATTTAGAAGCTTCTTTAACAAAAGGTATCTGGTTTCTCATATCATATTCACAGGATGTACAGCTGTACAACTAAAGGGTCTCTTCCACAATAAAAATAGTACAGAGTTGCAGACCCCCATCTGAAAATGCTTCTAGGCATTGCTTTACGTTTTCTTATTTCCTTAAAAAATAATAATAAAATTACAGAGCAATGAAAAGCACATATGTCTTGAGCAATAATTAGTAATAATTTAATTGCTTAAATTAACCACAAATTGGTGCAACTAAACGTACAAGTTAAAGATCATGGTTTGCAGCCCAAACTAGAGAAATAAAGCAAAAAAAAAAAAAAAAGCTGTTGAGTTTAATGTTGATCAAAGTCACCAACATTGCAGCTTTTTAAATTTCTATAATCGATATAAATTTTTGTGTTTGCTACTAAAAAGTACCGCATATACAAGGTCTATAAAAATGAAAACATCTGTTCAGAGTGAGAACTGCTACTTTGTATACTAGGTGTGAAATCATTGCAATTCTAAGAGGATTTATTGGCATGGGAAAACTAATAAAATGTTTTCATTGCCAAAGAAACTTTCAAAACATGTAGACTATATACAGTTATATAATACAAAAATCCATGTACATATATAAAATGTGTTTTAAAAGGTAGGAGCTCTGCTTACACGTGTAGTAATATTGTAAAACTCACCACACTGAATAGCACTGTCTCGCCTCGCCTGTTCAGAAGTTCCAGGGCAGCAGCTGGGATCTTCAGGCGGAGGTTCCTCCGTTCCACACGGCTCGGCGGCGGTGGAGGTCCCCGTGGTGGATGTGGTGGTGGAGCTCTCCTCCTCCTCCACCTCCAGGTCCATGCACTTGGAGCGCAGCTCGGCGTTCTCCTGCTTGATGGCGTTGATCTCCTTCTTCAGCTCATCCACCATGGTCTGGAAGAGGCGGGTGGTCTCGGCCACGGCGCCCCGCAGCATGCCGTCCATGACGGAGGCATAGCGCGACTGGAAGTCGTCCCCGGACATGATGACGAAGACGGCGGAGCCTTCCTAGTGGGCCCTGCCTGGGGGTTAATAGGTGGTTTTAGGGCCGGGATGGCCCCCTTTTTTGTTTTTGTCCCACCGGTTAAGAATAAGACAAGTGCGACAGATGGAACTAGTTGTACTAGCTTAGCGCCTGGACCGAGCGAGCTCGACGAAAGCGATAATAAGGCTCACATTGTCCGCCTCAGACTAGACTGCACGCAGGTCGACGAAACGGCGAGAACGCGACAATACGGCCGACAAAAAACACCGAACGCGTCGACCTCTTTGTTCGGGTGGCGCGAATAAATTACTTTTTATCCGATTAAAAGTTATTATCCACCCGCCCTCTCTTTCTTTCTCTCTCTCTCCGCCCCGAGCTGCTGCCGTTGTTTTGTTGGCGACGAGGTTAAAAAAAAACGCAAAAGAACTTCCGGTTCGCTCCCGCATATTCCGCTGAAAGTGTGTTGATACTGCCACCTACCGACCGGAGGGCGAATCTGAAGAATGTCATCCTTCGACTCCTGATTGATTGATTGATTGATTGATTGATTGATTGATTGATTGATTGATTGATTGATTGACATTATTTATTAACAGCTCTAGATTTGCAGTACAATTCAAGCACAGCTCAATACAACGATAACTGATGGACAAACCATCACTCGTAGGCTTCCCCAGTGTGATCCGGGGGCCCCCAGGGTCTTTGAGGGAGTTCCAGGGGTTCCCCAGCCAACTTATAGTTTAACCAAATGGATCCTTAATGGATTTGTAACTCTGAGAGTTGACAAATTGAACCATTTGGACCTAAGGTCCATATGGTTCCATCTGTATACTGTTTTACAATATAAATTTGGGGTCACAGATAGAAAGAAATGTCATTAAAAGGGGGTCCGTAGACCATTGCATGTCTAACTGGGGGTCCTTGAAAAGAAAATGGTTGAAAATCACTGCTAGAGTCATGAAAATCTTCTTGTATAAGGATCCCTGGCATATATTTTTCAAATATATGCGTTGGATCTTTGCAAGCCAATTACTGTACATTTTGGGGGGCTTAAGAAAATGGGCCTTACAACCTAGTAGTAAAGTTGAAAACAGTTTTTCTTTTTGCAAGTAGAAATAAGTCCGGGCCCTGGAGGGCTAGAGTCTGAATGGACAGGTGTCAGTCAAAAGGGAGACTGTGGGTTATTGGTGTTGTGACAAAAAACGCTTCAAAAGTTTCATAGTCAACTGAAAACCGAAATACAATAAACATTCTGATTATTGGTCGGAGACCCCCTTCTCAAACTGTACAGCTAATAAAAATAAAGTTAGAGCAACGCTTATACCACACACTATTCAAGTAAAGGGTGTCTCATGTATGGGTCCTCACTTCTCAGGTGCTTTGTCACCAACTCAATACTTTTTTTTCCCACTGAAACTAACATGGACCTGGCAGTCACTGTCCACAGTGCTGAAATCTATCCCAACACCTATCAAGTAACCGAAACAATTTCAGCACCACGGTCAGCGACGGAGGTGACTAATCTTGAATTACGGTGTTGTTTTGGAGATTTTGGCCCAATACAACACAAGACCAAAACTGAACTGGGCAACATCACAGAAATGTTGAATTGCCGGGTAGTAGCTCGGATCCCACTAGAACAGGGGTTTTCAACAGGTGTTCCGGGGACCACCAGTGGTCCCTGAGAGGGTTCCAGGTGGTCCCCAGGCTAAATGATGGAAAGTTGTTTAACCAAATGTAACTCTTGAGAGTGTAAAAATGAAACCAAATGGACCCTTGCGGGTCCATTTGGTTTCATTTTCACACTCTCAAGAGTTAAAATATTCATCTGAATTAGCACTATTTAATTAAGAAGTTTACACTGTTTTATTTGGAAAATCCAGCCTGGAATTGTGAACAAAACCAAAAGAATTATTTAGTTTTAGGTCTGGGGCGCTAAAATGTCATCAAATGGTGGTCCTTGGTTCAAATGCTGAATAAATGGTGGTCCCTGGAGTGAAAAGGGTTGAAAACCCCTGCACTAGAAGGCTCTGCTCGGAAGTAGCTAGGCCTACAGACCTCCACCAGCAGGTGTCACAATAATCATGAAACCAAAAATCGGCGGCGACCCGGTAGGTCTTCTACAGTAACGGGGGAAAAACTGTCGTCGAGAGAACAAACAGCCGACACTTTGTTTATTCAAATATTAGCGTGCTGTTTTAACTAAAATAACAATGTGTGACATAGAGACGTTGAGGATGTTCGTCAATGAACGACTGACCGCCGTTGCAGAGGACATATTAGCTGTGTTTGTCAGAACTATCGTACAATACCAACAACAAATAGATCTGCAACACAGACGTGATGGAGACATCACTGAACTGGCAGCAGGTTTGGAAATGACACACAGTTTTCTAATCATATGTACATCTTGCCATCTAGACTAGGTTAGTCAGGCTAGAGAATATATAGCATGCTGTATATTCCCTCTCCGTTGTGTTGCAAGATGCATCCAGTACATAGGTACAGCACACGTAGGAGGCGATTTGGGATATGTCTTGTACTAGACAACAGTAGAACATTTTTTACATTTGCACCCTATGGCCAGAAAAATAATGAAGTCCGTGTCATAACCAGGGCTTGACCCGATTGCTGAATTCCTACAATGCCCATAATGCTTTAAGTGCACTTCTCCTCGTGGTGGAGAGGGCGCTAGGCTGCATGGATGTGTCACTTTGTAGTCCAGAGAGGAAATGAGACCACATTTTCGTGATTGTTAGGGGGTAGCCCTTATGCACTTTACATATTTAATCCATATATGGATTGTATATGCGAGTGTGATGCACAGGCAGACACAGACATTTCTGCCTGGCTTACATAGTTTTCTGGCTCACTGCGTTCACAATGAAAGCTCAGGCCAAACATGTCTGTCTGTCTGTCTGTCTGTCTGTCTGTCTGTCTGTGTGTGTGTGTGTGTGTGTGTGTGTGTGTGTGTGTGTGTGTGTGTGTGTGTGTGTGTGTGTGTGTGTGTGTGTGTGTGTGTGTGTCTGTCTGTGTCTCACACTCAATATTTGGGTATGTTTTAAGTGGTTAAAACATACCCAAACCTCCACAAGCTGGCAGACTCCATATTATACTGGAGATTCCATATTTGGGCATGGTCTTGTTGCAATTTACGTTTGATTCAGGCATAAGATGCACAAGTGTGCCTCACTTGTATTCAATATCAAAGGTAAAATCTAACTTGTGCTCAACAACAACTCAGCTACTGTCTTTTTCCCAAAGTTCCTTGCAACTACTCTTGCATCCTACAGTATCTTCCAATCCTTACAAACATGTCCTGATGTGAGAAAACAACATACAGGGGACACCCTTTACTTGTACAGTTTGTGGGAAAAGCTTTGCTTCGCTTCGCTTTGCTTTTACTTCCCCCACCGTCCCACACACAGCCCCCGCCGCTCCAACTTCTTCCTGCCATCCATTATTTGAATGACAATGGTTCACTGTCATTCTGCCCTTTTTTACCCCCTAGACGTCCCGCACACCCCTGTGTGTAAAGAGGAGGGTTCCCCGGAACATCAAGAGATGAGCTCCAGTCCGATTCTTCTGGAGCAACCAGGGTCTCCATACATTAAAGAGGAACACAAGGAGATATTTCAAAGACCTGACGTGTCCTCCATGACGATACTGGCAGTGAGAAGTGAAGCTGACCAAAGGAAGACAGAGCCTCTAGCCAGCACCTCGACGGAGCACATGAAGACACAAGCCGACGTGGAATACTGTGGAACATCACAACCGGCCAATGACATCCAACTCCTCTCTTCTGAGTCTGACACTGAAGACAGTGACGAGTGGGAGCAGACCAGGCAGGATCGGCCGGCTTTCAACTCTGTGAAATTACACAGGACACACACTGTGGGTGGACAGAGATTGCCTTTGAGCAACAAGGTGTCCCACCAGGAAGTGAAAGCATCGAGCACAGAGAAGAACCCCTTTAGTTGTACCGTTTGTGGGAAAAGGTTCAATTCTCAAGTGCATGTAAAGATGCACATGAGAATACATAAAGGTGAGAAACCCTTTAGTTGTACCGTTTGTGGGAAAAGGTTCAATTCTCAAGTGCATGTAAAGATGCACATGAGAATGCATAGAGGTGAGAAACCCTTTAGTTGTACAGTTTGTGACTTTGTGTTCAGCTTATGTTTTGTGACTTAGTTGAGTTTTTGAGTCATTAGCATTGTGAAGTTGTCATGTCAACTTAAGAATAATAGCAATCATATCACATCACACTTAGCAGTAGCAGTTACATCTAATTCACAACCTAAAATATTCATGTTCATTTAAAATATTAAATGTAATCACTGGGACCTTTCCAAACTATTGATACATGAAATGGGCATTGTCAAAACATATACAAACATCACGTAATAGCTGATAAACCAGCCTGAGCTAACCTTCAAGCATTTTGGCCGAGAGAGGCGGGGACTGACTAAATGGGCGGTCACCCTCATCGGATCTCATCAATCTGTCAGTCAACCCACCCGGAAGGGTAGACTCCCCCTTCTAGGCCACTGTGGCCAGTGATTTAGTCTAGTTTTTCCCTTTTTGCGCATCACAGACAAAAATGAAAGCATGTGTATCGAAGCTACTAATAAACAACCTCTCACAAGTTTCATCAGATGTTTCCCAGATTATTTTGACCTCTCTCTGCTAACATCTCAGGTCCTGAGAGTCATCCAGGCAGTGACAGTTCCTCGCCCTGGGGTCAGACAAGCTCCTGGCAGAGTGGAGCACAAGACGTTGGCCATGGCCCTCCATCCATACCTAACAGTAGGTCCCAATGTTGAACTACAGCATTGTGCTACTAGCTATATAGTTACAGTACTTGGGGTGGGACCATATGGAAATTAAATTATTGCAGCAAAAAATAATACAGCAGATTGGCAATAATCAATGCTTTTCCTGTGGTAAAATAGGAAGGCCAAAAATAGCAGATCTGCAAGCACCCGTTCATCGGTCTGTTGCAGGCATACTCACAGGAGTATTTTACCCTACCAGCATTTTACCCCACAAACAAAACAAAACAAAAAGTTATTTATAAGTTTATTGTGTCATACAGTAAGATAGAAGATAGAGGTTGGTTGAAACGCTGCAGTTTTGCACATTCAAGTGCTGTTGTGCTTTTTTCCACCTTACATACAGTCAAAACAACAGGGTGAAATATTTCCATCATTAAGCCTACATGCCACTTTCAAATGGTAGAGGAGGTTGAAAAAAGAAACAGCCAAAACCCACCCAAGTACAGTACCTTACACGCCTCCAACCTGACATCCTTATTTTGACGATGACTCTGCTTATGAGGTATACGGCAACACAAGTGTAAAAAGCAAAAAGCTAAACAGAATCGAGGTCTGGTGAGTGACCCATAAATACTTTTGCGTTTAGCCCCCCCTCGACTTCTCCAGGCGTACAGGAAAAAAAACATGTTATCACTGCCCGTTTGAAAGGACCTTTAGTCCTAATCATTTGTGTGACTAATAAACTAAAATGTGATTGTCTTTGACAGCTGTAATGCCAGGAAGCCCAGCCTCTACAGCCATAGTGTGGAGGGTCCAGGAGCCGGATGGTGCCTCTCCATCCTCACAGGCCAGCGGACTGCCCACCACTCTGCCCCAAGTGAGTGTTCAAGACTAATACTATGATGAAAACTGTTCATTGACTAGCTTTTTTCCACTGACAACAAACAAATGAAACTAAATGAAAACGGAAGATAAGGTGACTAAGCGCCGTTTGCACCACAAAGGATTAAGCCGTAATCTGGTTTAAATCAAGGTTGATCTATAAATTAGATAAAGCACCAAACTTTAAACCTAGATTTCACTAATCCGGTTTATTTCTAAACCACCCTTTTAGTTAATCTTAATCTTGGCTTTAATTTAAACCTGTTGCACCACACCTTTAAACTTTGGTTTAAGTGGCAATAAAGGATTCTACGCCAGCAGGAGAGAAGGTTTCAATATAAACATGGTGGCATCAGATGGATTCATGAAAATGAGCAAAAATGAAAGAGCACCCTGGCTTGATACTAACACTTGCCCGCTTGCTAAAAAATGGTCAGGCCCGATCGGGAAAATGTGCGACTTAGTTTGCTATAACACAGTACAAGATATGTTTGTCTTGAAGGTGGTCATTGCGCTCTGACTGTGCCTCTTTCCTTGCTTTCTACAGTAGCTATCTCTCCTATCTCTCTCCCAGGTCCATTTGATTCCAAACTATCATTTTGCTGGCGTCACGGACCACTGAGTCTTTGACCACTATGGGAACCACTGTGGGAATCACTGATTTACACTGATTTACAAGGTGAATATTTACTGTAGCTGATTGTGACTTAAACAAAACAGTCTTTAACTGCGAAAGGAAATGTTTAAAGCACCCAAGTAGAAAGTAAACTTAAAATCTACGATATATTTTGGGGGGCAAGTGACCATGACCTGAGGGCAAGTAGAACCTGACTTGCACTTGTCCGATGGGCAAGTGCCTCGGAGACCGTAGTGTCAACCCCTGAGCACCTCAAAAAAATAATTTGAACTGCAAAACACCTTCATATATCTGTATGTTCTTCGGTTCAAATAGTTCATTGCGAAACATTTGCTTACAAATTTGGATTGTTGTTTATTGTTTTTTTTATTAGTATGGCCCACATGTAAAATGATCTTATCAGTGTGTTGCTCTTCTGTTTCTTATAAACCTGAGGCTTGTCATGTTTGACGTGGCTCTGAATGTGTTAAATGATAGCTATCATTACTAGAGCTGTCAATCGATTAAAATATTTAATCGCATGATTGCCCATAGTTAATCTTTGATTAATCGCAATTTAATCGCATATTTTCATGAGTTCTAAATATACCTTAAATGAGTGTTTTTCAAGAATATTCATATCAAGGTCAATTATTTATTCTGCATTTGAGCCACAGACCACCATTTGATGACATTTATTTAGACTTCCAGACCTAAATCAAAGAATTTGTCAACGATATCATTCGGAACGAACATGCACATTTTGTAGAAAGTTCTCTACATTCTCTAATTGTGTAGACTTATTTTAAAATAACTTAACTGATGCAGATATTTAAAAATTATTCACCTGCATTTGGCGAAATTGAACCAAATGGACCCACTCGGCCTTTGGTTTTACTGTGAGTTAATCTCGCACTAAAAAAATTAATCGAGTTAACTCATGGCTGAGTTAACTCGCGATTAACTAGTTAACTCGGACAGCCTTAATCATTACCCAAGTTACACACAATGTTGTCACTAATTAATATTAGTGAAGTGGAATGCTTGTTGCTTGTTTTATGCCATACTAATTACCGTTGCCTTTTGTATCTTGTGCTTGTAGAGACACATCAGTGTGCTGAAGGAGGGCGAGAGACCCAAGATTGAGAAATGCATCAACAGCGAATATTATAAATGTCCCTTCTGCAAATATAAGGCTGCGCAGTATATGGTCCACTACCACATCATAGCCCATGCTTCAGTGAAGCACAGAGGTAGAGTTTAGAGTATTTATTGAATTATATTTTCATTTCAAGATTTTTTTCTGAGAGCATACAAATGTCCACACAACATCTCTAAGGTATATTAATGATATAGTAAAATGTTGAAAATGGGCGGAATTCCCCTTTAAAGGCACATATTATCACATATTAACTCTTCTTTCACTTCTCATTGCTTTTTTATTATGGTACAGCACATATTGTAAGTTGTGTGTTATTTTGATATACATTTACAGCATTAGCAACCATTATTTAGCTCAGTGGTGGTTTTGATACCAGGGCCCACTGTTTATTCAGCATTTCAGCCACAGACCACCATTGTTTTGATGACCTAGAACAGGGGTTTTCAACAGGTGGTCCGGGGACCACCAGTGGTCCCTGGGAGGGTTCCAGGTGGTCCCCAGCTAAGTTGGTTAACCAGATGTAACTCTTGAGAACGTAAAAATGAAACCAAATGGACCCTTGCGGGTCCATTTGGTTTCATTTTTACACTCTCAAGAGTTAAAATAATCACCATCTTAATGAGCCCAAGTCTACACAAGTCGAAGCAAAAGAAATCTTTAGTTTAGGGTCTGTGGGGCTAAAAAGTCCTCAAGTGGTGGTCCGTGGCTCAAATTCTGAATAAATGGTGGTCCCTGGCATCAAAAAGGTTGAAAACCCCTGACCTAGAAGACTCAGACCAAAACATTGTATTCATTTATTTTGTAATACAACATATTTAGGATATATAGCAGGCAGAAGTTGACCAAAATCGACATCTACATTCTCTAATTGATATTGTAGATCAGGGGTGTCAAACTCATTTTGGGGTGGGGGCCGCATTGGACTTAATGTGACTTCATGGGGGCCGGAGCCCCGGAGCATGGGGCCGGAGCACCGTGTCATGACTTTTATTATTGGTTTTATACTTGTAGCCTAGATTAAGACATTTGCTGAGAGATACTTTATTTATAGTGTGCCAATAAAATAGTTAAAGGTAGGGTAAGTGATTTGAAATTCATCATGTAGTACCAGCCTGGTGCACTAGGGGCGCCCAACAGTAGCTACACTATGTGAACCTGCTGCTCGATCCTGATTGGAGGAGAATTCACCCATCACCTGGGGAACTTTTATTAGCTCCTCTGCTAACGTGGGGGAGGGGGAAACTCCATAATATGGTTTCCACACCTTATAATAGAGCATTTTAACAGAAAAAAAAATTGGGGGGTGAAATCTGACAAAAGTGAAATCACTTCCCCCACCTTTAAAGTAAAATTTCCAATAGTTTCTTAGCTGAAATTTGTCAATAGCTACAAAACCCATGGTTTTATGCAGACCTGCTTTTTATTGAAGTGATGGATCATCGAACATTCAAAAATAATGAATGAATAGCAATAACTAATGCTTCTAAAATACAGTATATTTTTTAACTCTGAATTGAAATATTATTATTATTACCCATATTATTATATTTAAATAGACAAGCTGTGATCTGAATAATCCCTCAGTTATAGACCCTCATACTGGTGAAGTAACCTGACTCCGCCAGATAGGGCAGCAGAGAGAGGAGGAGGGAATACTCCTCTCTGCTGCCCCATCTGGCGGACTCAGGTTACTGCTACCGGACTAGTGCTCAGAGAAGAGAACCTGGAAGCATTTCTTTAAACGATCATAACTTTTGACAGGAACGTGCTAGAGACTTACTTTTTTTTTGATAGACTCAGAGACTTTTGCTCTACAAGCGTGGGGCCAGATTAAATCATTGCGCGGGCCGGATCCGGCCCGCGGGCCGTATGTTTGACATCAGTGTTGTAGATTAAGCAATGCAGAGGTTTTAACAATAATGTAACTTTGTGTCAAAAAGATTGAAAACCACTGCTACATATGAAAAACTTTGGAGTTGCCCACCCTGCCATTCTTCGTGCCCAGCCTAGTAGGGCTGGCTAAATCCGGCCCTGTATACAGTAAATGTTTGCAAAAAGGGTGAAATGCTCCTTCAACATGCTCACAACTCCCCTTCTGTTCCTCTCGTTCAGAGTTCACCATCATAAAGTGTGGCCTGAGCTGCAGGACAGCGACACACTTCCACTGCTGCTACTGCCCGGCCACCATCGTCAACAGGGCCCAGTTCCTCAAGCACCTGGAACTGAGGCACCCGCTGGACTCTCAGGGCCAACCGCTAACCGAGGCGGTCCCCCTGCAGGTGGAACTGCACCCCGAGGCCCCCCAGGAGCCCCCCCAGGGGCCCTGGTTCTCCACCTTTATGCCTGCAGGCAGCGACCCCCCAAAAAGACTGGACCAAGTCTCACGACACCGCGTCTGACGGCAATCATCACCCACTGAAAGTGTGTGTGTGTGTGTGTGTGTGTGTGTGTGTGTGTGTGTGTGTGTGTGTGTGTGTGTGTGTGTGTGTGTGTGTGTGTGTGTGTGCATGCGCGGCTGCGCGCACGTGTGTGTGTGCTACACTGGGGAGAATGGAACAATACTAATAATAATAATGTTTGCACAAGCATACAGAGACAATACTAGGCTAAATAAAAAGGCAAAACCAATGTTATGGCTTTAATCAAACATGGGTTTTGATAAGTGTGTTGCTGTTTTATATTTTACATGTATACCTTTTTATTTTGTACTTTTATACCTGCAATTCCTAATGTGTAATTTAATTTCAACACTGCTGCTTTTGAATGCATTGTGTTAGTCAACAACACTGTTGAACTATGGACACACAGTACTTTAATTTAGAGAATAACTACTTATTGAATTAATTAAATAAAAAAAAAATCAATGAATGATAAACCGGATGCATAATGTTAAATGTACTCAGAATGTGCATCTGAGGGCAGAAATACCTTATTCCTAAACACCCAGTAGTCAGTACTCACCAACCCTCATTATGATTTAAAAAACAGATAATAATCACTCCACTGGTTTATCTAATTCAGTGGTTCCCAAAGTGGGGCCCTTGAGGGAGTTGCAGCGAGTCAGCCACAAAGTGTACATGGAACCAATTTCCATTTGTACAACATTTATTTTACTCTATAAATTGGGCATATCAGAGATAGAAAGACCATTAAATGGGGTGCATAGCCTAACAGACCTTTCCATAACCTCACCCAACCTCTCCCTAGTGTCCAACCACTTTCCAGGTGGGCTTATTCATTCCAATGTGTTTTTTATGGACATCACCAAAATCTCTTGCAAATCCATCAACAAGGACTGCCATATGCAGTGGAAAATGTGTGTGACATTTCTCTTTCAATGTTTTATCACCTAGGAAAACTGTCGGTTTGCATATCACACGTTATGCTTAATAATAGTGATTGGAACGTACAGTAGCAGTTTGGGGAGGGGCTTATGGAGAGATCTATTCATGTCAAACTGGGGGGCCATTTTGGAAACGAAATTTGGTTGAGAATCCCTCCTTAAGTCATACAAATAATGTTCTTTTATGAGAGTCCCCGGAATAGCTCTTCAAATGGTGGGTATGTCTGTGGGTTAATTGATGTCGACTTGGCAGTCCTTGACATGAAAAAGTTTGGGAACCATGTATGGGAATGGGATGTCTGGTGTGAAAATACCTCTTCATTTTAGCTGCCATTCAGCTTCCATTTGTCACGACTTCAGGGCACGCTACTCATTGTGGGACCGATGTTTTTAGTATGGGCTGTAAAAAAAAAAAACTTAATTTGTGAAAAGATTTTGATTAAAACGTTTAAAGGTAGGGTAAGTGATTTGAAATTCATGGTGTAGTACCAGCCTATTGCACTAGGGGCGTCCAACAGTAGCTACACTATGTGCACCTGCTGCTCGATCCTGATTGGAGGAGAATTCGCCACCACCTGGGGAACTTTTATTAGCTCCTCTGCTAACGTGGGTGAGGGGGAAACTCCATATATGGTTTCCACACCTTATAATAGAGCATTTTAACAGAAAAAAAAACCCATTAATTAACATGACATATCCTATATACCATAATCCCATTCCCATCCACTTTGCACTGTCTAGCTCTGCCTGGACAAGGAAAAAAAGTTATAGCCATATACTGTAAGCAGCAGCTCCCATCACATAGGGTAATTTAATGAGTTGTTGCATTTTATTAAATTGGCATTTAGCAGGACTTTGCATACGCCTGTAAGGTCGCCGAGAGATGTCTGCTCGGTAATTAGGCTGTAATCATTTATATACTTAGGGCTCCATTTTTGTCACCATCTAAACCCCTTATCCTAAACCCCTTATCATTTTTTTTTTTACTATTTTGAAAAACTTTTTGGAATAGTTCAACGTGCCAATCTACTGACATACTGTGAGCTTGTAGACTGGCCATTTGAACTATTGAAAAATGTTATTTTTTTAATAGTTTAAAAAGGCAAAGAAGTTAAGGGATAAGAGGTTTAGCGGTGACGAAAATGGAGCCCTTAGTGTATACGCTTGCAGTAAAGTTAGCAAAATGTGTGTCAAATCTGCAAAACAACTGCATACCACCAGCTTTCTTCATAAAGGTGTCTTACTATCACATATCCTCGAACGTCTAATGTTTGATGATGTCAATTTATTCAGACGGCCCCAAATTAGGTCTCAGAGCTAAAGATCATGATGTACACCAGAAGCGGGCAAAGAGATCGTAAATTGAGAGGAAGTGGATTATTCGTTTGAAAATCGCGTCTCTTTGTTCTCTCTCCCATCACGTACGATCATTTAATAACTTATTTATCTGTAGAAGGAATGCACTCAGTCTAATACTTTCACACAAGGGTAATAATAACAATACATTTTAATGTTTCCGCACCTTATTGCTGTAGGGCAGAAACCTCTCATCATCATCATCATACTGCAAATATTACTGCAGCACCACACAGAATCATCAAAACTGCAAGTTTGAAACACATTTTGACCGTCCGTATCGAATTTTAATTCCAGAAAGCAGCCTAAACAGTTTTGGACAAACTCTCATAAGGTTTTTATGGTTATTGAGAGTGCACAGCCACTGACCCACAACACCAATGTGTTATTACAGAATACTATGACTCCATGGGTTTGTTTAAAAAAAATCAAAACACAAGTTGCATTGAGTTGGAGAAGGCTTTCTTACCTTTATTTGCAGTTGATTTATTTCCAAAAAAGTGGTTGTTTTGTGTTAAAACTCCTTCATGGCTGTTTCACCTACGCCAAAACAATCTTAAAATAGGACTATGGAATGTTTTTTCGAATTCACCTATTTACATCGCTCCAAAATGCAATTTCTTTGCTATATTACTGGATTGTCTCCATTATGTCAATAATGTGTTGACAATCACACTGTCACTTTTGGTTCAACAGTGGTTCAGCCATGCAGTAAACCGTGCACCACGTCCCCATCTTTTGAGACAGCTGAACCACTGCTGAACCAAAAGTTAAAGTCAAAGTGTGAGTTGTTGCAGTTTATTAACTTGGCATTTAGCAGGACTTTGCATACGCTTGTAAGGTTGCCGAGAGATGTCTGCTCGGTAATTAGGATGTAATCATTTATATCAGGGCGGCCCACACTATTTTGACTTGAGAGCTACTTTGAAAATGACCGGCTCAACAAGATCTACACATCAAAATTGTGACTGTTCCATTACTGAAAATCCATTTCAAGACCCCCTTGAAAGCTTTGAAATAGTGGTGATGGTGTTACTTAATGTTATAGTGTTTAAGAATAATGCACTTATAATGAAAAATAGAGGGGGGGGGGGAATTGGAAGGTTTTCCTGCTATTACTGACGTTTGAAAACGGTATTTGAGGTTTGAGTTGACAGTTTGTGTGATCTTGAGTTTAGTTTCCTGCACCCAAGAACTAAGAACTTTGACATTTTTGTACACAATTGGGAAAGAGAACTGGCAAAACTTTGGTCAAAATAACAATTATTATCCATTTTCTAATTGTGTTGACTCTTGAAAATTACGTAATTCAGATGTTTAAATATAATTTAACTCTTGAGAGCGGATGAAGCTTCATTTAAATCTGCAAAACAACTGCATACCACTCGTTGCTTCACCAATGTGTTCATAAAGGTGTCTTACTATCACATATCCTCGTCAATTTATTCAGACAGCCCCAAATTAGCTCTCAGAGCTAAAGATCACGATGTACACCAGAAGCGGGCAAAGAGATCATAAATTGAGAGGAAGTGGATTATTCGGTTAAAAATCCGGTCTCTTTGTTGCCACATGTGTGTTTGCCTGTTTGGTGTGACTCTTCATGATATAAACAGATTTTTTAATTTAATCACTAATCACTAACTAAAACTCTCATGCTTTGTTAAACAACAGACCTTAAATGTGAATTCCTCCCATCCCTGTTGCTTTTTCGAAACTGTATAAGTGTGCACACAATAACCGATCGTGTTCCGTTTATGTGCATTTCTTATTCCTGTTGTTAGGGTTAGTTTTTGGGTACATAAATGTCATCGTACAAAAGAAAGAGGGAGAGGGAGAGAGAGACATTCTACAAGGTCACACACAACAGAGCACTGATCTACTCAGCCCTTCCCATGCCACACATGGCGCCTTGGTGATGAAATGCCAGGACTTCACCACTGCGTCAAACAGCAACAGTCACTACATCTGTGTGGGTCTACTGCTACTACAGTAGCTCAAGTTCAACTTGGTTTATTTGTCAGTTACACAGAATACAGGTTTTAATGGCTTTGTCCAACACTGGTCCTAACAGTAATGATACTCTCATATATGTTTTTGGAGAGTATGAGTCAACCATGACAGATCCTTTGTGCTTAAAATGGAACCAAGTCTCTGTTAAGAATTTCACACACACGCACACACAACACACATATGCGCACGCACAAGTTTATAGTGTTGTCAGAGAGAGAGAGAGAGAACTTCATCATAGGACAATTTTAGAATATGACTGACCCTGACTGGTAGTCAACACACACACACACACACACACACACACACACACACACACACACACACACACATGCAGACACGCCACCCTGTCAGGAATGTAACTGGATCTTTCCATCAGGGTATAAAAAGCCAGGCCGTTCACAGAGAGATGACAGAACGAAGAGAGAGAGACAGACAGCAGGAGACTGGAAGACCAGCCGGGACCAGAGGACAACCAACTACACCAGAGGACATCTAACTTCTGAGGCCAACCTGAAAGGAACACCATTAGCTTTGAGCAGAGTGCTGTCTGAGGAAACCCTAACGTGAGGAAAGCTAGTTTTTCCAGGCTATTTAACCAGTCTATAGAGCTATTACTGCCCGGAGGCCAACCTACAACGATGCTCAGCACCTTCCACCAGCCACCATCCGCCCTCATGATGTCCCCCTTCGTTGATTTCCACTGGCCCGTCCGCAGCCTCTGGCCTGAGACACGGCCCCTGTTCTACCAGCTGGAGCAGGAGATGGTGCGTCACTTCCAGCTCATGAAGCAGAACATGGACTACATGGAGCGCCTGCACCAGCGCATCTGGGAGGAGATCGACCAATCGGCGCCGGCCCCCGCCTCTTGGAAGCCAATCACATTCCAGGTGAAGAAGGACCAGGGCGGGACCTTCGCCCTCACACTCAACACCCAGGACTACACACCGGAGGAGCTGTCTGTCAAACAGGTGGGTGGAGTTATGCTCAGGGGTTTTTGGTATTTATTTGAACCCCCTCATTCATATAGCCTACTGGGGAAACATTAGGCAGTCATTTACAATCCGCAATGACCTTGTAGATCGGCTATTCTTGGAGATTTGGCGTAGAGTGGAAAAACGAAAGAACGGAGAACAAGTCCAATTGATATACTAGATCCTAGAATTTGAATGCATGTCAAAAATATCTGTTGCTGAATCTACAACGTAGTTTAAACCCTAACAAACACAGCATTGTGAAGTCTTGCACGTTTTCAACATCTCCTTTACGTGCTTCATATGAATGTGCTATATCTTCCTACATTTACATTCTTTTGTCACTTTTGGTGCAGTAAACATAGTTAAAAACTAGGACTGCACTCTATCGAGTGCCATCTTGCACATTGCACACAAGTAGGCCACAACCTTGCAGATGGAGCAATTCCTCCAAGAAATAATGCTAACATCAAAATGACCGACCGCAAACCGGAAACACTCACTCACGCTCACTCTGCTCATGCAAGAAATAACAAAACAATACTCATTATAGAAGTTACAAGTGGTAGTAGTAGTAGTATAGCTAGTACTGTACAATTGTAAAGTTTCGTCTCGTCATCCTAAAGCAGTGTTCCAATTCCGATTATGCTACCGATTAACTGTGCATTCCTAATATGTATAAAGTCCTGAGCAGCGACGGCTCCAGAAAATTGTGACTGGGGGTGCTATAGAGGTACTGGTGATTTCAAGCGGGGGCTAATGGATATTAATTTACATTCAGTCAATTGGGCTTTTTAGAGGGGGCTAATCCTCCACCAAAGGGGGCTAAAGCCCTCCTCTTGCCCAACCCGGGAGCTGTCCCTGGTCCTGAGTGAATTAAAACAATCGTACTGAGATTAAATAGGCTGATACATATGATGTGAATTCTCTTTTCATTGTCAATGGCAAAAGTGACACAAAATCAGCTGTATAAGCCCCCAAAAATAGGTATGAGAACTAGATTAAACTCGACTGTCCAACCTCTTTCTTCTGGACAGGTGGGCAAGAAGCTGCGGGTCAGCGGTCGCTCCGAGAAGAAACAGGACGCAGACAGCCACAGCTCGTACCGCCTCCACGAGTTCCGCCAGGAGTTCGACCTCCCCGATGGTGTCAGCCCCGAGTCGGTCACCTGCTCCCTGGACGGGGGTCTCCTCTGCATCCAGGCGCCCTGTGAAAAGGACGCGGCAGGGTCCAGCGAGAGGCTGGTCCCCATCACCCTCGCCCCACGGGAGCAACTGGGGTCCACCACAACGCCCGAGACCACCGCCGCTGCCGGGGCGACGTCCAGCACACCCTCCAAGACCCCTGCAGCAGGGGAGAGGAGGGTCCCCATCACCCTCACCCAACCAGAAGATCTGGAGTCAACGACGCCCTCACAGGACAAGACTGAGACCAAATAAGTCAGGACCCCTCCCCTGAGATCAAATGTTTTCTGGACATTAATAATCTGTGTGTGTGTCTGTCTGTTTTTAATCAATAAGGTGGTTTATTCATGAGGTGTTTAAATCAAAATTGTGTTTAATAAATAACATTATGATCAATAAGACTTTGGGGCCATTTGTAGTAGTGAGACCTTTTATGGATCAATGCATGACTGTGAACTTGGAAGGGTTTTGTTAAAGGACAATTTTCCTTAAAAAAAAAAAAAACAAGGCTCATGTTTTAGGTTGTTATTCGAGAAGGTAAAAGATCAGTGTTCTTCTTTCTTCTTTTATGGATTTTAGCTGTTTTGATAGGCCTAATAAACCCCAGGAAATTACATCTGGCTGCAAAAAAAACAAACAAAAACAAAGGATCTACTGAATGTAAAGGAGACGGCACTCCACACTGTATAATAGGCTCAATATGGCAGCTTCAGAAGATCCGGCAATCTTTTGTGGCCAGATGTAATTTCCTGGGGTTTATTAGGCCTACAGTAGCTAAGAAATTGCTTTAAAACTTTGTAAAAAAAAAAAAAAAAAACATATTTTGGACCATGCTCGACTGCCCCATGTCAAAAACAGCTAAAATCCCTGATGTAATCCATCCACCACAATGCAGCATGGCGATAACAACTCTTTAGTATGAATATTTATTAAGCTTATTACAGACATTCATGGTAGTTGTTTTTATAGCAAATATGTCCTCCTGTGGTGTTCAAAACACAACAATCATACTCTAAATGGCGTAGAGATTCATTCACATAGATCAAAAATAAAAACATGTTTAAGACAAACCCTATCCTCACAATTAAATTATTATTAGTAGTATTATGTAAAAAACACTCATTCCGAAACAGAAGCACACTGCAGATCATCTTCCTAATTAAAATATTAAAAACAACATTCATAGTGAACCTCTAGATAAGCAACTTTATACTTAAAGATGGAGTGACATGATTTTTTTTCTACCCTAAAACATGATCATCAGGTATTAATGTTATATGAAAAGTAAGATTTTTTTTCCCAAAAAGTGTACGGTGTTTGTTAAACTGTCATTTTTATGATTCCACCCTACCAGTTCATTAAGTATGCCTGGTTTGTCTGGTGGGTGGTGATGGGTGGAGCTCCACCTGAACTGAAGGTTCAGCCCCCAGGAAGACACCCTAAATACAAAGGGAAGACATCATTGTACATAAAAAACACACCAAGGGGTCTATTTGCATACTGTCACCTCTTAAACATGTACAAAATTGGAAAAAATACAAAAATCACGGCACCCTCTCTTTAACTAGAACCCGACCCAAGTGGAATTTTGGGAAGGATAGAATAAACGGTATGACAGAGGTATACAACAACCAGTAACCGATGTGCAACCAATCCGTGTTTTCTTTTGTAGCTGGAATATAACACGTGAGGATTATGCAGAGATTTTGCACCTTGGGGGAGGCACTTTTCATATCAGAGACATTTTCATCAATACAATACAGCCTTAACGGTTGTGTGTGTGTGTGTGTGTGTGTGTGTGTGTGGGGGGGGGGGGGGGGGGGGGGGGGGGGGGGGGGGGGGGGGTTTAAGGGTATAGTAAGTGATTTGGAAAAACTCCTCACCAGTAGCAAAATGTGCACATGCACACCCTCTACAGTGAGTGCAACAGGCCAACAGCATATACACCAAGGGCCACCCCACTCGATCCTGATAGGAGGAAGGCCTCCTCTCATCCTGATTGGACGAAAGGCCAAAACTAAAACTAGGGTGTATTGACTCCAGGGGCTCACTGGGGACAGGGAGGAACTCCTTATATGGTCACCACACTCTATAGTAGGGAGGATTATACAAAAATATAACAATATTTGAAATCACTTACTATCTTTAAATAAAGAGAATGGGGTGTTTTTTAAGCACTGTGTTACAACTGTGTGATGTTCATATCTTAGAAAGGTTTCTCCCACACTGACCACACATACAGTATACTGTATGTTATCTGTTTGAGAATATTGGGTATCTATCATGTGTCATTGCAATACTACTCTATGTAAAATGTCAGCTCAGATGGCTTCCTTAAAAAAATAAAAAATAAAATAAATAAAATGTTAACGTTCATATAACAGCTTTTTCAACTGTATGAACTGTCGTCATGTGTCTCTTCAGGTGTTGTTTTCGATTAAAGCTCTTGCCACAAACTGCACAATAAAAGGGTTTTTCACCTGTATGAGTCCGCATGTGTATTCTCAGATCACTCGTGTCACGAAAACCTTTCTCACAAACTACACAACTAACGGGCTTCTCCCCCGTATGAGTCCTTATGTGCATATTCAGATTGCCTTTTCTCTTGAACGTTTTACCACACATTGCACAAGCAAATGTACTCCCGTCTTTTCCAGTCCTCATGAAAGGAGTTTGTTGCACAGATATCGGGTCCTTTGTCTCTCTTTGTCCTTCTGCATTGTGATTTCCGTCATGGTGTGTTTTCAGCCACTGATCTTCCCTGGTCTCCTCCCAGTCGTCACTGTCGTCGGTGTCAGATTCAGAACCGTGTGAAGAGATGAGCTGCACATCAACAGTTGGTTGTGATGCTCCACAGTTCTCTACATCGACTTGTGCTGTGGCGTGGTCATCTGAAACACCCTCTGAAGGCTGTATCACTCTGGATTCATTATATTCACTTTTCACTGCTAGTAATGTCTGCGTTGACCTCTCGTCCTCCTCTGGTCTGTGAATTAGCTCCTGCTGTTCCTCTTTGATCTGTGGAGGCTGTGGTTCCTCTTGGAGCAGATCGGACCACCCCTCCTGTTGCCCTTGTGATTTTTTCTCTTCACAGACTGGGAGGATGTCTAGGCAGAACAGGAGATGAGAGAAAACAGTTAAGGACGCCGCGATCCAATCTTCTGATTGGATATCGGAGCGATGTCAGCCAAAGGTGTGGATGTCGAACTACAGGGAAAACGGCCACTGATGTGATAGCACTCCATTCCTGTATTCTGCTTCCGTGCGTTGTAATTCTACCGTTATCAGTAGATAAGAACACAGTTATCATGTTGTCATCAGCAGGACTTTTTTTGTCTCAGAATGGCCATGCTCTGCCAACTCCCGTTGTTCTGAGATGCAAAACCCTAGCTCTCTCCAATCGTAACCCTAATCATAAATGCCCAACCCTCAACCTAACCTCACAGGTTGAGCGTCGGGGATTTAGACTTAGGGTTACAGTTGGAGGGGGCTAGGGTTTTGCTACAAACATGGCTACACCCTTCTCTAACCCTACCCCTAAACCTAACCACAAGCAGATTTGACCGTTATCAGTGGATAAGATCGCAGTTGTCATCTTATCAGTGCAATCGTGTCAGTCGGCTCCCAGATAACATGTCTCCTCGATAAGATCAGGCCGATAAGCAGCCTCCTGGGAATTATCGCTTGACAACGGTAGAAGCAGGTGGTTCTATCCAGCCGACCCGGTATGTTATGCAGTACTATCATGCAGCGGAGGCTACCTGATCATAACAGTGTTGCTACTAGTTGAGTGGCCGGCAGTACGACTTTTTCCTATTTTTAGACCCCCTTGATACCTAGGCTTTCATTTGTGTCCGCAAAGGGAAAGTCTGACTATCATCAGCCATGGTGGTCTAGAAGGGGCAGTCTACCCTTTCGGGTTGTTGTCACCCCAAAATGATGTGACTTAGCACAGCACTGGATGGGAGAGGAGGGGCCGGGGTGGACTGACAGCTCGCTGAGATCCAATCAGGGGTGAGCGACCATCTGAGTAGGTCCCCGCCTCCCTAGGACAGTGGTTTTCAACCTTTTTCATAACAGGGCCCACTATTTATTCAGAATTTGAGCCACACACCAACATTTGATGGCATTTTAGCCCCACAGACCCCAAAAATAAACATTTATTTTGCTTTTGCCCACAATTCCAGGCTGGATTTTGGAAACAAAACGGTCACAAATACAGATCAAAATAACCATTACTCTTCTACATTCTCTAGTTGTGTAGACTTGGACTAATTCACATGGTGATTGAATATTTTAACTCTTGAGAGTGTAAACATGAAACCAAATGGACCCGCAAGGGTCCATTTGGTTTCATTTTTACGCTCTCAAAGAGTTACATCTGGTTAACCAACTTTCCATCATTTAACCTGGGGACCACCCGGAATCCTCTCAGGGACCACTGGCGGTCCTCGGATCACCTTGAAAACCCCTGCTCTAGGCCAAAATGCTTTCAGGTTAACTTAGGCTAAAGGCCTGGCGATCACTCAAGGACCCCTGCCCAAGTACCCGGATCACACTTTGGGAGCCACTCATATAAGTTTAATTTGATATGGATTGGTGGTCATTTGAGGTTAAAAGAAAGAAAAAAACAAAGACAAAAAAGTCTAGACTTCATCACATAAATGGGAACTTTTTTTGTTTGGCGTACTATTATTCTGAGGAGGTTATTGGTTATAATTGAGTAACATCACTTGATTTATCCTATGTTAACATTCCAGATTTCAAAGCAATATAAAAACAAAGGCTAAAGAATAGAGAGTCCACTTACAGTAAATTGAAATAGATATTTAAAAAAAAATCTCATGTAGGATTTATTAATTGTTATTATTATTACTACTATTATTATTATGTTCTGAATCTCTACCATGGCACTGCAATGGCCTGAATATAAGACAGTGCCCCCCCCCCCCCCCCCCCCCCCCCCCCCCCCCCCCCCCCCCCCCCCCCCCCCCCCCCCCCCCCCGCCAATGGAAATATCCTAAAGAGTCTTCCAAAATGGCAGTGCGGTATGTTTTCTCATGGCAATAGGCAGTGTTGTTGTTGTAGTGGTACTTTTAGAAGTGGGGGGACGCATCTGAAAGGGGAATCCCCCCCATTTGAGAAAGGGGAGAAAGGGGAACCCCCCTATTTGAGAAAGGGGAGAAAGGGGAATCCCCCCCATTTGAGTGTACAAATGTGTACACTTGTACACTCTCAGAAAAAAGGAAACTCATTAACATGGTGAAACACATCTTGATGATGTCATCAAGATGTATTTCACCATGCTAATGATTTTTTTCAGAACCAAATATATTTTAGATGTGAGAAGTGGGGGGACGCCGTCCCCCCGCGTCCCCCCTCCACTACACCCCAATAGGTACATTATTTGAGATTAACTGACATGCCTGCAATTTAAATGCACACAAAGCAGATCCATCCACACATATTTGTGTTGGCATTGCAACGATAGACAGTGTAATGTAAATTGTGACCAACCTGTGAGATCAGAGGTGACTTGAGGAGTGAGGAGCTCCAGCTGTCTGTGTTGCAGATCTATTTGTTGTTGGTATTGTACGATAGTTCTGACAAACACAGCTAATATGTCCTCTGCAACGGCGGTCAGTCGTTCATTGACGAACAGCCTCAACGTCTCTATGTCACACATTGTTACTTTAGTTACAAATAATACGTCTCTGTTGTTTCACAGACAGAAGCGCTGTATGTAGTCTGTTTCTGTAGTTGGTCTGCGGGGTCATACGCTAAACAATCACTTCCGAGGTCGATGATAATGCCCGCATGTAAATACAGACTAGGCTCAATTCACGTTGCAGTTTGCAGATCCGGTCTAGAGCGGATATAGAATGCGCGTGAGTGCGCGTGGAAATATCCGGATACAGGAGGCGGGATCTAGACCGGATCAAACCATTCTAGAAGCTGTAGTTGTAGTGTAAAAACAGATTGGGATTGCTGGACATGTAGGTCAACATTATCTGCATTGATAGATAGAGATTTCTATTGAACTATTCTATACGAAAGTATAGGTCCTAAAACAAACCCTAATATGAAATATACAATGAGGACTAAAAATACTTTAAAAATGAAGATAATTTTGCCATGTATTGACATAATGACATGTCTGACATACTGTACGGGAAAATGTGTTTTCTATCATTTAAAGTTTGTTTTTTTTTTTTTTTTTTTTTTTTTTAAATTTGGTGTATAGGATGCTGCCATTAGGACCTGACGTATTCAATTATTTATGTAGGCTATTTCTGCACATTATCTATGTGAACTCATGCACCTAAGTCCATTGTTGATGTTTATTATTTGCATGCATTATTATTTGTATTGTATTGAGATGCCCATAGATGTATTGTATTAAAACCATATTAACATAGTAGTAGTATAAGAATAAATTCCTTAGAAGCAACAGAATATAGCCAGAGTGGAATGTTCCTTCAAGGATCACATAACTGTCAGTGTTCACAATACATTTTTATTAGTAAAGCACTTTTCCTACAGAAAAAAAGCCTAAAAAAATAGAATAAATGATAAAGACAGTGAAGTCAAATATAGGTCACATTTTAAAGGGATAATTCAGATTTCTTGAAGTTAAGCTGTATGAAATACATGCCATTAATATAGCGGTGCCAACTGATTTCTGCTCTGGTTTTGGTGAAATATGAAGTAGTTGTAGTCATTTTTGCGGAGTCACTGGGGCCACACAGTAAAAGAAATTAATCTTCGTATTGTTGACCCATCTCTAAATTATCAGCACATTTTCATTTTTGCCCCCTCTATCACAAGGAACTATGTATTTTGTGTTCGTATCACTACGCACAAAAAGTAGTGTGTGTCAAAAATGAACGAAAGAGATCGTAATAATTTAGAAATAATTTCACAAAACAAATTACATTTTTGTGGATTAATTTACGGTACTTTTTCTGCATGGCTCCACTGACCTCCACAAAATGGTCAGAATTACTTAATATTGACCACGACCAGAGCAGAACTCCCAGCGCGATACTCTGGCGATCAATTTTGACACAACTACAGCATATTAATGGACAGTATTTCATACAAAAATGTCATCCAAAAATCTGAACTATCCCTTTAAAATTCATCAACACTCCATGTTATTCTTTTACTTCATAATTGGGTGACAGTGACAAGATATTAGCTGAAAAAGTTGTTTGCATTTAACATAGATCTGTTACCTCCAATCCCCAACAAGTTACAGCATAATTTCTATACAGAAAAACACATTTTATGTACTGAGTGAGTTATTTGATCATGTTGAGATTATCCGATTCTGTGATTCCTCTGCTACATAACTGCAGTGAGAAAGGTTACTATGTAAGACAGGCAGAAATGTCCGTTTGTGCGTCCGCCATACTCAATATTTGGATATTACTGACCTAGAACATACTGTATATGGGGAGCATTCGGTTCCTGCACAAGTAAGACGTGCAGCAAACTACACCAGCTGTAGAGCATTGAATCTGTAAGGATGGAAGTTGGAGATCCATGTAATCAATACCCTGTGTGTTGTCCTTGTGTCAGACTACCTGTTCCACACATCTGCACAAGTTCGTGCCCATGAGTAGAGATTTCTGTGTTCTTATATCTGTTTCTCTATGTCCCTATATTGCTATATGGATTTCTGCCAGGCTGCCCAAATATGAAGCGTGTTACCTGATTTCAAGGTGACACCTGTAGATTTACGGGCACAATGATTTAGGCCAGGGTTGCCCACACTTTTTTTGACTTGAGAGCTACTTTCAAAATGACCGGCGCAACAAGATCTACACATCAAAAATGTGATTATTCCATTACTGAAAACCCATTTCAAGGCCCCCTAGAAAGTTTGAGCTTTGAAATAGTTGGTGATGGTGTTACTTACTGTTATAGTGTTTAAGAATAATGCGCTTAAAATGAAAAATAGAGAATTGAAAGGTTTTCTTGTACATGTCACTACTGACATTTGAAAACAGTATTTGGGGTTTGAGTTGGCGGTTCGTGACGTTGAGTTTAGTCTCTTGCACCCAAAACTAAGAACTTTCATGTTTTTGTCCACAATTGTGAAAGAGAACTGGCAACCATTGGTCAAAATAACAGTTATTCGCCATTTTCTAATTGTGTAGACTTGAGAGTGTAAAACGAAACCAAATGGACCCGTAAGGATCCATTTGGTTTCCTTTTAACGCTCTCAAGAGTTACAGATCTGTCGTGATCTACCTGCATGGTCTGTGTGATCTACAGGTAGATCACAATCTACCTTTTGGGCACCCCTGATTTAGGCTCATTAGACGCACTGGCAGACCCTAGCCAGAGCCTTTTGTGGTGGTTAGTGTACTGTAGGAAGAGAGTAGGGGCACACTTTGATCTCAGGCCTTGCGCTGGCTGGAGCTCTTCAAGTTCCAAACATAGGCCTACATAGCTAAGCACTGCACCACAGCACAGCCTATTTTCTCATAATATACATTAATTAATTAACTAAAGTGAGTTATATAACAAATTATTATTCACTAGAGGGACGAGAGGTCTGTTAATGCGTCAAAATGTCCTAAAATGCCGTCCGTAATTTTGGCAATTTAACTGTGAACGTGCAATCTGCTGTCAATGGAGCTGGATGGCCACAGTGGTTTGTTTGGAACTTGAGTCACGACACGTTCGCCAGGTCATGTGACTCAGAGAGCTCTTGTGCACTTTATGGAGATTCTCCTCTGACAATCTGGTGTTTGGAATATATTGTTGTGAACGTTTGGAATATCGACAATTTTAAAGTTCAGTGACAACTGAAGTCTCTGTAATGTGTATGCTTTAAAAAACTAAAAGGTATTTGAGATGATTAAAAGCCGGACTGCTGCCTTTAACTAACTAGTGGTCCTATTGACAATATGTCAGGTTAGCCTAATTCTAGCGACAGCTGGCTGCTCAGAAACTAGTACTATGCTCTTTCGAGACACAAATATAATTTTATCATTTGCAACTCAAATCTGAAAATAACCTGTGACATGTCTTGTCATGTCTTGTCATGGATAATTTTTTATAAAGGTAATGATCATTAATATATGCTGTTTCTTCACACATTGTCTACCACTAGACCTTTACATAGAAGTGAAAGGGGACATTGTAAGTCTATCTATACTATAAGGCTCTGAATCCACAGTGCAAAATGCCTTCATAGGAGGCGTGCTCAGTTGTACGAATCATATGTGGCGAATGGCGAATATCAGCATGTATGATAAACCTTTCTCACCGGCATGAACCTGACTGTGCCTTTAGATAGTTCCACCCAAACCATTGATCAGAAACTATAGGACTAAGGAATTCTCTCCTTTATGAATTGCCATGTGTCTCTTCAAATGTGTGCTTCGAGTAAAAGTCTTGTCACAAAGTACACAACTGAAGGGCCTCTCTCCTGTATGAGTACGGAAGTGCCTCGTAAGATGTGTACTTCGACTAAAGCGGTTACCACACACTGAACACTCGAATGGCTTCTCTCCTGTATGAGTACTTGTGTGCCTCTTGAGATCTCCCTTTCGCATAAAAGTCTTGCCACAAATCGTACAGGTAAATGCGCTTTCCACTGTATGCGCTCTCCCGGATGAGGTTTGTGGTGCTGATATCAGGTCCTGGGACAGCTTGTTTTTCAAATACAGTCTTATTCCTTCAACAGCCTGTGTCTTGTTGTTGTGTGTTTTTAGCGACTGATCTTCCCTGGTCTCCTCCCAGTCGTCACTGTCGTCAGTGTCAGATTCAGAACCGTGTGAAGAGATGAGCTGCACATCAACAGTTGGTTGTGACGCTCCACAGTTTTCTACATCGGCTTGCGTTTTCACGTGTTCATTGGAAACCCTGGCAAGAGCCTCTGCCTCTCTGATTTCATTACATTCACTTTTCACTGCTAGTAATGTCTGTATTGATGCCTCATCCTCCTCTGGTCTGTGAATTAGCTCCTGCTGTTCCTCCTTAATCTGTGGAGGCTGTGATTCCTCTTGGAGCAGGTCGGACCTCCTCTCCTGTTGCCCTGGTGATTTTGTCTCTTCTCTTGGGAGGAAGTCTAGGCAGAATAGGAGACGGGAGAAATAGTGTGATGCAAGATATATGCTTTGAATCGACTGCTTTTGACACATAATCAACTGTTTTGTGGTCATTATTAACCCACGCTAGGCAAGATACAGATAGGTAAGCCTGGGACCGCGGATATTATTCACCTGTCTTGGTTCCAGGCTTACGATAATTCATATAAATAGATTAAATACTGTATCTTCGACACTCTATGGGAGAAAAAAATATTGGGTTTTCTATCAGTGGCACAGATGCACTATAAAACAGAATGCCTGTTTTAGACACATAAGGAGAACATTATGAGGACAGCATGAAGGTCCCCGACCAACGCACACACCCACACACTACACTAAAGAGTGATATAACTGACAGGCAGATGTCCATGTTCCGCATCAGCCATCATCAGAAATTAAGAATGCAATTACTTTGAGATTGCTAGACAAGAATCTATTTCCCCAATACCTTTAGATCTGTACTGTACTGACGACCGTCTCGGACCTCCTGTACTAGATTCTTGAAGAGCCCTGCCCTACAACTTTAAACGAAGAAGCCGTAGCCTCCTTATGGTACAACCATGCATTATATTGAATGAATGAATTAATTAATTATTTTTTTATTGACAGAGATGAGAGTTACACACTGCAACAAAACTGATAACAGCTTGGAGAATTACAGTACAATTCAAGTACGACTACATCAAATCTGACAGAGCTGATTGGACACACTAGTTAAGCATACACTTGTTTACAATAGTGGCCAACTTGTTCATTTCATTTAGGCATTCAAATACATACAAAACAACTACTTCAGTGAAGTCAGAAGCAGCAAATCATGGAGGTAAACTCATAGAGAAATGTACAAAGAGGAGAGGGGGGTGGGTGGGGGGATTTTATATACAATTTTGTTTTACAGGAGGAGTCAAGGGATTCACAAGTCTTAATGACTGTTGGTAGGGCGTTCCACATTTTGGTTGCATATACTCCAGTTCCTAGCATATATGCCTGTTCGCAATTTTGCGTCATGGGAATTTCTCACTTGAATTGAGTCAAGGGGTCCCTAGACATGAAAAATCACCGAGGTGCTTGTCCGTCATAGTGCCACGAAGGGCGTAATGGCCGAATCAAATATGGCCGCCATCATATATGATGAAAATCCAACTTTTGTGTACATACACATGCAATACCTCTATCCTGACTAATTGGGGGGTGGGGAATTCATTTCTGATGTTGTTATGACCATTTTGGGTTGTTTTGACCTTTAAAGGTCACGGTCAAGGTCATTTTGCTATTCCGAAGACCTAATTTGGCCATCGTTATGATTAAAAACTGGTGCAGTAGGTCTAATTCATATAATTCTGACATGTATGACTCCTGGGTGATATTGATATTGATAAGTATAATTTTGATGGGATCGGTGGACATTGTGAAGACATTTGTTTTGCTTAAAGGGCATGCAACCACTACTCTTCAGCTACTTACGGGGGAGGCCACGTGGAAGCTGTCTTCTCTTCCCCATTTTAACTGACCTTTAACTGAACTTATGACCATTTGGGGTGGTTTTGATCTTTAAAGGTCATGGTCAAGGTCATTTTGCTATTCCAAAGACCATAACCAACCATTGTTAAGGGTAATAACAGGTGCAATGGGTCTATTTCAACTAATTCTGACATTTATTAATTATTCAAATCTGATACTGATATCTCTTGTTTTTTCATAAACCTTAGTAGGCCTACATGTGCATAAGACATGGTGCAATAGAGTCAGTGTTAAACGACAGCCATTATGTCTGGCTCTGGGATGCTGATTGATATGATATGATATATTACTTTATTGTCAGTTTGCACTGAAATTTGTCTTGCGGCACAGCAGCTTTGTATGCAACACATAGACACATTTGACTCAAGTCAACATCAAGACTAAAACACAGGAACAGAAAAGAGAAAAACAGTTACATACATAGAAACATATAAGGGCACAGAGCAATGTTCACGGCTCACTTTAGTCCTGGACAAAGTCCTGATTTAGCCTCAACGTTGACTGATGGACAAAAGACCTCTTCAGTCTGACCTTATTGTATGCTGGAACAGCATATCTCCTTCCAGAAGGCAGTAACCTATACTCTCCATACAAAACATGGCATGGATTGGAAGTGATATTCCTTGATAACCTAAGGATGCTGTTATCATACGTGGATGTATAGAGTCTCTGAAGTGGTTGTCCAACAATCTTTGAACAGATGTTAAGTTGTTGCAGCAATTGTGATTTTAAGGCAACAGACAGACTTCCAAACCAGGTGGTACTACAGTACTGAAGCACACTCATAATAACAGAAGTGAAGAACAACAAAAGAATCCTTCTACTGGCACCAAAGGATCTTAAGCGGCGAAGAAAATAGATTCTTTGCTTTGTTTTCGTACACACAGATTCAATCTGATCTTTCCAGGACAGGAGATGATCTATTACTACTCCTAGGTATTTATATGAACATACCTGGCTAATGTTTTCACCATGAATAGTAATGGGGGATCTGTGTGTTTCCGGTGGTTCACCAAATACAATCTCTTCTGTCTTTTTTGTGTTAATGATAAGAGCGTTGTTATCACTCCAATCAACCACCTTGTTTACTCGTTGTTGATGCAGTCCAGGATCACTGGATCTATCTAGAAGAGAAATTAATGTCGTATCGTCTGAGTACTTTAAAATGTATTGGTCTGGTGTGCCAGTGCGACATTCAGAAAGACATTCATCAGTGCGACAGCTGTCAGTATAAAGAGTGAAAAGTACAGCAGAGCTTACACACCCCTGGGGGGCACCAACATTGGTAGTTAGTGCAGAGGATAGGGTTGTGTTCACTTTCACCCTTTGTACTCGATTGGTGAGAAAAGAAGCATACCAGTGGATTAAATATGGATTCAGTTCCAACTGTACCATCTTTGACACTAGTATATCTGACTGTATTGTGTTGAAAGCCGAAGAAAAGTCTAGGAACAACACTCTTGCATAATTCTTGTTAGACCTGTCGAGGTGTTTGGTGACTACGTGGACCAGTGTGGCAACCGCATCCTCTGTGCCGCAGCCTTTTTTATAGGCAAACTGACAATTGTCGGTTTTCTCTTTGGTTATGTTAACAAGGTGTTGTAATAGTAGTTTTTCCATTGATTTCATTATCACTGACGTGAGGGCTATTGGTCTATAGTCCTTGTGTTCTTTGGGACACTGGATTTTGGGTAATGGTTTTATGTGTGAGGTTTTCCAGGACAGAGGAATTGTGTGTGTGTCTATGGAGGTTTGAAAAGGTGCCACACTGGAGCCAACTCGGATGCAAAGTTTTTGAGAAGAAAAGCACTGCACTCATCAGGCCCATTAGCTTTCCTTGTGTTTGTGCGCTGGAAACACTTTCCTGACATCCTCCTCTGTGATGAGGATTCTGTCTGAAGGGGCAGGTGTAACATTCTTAAGTATTTCAGCACACTTACAAGAGTTGTCTAATGATTCAAATCTTGCAAAGAAGGTGTTCAGATCATTCGCAAGGCCAAGCTCATTGTCAGATGTGATGGATTTGGTTTGGGCCGACATTCCTGTCATTGATTTCATTGTGTCCCATACCTTTTTGTGATTATTCGTCACAAACACATTCTCAATTCGCTGGCCGTGAGCCAATTTTGCCTGCCTCATTTTGCTTTGTTGATTGTAGAGGATGTGATCAGGTCGCTCCAGTGGGAGATGTTCTGGACCCACAAGGACAAAGCTGCATACCCAGTGCTAGCACAGGATGTGTGCTGGCTGCAAATCAACGTTCCCAGATCAGTTTGATGCCCTGATAGGACAAGTCGAGAAATTTAATCAGGAACTTCTGGAGTTTGAGAAGGAAAGTGAGGCCAAGCCTCACTTTCTGGAGTTGGTAGCTGTAATAAAAAATGCTGTAGTATCTGAATGGAAAGGAAACTGAAATTTACACTTGAGACTATGGTGATCTTTGCAATGTGTGAATGCATAAACTGCCTGCATCATGCTCATGGTATCTTGTGCAAATTTTCACACATCCTGAGCTCTACCGGCATTTCTCAATTGGTCAGTGAGTTCAGGATCGTCAAGGTGTTCTGTACTGTAGGAGTGACATGAAGGTCAAGTAGACCATTCAGCGGGTGTCAAAGGGTCCTGGAGGTCACTATGTAGTAGGAGCCACACGCAATGCAAATGCTGTTGCAGATGTCCATCTCTTTAATGAGATTGGGTTGATCACCAACGTCCTCAACCTTCTCACCAACAACCACCCCAAAACACACACACAGAATTCCATCTTCAGCATGCACTGTGCACCACTCTCTGCCTTGCATTCAGCAAGAATGTGGTGAAGCTGCTGGACTTCATGTTAGAGTGACAGAATCTAAAGCCATTGTCAATGTGCCTGTAGCACTGCACAATCTGCTCACAAAGCAGGCTGTAGATAGAGGTATCGCTCTGTGTCGCTCAATTGTCTAGAAAATGGGGGGCATGTGTACTGCTCATACAGACAGGAGAGGGTAGTTGAGAAGAATAAGAAAATCAACTCAACCATACCAAAGAGGAAGCTACCTCACTTCAATGAGCAATCACAGAAGGCCCAACAACCATTTTGAAGAAGCAAAGTTGATCATGACCTTCCAGCTCATGTCAACAACTCAACTCTTGTCAGTGAGATTTAGCCTGGACTTGATCTCACCCAATTGAGTGCAACATCTGCTCTTGCCACTTATGTTGTGGTAGACCTCATGTCACCCCTCTACAAGTGATTCCTACATTGAGAGGTCTCCAAAGGAAGTGGAGGACATGTGAAATACAGACTCAGTAGTAGCCATTGACATCATTGGCATGAACAGAGACTTACCCATTCCTCAGCAACTCAGAGAACAAGCAGAATATCCAGCTGTTAGTTCAGGATATGGTGTGCAGTCAAGCCTGTGGCAATACCATCAGTGCAGCTCTGTCGTCCACGACAATGAGGTTCTCTCAGCAAAGGTGGCTAGTGGCGAGGACATCCCTGATCTCTTTTTGAGGAAGCTGTCACCAGGCTAGTGTGGTGCATATGGAGTGGGCTATTCATGTTAGAGTGCAAGACAGTTCTTATATTTTCCAAAGATACAGACACCTTTGCCTCATTAAATTACACCTGCAGTACTTCCAAGCACTGAGGGTGAAGGAAAATTGGCAGCAGTATGGCAGTACGGAAAAGCGACTCATGCTGCCACAGCATCAAGTAGTCTCTTATCTTTGAACAGCCCTAGCCAAGACAGTGATCAAGGCACATATCTTGACTGGAGAGGACTGCATAAGCAAGGTGGTGCAGCTGTTGCTCAGGAGGTGGAGCAGGTCGCCCAATGATCCGTGGATGTTTGAATCCCGGCTCCTCCTGTCTACATGTCGACGTGTCCTTGGACAAGTCATTGAACCCCAAATTGTCTCCGATGAGTTGGTTGGTGTGAGCTTGCCACCATTGGTGTGAATGTGGGAAGTGAGGACGCTGGCGTCGACTGGTCACTGCTTCACCTCCCAATGTATGAATGAATGGAACATTGTAATATGCTTTGAGCACTTGGAAAAGCGCTATAAAAATGCAATCCATTATAAGGTGGGCACCAAATATGCTGCCATGGTTACTGACCCAATACAATATCTGATGAACTTTGCTGAGACAGAAATTTCAGTGTCAGTACTGGAATTGATGCTATCCCTCCCACAAGCAGTTTGATCAGAGGTCACATCAAACAAGGTGCCTTTCTGGTGCATAGGGCTTGCAACCTGCTGGCAACATCCAAGGAACTAGAGGCAAAACTAGCACCAATGGAGCATGGATGGGAGGAGCATTTTGTACACGTCTGCCATCAAAACCTTACCACAAACCCTTACCATAAGTCAGCACTCAGCTCACAGTGTCCAATGTGCAGGCAAGTGTGACACACAATGATGTGGCTGTCCTGCTGCATTACATTCTGCCATGGAGAAAAATAGTGTGCATGTCCACATATACAGTATCCACTTGGAGGGGAAATACTTGAATATGTTATTTGTATCACTTTGGCACTTTTATTTAATAATTTCAGCACTCACTTAAAAAGATAAATATATGATTACTATATGTATTGTCTATCTTTTGTTCTAAATAATAAAAATAAAAGTGATAGTACTTTGTTAAAATTGTTATTCAGTTGTTGAAAAAATTACAATTGACAGTTCAGTTAAAGGTCAGTTAAAATGGGGAGGAGAAGACAGCTTCCATGTGGCCTCCCCCGAAGTAGCTGAAGAGTAGTGGTTGCTTGCCCTTTAAGCAAAACCAATGTCTTCACAATGTCCACCAATCCCATCAAAATTATACTTATCAATATCAATATCACCCAGGAGTCATACATGTCAGAATTATATGAATTAGACCTACTGCACCAGTTTTTAATCATAACGATGGCCAAATTAGGTCTTCGGAATAGCAAAATGACCTTGACCGTGACCTTTAAAGGTCAAAACAACCCAAAATGGTCATAAGAACACCAGAAATGAATTCCCCACACCCCAATTAGTCAGGATAGAGGTATTGCATGTGTATGTACACAAAAGTTGGATTTTCATCATATACGATGGCGGCCATATTTGATTCGGCCATTACGCCCTTCGTGGCACTATGACGGACAAGCACCTCGGTGATTTTTCATGTCTAGGGACCCCTTGACTCAATTCAAGTGAGAAATTCCCATGACGCAAAATTGCGAACAGGCATATATGCTAGGAACTGGAGTAATATGAGCGGAAGGAATTAAGTCCCTTGTTTGTGCCAAATGAAACATATTAGGCCCGCCAACGGCGCGTCATGAGATTACGTTGTGCGATGGTCCACGCCCCTTTCTCCCTGCCCTAGGGCATACGCTAGTAGCCCTGCAGGCTACATACATTCTCAACTCTCGTTGAGCCTGACGCGTCGTCATCATCCGCTGTGCAGTGTAAACACTTTTACTTTTTCCGACAGTTTAAAGCTGCGATCCATGCCATGCGTTTGGTCCGTGGTGGTAGACTAGGCTAGATTTCAAGAATGTGCTTATTTTAAGTGCTGAAGGAAGCTCGTGTTAATTTATTACATACAAGTGTTCTAGGGGCATTAAGGCGTGCTGAATCCAAATCTGCTATATGTAAAGCTCAAAAATGGCTGCTAAGCCTTCAAAATAGACCATTTAAAAATGGCGGTCACCACCATAATGAAGCATAATAAAATGATGTATGTTTGACTAAATAAGCTATAAAATGGATTAAAATGTATTGTTTATGTTTTCATATATGGGGAATAGAATGACATATTCATATTCGAGATCGATTGTGAAGGTACCACTTTAATATAATTTATATTGCGAAAATTGGCCTCTTTGGTATTATTATGGTAATATTTTTTAATGGTGAATAATTTCTTCATTATTTGCCTAAATTGGTGTTTATTTGCATGCAGTAGACCCGTGGTTTTCAACAGGTGGTCCGGGGACCACCAGTGGTCCTTGAGAAAGTTCCAGGTGGTCCCCAGGCTAAATGATGGAAAGTTGGTTAGCCAGATGTAACTCTTGAGAATGTAAAAATGAAACCAAATGGACCCTTGGGGGTTCATTTGGTTTAATTTTCACACTCTCAAGAGTTAAAACATTCATCATCTGAATTTAATTCTAAAGTCTACACTGCTTTGTTTGCAAAAATCCAGCCTGGAATTGTGGACAAAACCAAAAAGAATTCTTTATTTTTAGGTCATTGGTGTGAACATGTAATCAAATGGTGGTCCGTGGCTAAAATGCTGAATAAATGGTGGTCCCTGGAGTCAAAAAGGTTGAAAACCCCTGCAGTAGACACATGGACAGTCAGTCCCAATGATCTTCAGTGTTCTGGCAGGTGTTGCCAACACCATATATCTTACAGATTAATTTCTCTGCTGAGCTCATATGTCTTCCGTAAGAAGACCTTTTCCAAGGCCACTGACGTCTGAGGGATGTTGCTGGAACACCTGCTAGGTTGTTTTCTTACCACTGCCACTAAACTGTTACAGCTTGAGAGGCAAGTAGAGTATTAACTTGACCAGAAGGCAACTTCTGAATTTCATGCACTGGAGATACTTACTATCCTTTGCTGTCCCAGCTTTAATGTAGAGACCCAGGCCTACATTGCATCTTGCCATCGCATGCCAGAAGTAAAAGAAGCACATCTTTATCATGTGCTGACACAACTAAGAACTGTTTCATTTGAGCATGAATGTAGTGCAAACCAAGCCATGTGTCAGCTTCCTCATGGTCAGCACTGAGATGAGACTGGCACAGATCCTGGCATCAGGATCAGATGACTTGACAATGGTCATTCACTCCAGCAAACCCCCCTGATACAACAATGAGCAGAGTGTTGACATATGTTGACATATTCACCAAGTGGTCTAATGCCAGGTGGCTTTTCCATTGACATCACAAGTGCTTGGCCTTCGATGAGGTGTGCCTGAAGTTGGTGCATGCAATGAAGCAAGAGTCAAGTTGTTTTGTATGGGGCGTCCGCAAGAGACTATGCCACCAACCTCAGATGCAGTAAAGTTTCACATCATGCGTTCCCATTATCAAGCTCTTGTATAGAATCAAGCTCACTTAACACACCCTGATCTTCCTCCCATTACTGAAATGGCATGGATGATCCTGAATGGTCAGTTGCTACCCCGGCTGCTTTCCTTGCCACCATTGCCAAAAGCATGCAGCGAGAACACGTCATGCATTTGCACAAGGCTGCTTTCAGCCAACGCTGCGGCTGCAAGAAAGTACACATAATGTACATTGAAGTGTGCCGTTTCAAGAAACTTAATTGGCAACACCTGCCAGAACATTGAAGATCATAGGGACTGACTGTCCATGCGTTTACTGCATGCATTAAGTCATAAACACTAATTTAGGCCATTATTGAAGCAATTATTCACCAACAAATTACATTACATAATATAAATTATATTAAAGTGTACCTTTAAAATTGATCTAAAATATGAATGTCAATGTACTCCCCATGAAAACATACATTTCAATCTATTTTCTACCCTATTTAGTCAAACATACATCATTTTACTATGCTTCATTATGGTGGTGGCCGCCATGTTTAAATGGTCCATTTTGAAGGCTTAGCAGCCATTTTTGAGCATTACATACAGCAGATTTGGATTCAGCACGCCTTAATACCCCTAGAACAGTTGTATGTAAATAAAAACATGTTTTGCCTTCGGGGTTCACATTTTTGTAATATGGTCCCAGTCTATATGGGTCCATGCTGGAACAGCGTAAAAAACAATTGCATGCGAAGCTGCGTGAGGCGTCCTTCTGTTACAGCAAGTCTGCACCATAGTGAGCCAGTGAAGAAGTAAATAATGTAAATAAAAATGTAAAGTATAAAACAGAGAAGTCACTAGTCTAGTAATGCTGCTGCTGCCGCTACTAGGCTCACTGACTGACTGACGGACTGACTGCTCTTGGCTCTGTGCCAATTGCCCTAGAGCAGGGACGGAGCGGAGAGGCGAAAAATGTTTACGCCCAAAGGGGGCGTTTTTGTTTGTGCCAAATGAAACATATAGGACCTCCAGTTCTAGGCAAAACAGGGGGTACTGTTTTCCAAATGTAGACCTACCAGAAGGAAGACACAGGCGATTTAATGAAAACTAAAAGTGACCAACCTGTCAGATCAGAGGTGACTTGAGGAGTGAGGAGCTCCAGCTGTCTGTGTTGCAGATCTATTTGTTGTTGGTATTGTACGATAGTTCTGACAAACACAGCTAATATGTCCTCTGCAACGGCGGTCAGTCGTTCATTGACGAACAGCCTCAACGCCTCTATGTCACACATTGTAACTTTAGTTAGGCCTACTTACAAATAGTACGTCTCTGTTGCTACTTTTACAGACAGGACCGCTGCATTTGATTTAACTACAAACGTAAACAATGAGAAGAATGACTTCCGAGGTCGAGGATGTTACCCGCATGTAAACACAGCCTGGGCTCAATTCACGTTTGTTCACGCATATCCGGTCTAGAGCGGATACGAAATGCCAAAGAGTGTATATGTGCAAATGACCGGATACAGTAGGCGGGATCTAGACCGCTCATAGAAGTTGTAAAGACTGATCGTGATGGTTGTGATGCTTGTCCGCCCCCTGCTGGACTTAGGTCAACACAGCTGCATTATAGCCTCCTGCCTAAAGACATCAGAAACACACGCTTCCCACAATTTACACACACGTCAATTTTAAAACTCCCACAGCTATTGGGAGAAATACAACAATGTGCAAACACATTATTATATTAATATTGGCCAATATTGTTTTGTCATGTGGAATACAACCACCTAAGATTCTAGAATCTAGACCACGCTCATGTAAACAGAGATGTTACATTTAAACAGACATTTTTCTTTCTTTTTTTTGCATAATCTTGAGGGAAAATGTGGACTTGGTCCTGAAGAGGTAAATAATTGAATCCGTTTGTTGTTATGAAACAAAAACAACAACAATGCACTGTATGAAATGTATAAAATAATGCAATGTGACGCAACTGTGTACCCCCTCCAAATATATTTCCCCATTTTCAACTGCTTTATTGTATTGTATTTGACACTTGCTTTGGCAATGCAAAACTTTGTTTTCTCATGCCAATAATCAAGCTCCTTGTTGAATTGAATATTATCAGAGAAGCTGTATTGTGTTGTTTTTTCCCTGAATGCTGCTTTTAGGGTGACTATACATTCAATGAAGTATTCATTCACACATACTCATGACTGCCCATGATGGGTAAACTCACTCACTCACAGACCTAGTGAGTGCGTGTCTGTCTTGTGATGGAATTTAAGGCAATTGTTTAATCTTTTCTTTTTTATGCCGGATCTCCTCACTGATCAACAAAAAAATCACACCCGTGTGAAATGAAGTGCTGCATCTGCATGCCCCCAAACTTGCAAACTCCCCTCATGCTTGGCAGCACTTCAAAAACCCCTTGAAGACCTCAACAAGCACTCTTGTACACTTTGCTTCTCCCGCTATGCATGCACCTCAAAGGCCTTTTAAAAAAAGGCTCCAAACCTCCCTCCAAAAACAAACTGGTCAGGTTACTACTTGGCCTCGATCCTCGAGCCCACCTCACCCCTGCCCTGCCCACATTGACAGGCTGATGACAGTAGAGCATCTTTCAAAGGGTGTGTTGTTCACAAGATTCACTACACCACCAAGATACCATGTACATCAAAATATTTCTTTAATGTTAATGTCCCTGAATCTATTAATCTCACAAACAATTATTAAGGCAGCTGGCAGCTCCACACTCCAAGGTGCCCTTTTTTAATTTGAGCACCTGCCCGTGAAAATGTCCGCACCACTGTTTCTGGAATAAGAGCATATGCCACTTTAACGCAACTTTATGACAAACACCCAGAGTGGAATTTCAAGTATTTTATTTGTAAAGCACTTTTTTTAATAACAAACCTTACGAATCCTACACAAAAAAGGGAAAAAATCCAAACCAAACTACAGATAAAATCTAGTCTTCAGATAAGTTCTACTATAGCCAATGCCAGGTATGTAGGGATCATTAGTCGGAGGAGTAAATATTAGCTGATAAAGTTGTCCACATTCAATGCAGACAAGAACGCAGAAAACGTTACTAGAACATATTGTGGAAAAATATATTGAGTTATTTAGTTGTGTTGACGTTACCCTATTTTGTGATTCCTGTTTCAGTATCTGACTTATTGACAGTGGAACAAAAAAGGAAAGGTTGTGTCAGGTGACTTCCTTGGAGACACTGTTGAGTTTTCTCACCTGCATGAACCCTTGTGTTTTCAGATAGCTAATTTCACCCAAAATATTCATCATGAGCTATACAACAAAGGAATTTTCTCCTGTATGAATCCTAAGGTGTTCATTCAAATGTGAGTATCTGCTATGAATACGTGCATGCCTCTTCAGATGTGTACTTCGACTAAAGTGTTTACCACACACTGTACAACTGAAGGGCCTCTCTCCTGTATGAGTACTTGTGTGCCTCTTAAGATTACCCATTCGGTTAAACATTTTACCACAAATTGTACAACTAAATGTTCTTCCACTTTTATCAGCTTTCGAACTGTGTCGCCGTGACATTAGGTCCTGGGATAGCATGTTTCTCGAAGGAAATCTTTCTCCTTCCACAGTCTCTGTCTGATCTTGTGAGTGATCTTCCCTGGTCTCCTCCCAGTCGTCACTGTTGTCAGTGTCAGATTCAGAGCCAGGTGAAGAGATGAGCTGCACGTTACTGACATCTGGTTGTGATGGTCCTTCATTGTTATCCACATCAGCTAGATCTTTCACAGGTTCATTTGAAGTGCTGGCTAGAGACTCCGTCTCTCTGATTTCATTATTTTCACTTCCCACTGCTAGCAATGTCTGTGTTGACCCCTCGGCTTTATCTTGTCTGTAAATTGACTCCTGCTGTTCCTCCTTCATCTGTGCAGGCTGTAGTTCCTCTTTCAGATCGGACCTCCTCTCCTGTTGCTCTGGTGATTTCTTCTCTTCACAGACTGGGAGGAAGACTAGGCGCAATAGAAGATGAGAGAAACATTGTGATCTTTAAAATTGACATACGATAGGTGTGTATGAATGAATGAATGAATGAATGAATGAATGAATGAAATTTTTATTGACAGAGATGAGAGTTACAGTACAAGTCAAGTACACACTGCAACAAAACTGATAACAGCCTTGAGAATACCAGTACAATTCAAGTACAACTACATCAAATCTGACAGAGCTGATTGGACACACTAGTTAAGCATACACTTGTTTACAATAGTGGCCAACTTGTTCATTTCATTAAGGCATTCAAATACATACAAAACAACTACTTCAGTGAAGTCGGAAGCAGCAAATCATGGAGGTAAAATCATAGTGAAGGTAAAAAGGGAAAAGAGAAATGTACAAAGAGGAGAGGGGGGTGGGTGGAGGGATTTTATATACAATTTTGTTTTACAGAGGCCAGTTTCGAATTGCAGCCATCTGCAGCTGCCCCTTGAGAGCGGTTTTGAAGAAGTCAAGAGATTCACAAGTCTTAATGACTGTTGGTAGGGCGTTCCACATTTTGGTTGCACATGAGCGGAAGGTAGTATGATGATTCGTAACAAACAAACAAACCTGTGAGATCAGAGGTGACTTGAGGAGTGAGGAGCTCCAGCTGTCTGTGTTGCAGATCTATTTGTTGTTGGTATTGTACGATAGTTCTGACAAACACAGCTAATATGTCCTCTGCAACGGCGGTCAGTCGTTCATTGACGAACATCCTCAGCGTCTCTATGTCACACATTGTTACTTTAGTTACAAATAATGCGTCTCTGTTGCTACTTTTACCGACAGGAGTACTGGATTTGATTTAACTGCAGAGGTAAACAATGGGAAGAACGACTTCCGAGGTCGATTAAGCTCTAGACCGGATCTGAACACTCACGTAGAAGCTGTAAGACTGATCGTGTTGATGCTTGTCCGCCCCCTGCTGGAATATAGGTCAACACAGCTGCATTTGAAATTTGTTGTTATTATGGAATGACCCCTTAGGGCAGTGGTTTTCAACCTTTTTGACTCCAGGGACCACCATTTATTCAGCATTTGAGCCACGGACCACCACTTGATTACATTTTCACACCAAAGACCTAAAATTAAAGAATTATTTTGATTTTGTTCACAATTCCAGGCTGGATTTTGCCAACAAAACAGTGTAGACTTCTTAATTAAGTGGTGCTAATTCAGATGATGAATATTTTAACTCTTGAGAGTTAACTCTCAAGAGTTACATCTGGTTAACCAACTTTCCATCATTTAGCCTGCAGGGGACTACCTGGAACCTTCTCAGGGACCACTGGTGGTCCCCGGACCACCTGTTGAAGACCCCTGCCTTAGGGCGTGACAATACATGATGTGTGCATTCTGTTGGACACATTTATGGCTGCACATCATGTAAACTAATTCATCCACAGACCCAGAATTTAAAGATACTGATTAATGTTAGTTTTATGCCGGATCTCAACACTGATCAACAAAAACACCTCGAAGACCCCAACAGGCACCCTTGTACAATGCTTTCCCAACTATGCATGCACCTCAAAGGTCCTAAAACAAGGCTCCAAACTTTACAAAACTGGTCAGGCTACTACTTGGCCTCCCTCCCCGAGCCCACCTCACCCCTGCCCACCTTGACTGGCAGTAGAGCATCTGTCAAACGGTGTGGTCCATAAGTTTCACTACACCACCAAGATACCTTTTACCTGTCACCAAGATACCTTTTACCTGTCAAAAATACTTCTTAATGTCCCCATGCAAATCTATTGATCTCACAATCTATTAAAAGGAAGCTGGCAGTTCCACACATTGCACAAGGTGCCCTCTTTTCTTTTGAGAACCAGCCCTCAAAATGTCGAGGCCACTAGATTAATTGGGCCTGGTTATAATTATATAACAGCATCAAAACAAATTCATATTTTAATACTGTACATACTGAGGAATTGTCTCTTATACACCATTGGTTCTCAAACCTTTTCATGTGAAGGACCACTAAATTCATGTGCAATACATACAATAACCTGTCCTGTCCTCTCAGGACCAGCTGACTGAGGGGACTGTAGGCTCATCTCTTGGCCTTTGAGGATTTGGGGTCACCCAGTCTTAGGTGTTTCCAAAATGTTATGGCTCTTTTTTCAATGCTGATAGAGGCTATTGGTCTGATTCTGCTCTGGATGCATTGTTAGGAGTCTTGCTCTGGATCCAGAGGATTCTCATGCAAAACTCTGAATGCATTGGCATTGGAAGCTCTCCTTGCTTTTCTTTCATTTCATTAATAGCCAAGTTTCTCATTGTGGCTTGCTCTGCAGTGTCAAAAACAAATATAGCTGCAAGCAGCAATAAAACGGGATCAAGCAAGCAGCAATAAGGAGTAAGAACAATACGCACAAATAAGCCATAGAAACATGGGAGCCTGAACTTCAGAAATACATCAGGTAATTATGGGAGCAGGGCAGGGTTTTTGATTCCTGCCCTGACTGACTCACAATCTGGTGTGACTGAGTGAATGATTGGTGAGCTGTGAGTGAGTGGTGAACTGAGCTATGAACTGTCATTAGTGACAACATGGCCGAATAGTGACAGTCAAACAGCCTTGCCCAGCCATGAGGCCCATAGGGCAGGTGCCTATCTCCTGTTTCTGTAGCATGAGGCAGCTTGATGTACAAGTACACCCTCTGGACATGACGCTAGTGTGACACAGGGTCTTACCCCCAATCCAACCCTTGATGCTGAGTGCCAAGCAGGGAGGCATTGGATCCCGTTTTTAGAGCCTTTGGTATGACCCGGCCGGGAATCGAACCCCGGCCTCCCAGTCTCAGGGCGGACACTCTAACCACAAGGCCACTGAGTTGCTGAATGAGTAAATGATTGGTGAGCTGTGAGTGAGTGGTGAACTGAGCTGTGAACTGTCATTAGTGACAACATGGCCGAATAGTGACAAAACACAACATGGCCGAATGGTGACAACCACCATTACATTGAGTTTTACCCTGGGTTACACATAGAACCATGAACTTAGATGTAGAAGACCACATGAGATTGTGCATGATTGACTCATATTACTAGGTGTCCGTGCCGGGATTTGAACCCAGGAACTCTCATTTCCAAGTCATGCGCTCTACCAATGAGGCTACCCAACGGACACAAGACATACTGGAAACAACACACACATTCAGTGGACTGCTTGGTAAATGGTAAATGGTGCATTTATATAGCGCCTTTATCCAAGGCGCTTTACATAGATTGTGCATCACATTCACCCATTCACACACACATTCATACACTGATGGCAGTGGGACAGGGACACATCGACACTAACTCTGCAGGAGCCCGGGATCGAACCGGCAACCTTGTGGTTACCATCCGGTTACTCTACCTCTGAGCCACTACCGCTCCTTAAATATGCACAAATAAGCCATAGAAACATGGAAGAAATACATCATGTGATTGTGGAAACACAGCAGGGTTTTTGGAGACTCAGACTTTGTATTGTCAGCAGTGGGACTTGAACCCTCAATCTTGTGTTCCGAAGTCAGGCACCCTACCGACTGAGCTATCCAGGCACAATGATTTGCTTAGTTGTTGTCATCAATGAAACAACCCAACAACACGCCACCAAGCAGTAAGCAATATGAACAATATGCACAATTCAGCAGTCCGAGGGTGGAGCTTAGTGGTCAAAGTGACAAATGGAAACAAGTTCCACATGCTTATTCCTCTCACACAATCTGGCACAATGTACTTGCTCCAGTGTTGCCAGAGAGAAACAAGCAGAAGAAGACTCTTCACAAACGAGCAACTTTCATTGGCTTATAAAAACGTCATTTTTTGATGAAAACAAATTTGCTTCTGAAGTTTTGTCCGGATGGGGCCAAAGTTCTCATGTAGCAGGTGTCATGCAAATTGATCAAAAATCCAGGCATAAAATCAGGCATGAGCATTTTTCAAACTGCTTAAAATGGCAGACACTCTGGGAGTGGAGCTTACCAGTCGAAATTACAGATGTGTTCCACATGAATCAAGGAACGTGTAGAAACAAGTCCCATGATTTTAAGCCAAACGAAGCCTGAGTTATGCTTGTTCAAATGTTTCAGTTTCAAAGAATTGCTATAGCGCCCCCATTTGAGCGATTGGAGCAAGACTGGTTTTAGTGTTATTTGGCATCCCCCTCTACCAAACTGTAAAATCTCATAAACAGATTACTTTGCATGTGTAGATTAGGGATAATAGAAGAATTTTCACAAACAAGCAATTTTCATTGGCTCGTAAAAACATCATTTTTTTCACTGAAAACAAAATTCACACTCATTTCATGTTTGTATGGCTTCAAAGTTCATATGTAGGTCATTGTTATGCATTTTGATCAAAGATTGTAGGAGAAGAGACATTTTAACTGTTTTACATATGATTAAAGATGGCGGCTCATCTAAAGGTCAGAGGTCAAAAGTCAGAATACAAAAGTTGTTTGACATAAGCAGACGCATAAGTGAATATAAGTTACATTTCTGTGAGTCGAGCAGTTCATGAGTTATGAGTGTTTAAAGTTTGCAATTTCAGTTGAGTGCTATAGCGCCACCATTTGACCAGTGGTCACAGGCTTCGCATCATCACCGTTTGGCATCACCCTCTACCAGATTACCAATTTTCGCGAAAACCGACTGCACGGTTCAGCCAGAACAGCTATTTCTGGCGGAAGAAGGAGAAGGAGAAGGAAAAAAGAGACAGAAACAAGAAGGGATCAAGTCCACTTCGTGGACTGCTTGATCCCTTAATAAACCCTTGCATGATTTGGGCCACACGGTGGCTGTCATGACTAGTACTATCTAATTACAATAACAAATATAGCTGCAAGCAGCGATAAGACGGGACCAAGCAAGCAGCAATAAGGAGTCAGAACAATACGCACAAGCCACAGTAACATGGGAGCCTGAGCTTGAGAAATACATCAGCTAATTGTGGGAGCAGGGTAGGGTTTTTGAAGACTGACAGACTCACACTTTGGATTATCAGTCGCCGGACTTGAAACCACAACATTCTGTTCCGAAGTCTGGCGCTCTACTGACTGAACTATCCAGACTGAATAATTTCCTTCATTGTTGTTAACAGTATGGCAGTATGACAAGCACAATAAGCCATATGTAACCCAGGGTAAAACTCAATGTAATGGTAATGGTGGTTGTCACTATTTGGCCATAATGGTTTCGTCACTATTCGGCCATGTTGTTTTTTGTACTGCCTATTCCCTTCGCATACAAATCAGACAGGTTTTGAATGACACGTGTTTTCTGTGGTCACATGTGAATGTGACAAAATCTTCTCCAGAGTTAGAATGGCTGACCCTGAGACAAATTCCACAACCAGAAAGTGGTTATTATGATTCCTGTTACTTGCACCATATTGTTTGAGAAAATCCACAATCTCCTCATAATTCTCTGTTTCTATCACTCCATTTACCAACACCGCATTTGGGATTTTAATACTACGGACCAGTACTGCTTCAGAAGTAGGTAGTTTTTGAAGGATTAATTATAATGAGGAAAAAAGACCCAAGATTATTATTGAATTATTTAGAAATCAAAGAAACAAAAACATCATAAATTCAACCAAGTCAGGTGTCAAGTTGATTGTCCAATGTTTGAGATCATTGAGTTTGGGATAAAATCTTTCAGTCAGTGTTGTATGGTAGGTGGAGGTTATGGAGTATAGGGGGTATTAGTGTGGTTGTGGTATAGAGGATCCTACCGTCCAGGTAGGACAGAAACAGAAGGTGGTTCGTTCTGACATTTAACTCGCCATTGTGTTCATTGAGTTCACTTTCATCATCATCATCATTGGGCAGTCGAAGGGTTAAGGGAAAAACCTGGCCTGTACACAAAAAGGCCAAATTAAACATCTTAAACAATAAACTAACTGAAACTACAAGATTGCATGACAAAACAAATCAAATTATCATTTACAAATAATATCAATATTTAAACCATTAAATCAAAAGCAATACCAAACAAAACAGCTCAAACAAATATTTTCCAAACAATAAAACTCACCAATTCCTTTCTAGTTCACAGCTCATCCAAGCTCAGTCTATTCACTGTTGTGGGGTTTGTATGGAGGTCTAAAATGAGTATAATCTGTATTAGTATAATAGCTTTATATTGATATGGTTGGTAAATGTTTGAGAGAGGGAGAGAAGCATAGAGACCTGCCACAGCCAGCTGGGACAAAGTGCTGGGCTTTATACTGGGGGTGTGGTGTGTGTGATTGCAACCTGGTGTGACTGAGTGAGTTCACCAGTTGGAGTTTGTGAAATGAGCTGTGAGGCCGTGTTCACACTGGGAGGATCTCATGAAACTAGTGGTAGTATTGGTTTCATGGGTTCGTGCAACCATTTCCCACAATGCTTTGCGGGATGTGGGCAAGGCAGGAAATGAGGAAACAGATCCACATGCTTGCCTTGTAGTTCTCTTGTCTACTTGTGTTGGGAACATATTTTTGAGAAATTATCTGAGGGGGGAGAGGGGGGTGGTTTTGCCCCGGGTCCATACAATACTGAATGAATAAATGAAATATGAAATTCTTACAATAGCCTACATGTCAACTTTTTTTTTTGCCTACAACTGGTTTCATGTAGGCTCTTAGAGAAACAGGAAGTTTCTTCAAAATGACTTAATCCCCATAGGGATTGACTGGAACTGGTTTCAAGATGGCCTATTTGAAGAAACGTTTGAGTTTCATGGGTTTCTTCAATGTGAACACACGCTGAACTGTCATTAGTGACAACATGGCTGAATAGTGACAGTCAAATAGTGACAAGGCAGGAAATGAGGAAACAAATCCACGTTTGCCTTGTAGTTCTCTTGTCCACTTGTGTTGTAAAGAAGAAGGAACATATTTTTGAGAAATTATCTGAGGGGGGAGCTTTTGCCCCGGGTCCATACAATAGTGAATGAATAAATTAAATTTGAAATATCTGTAGTAGCCTACATGTCAACTTGGCCTACTACAACTAAACTGAGAAAAGCTTGGAGAATTACAGTACAATTCAAGTACAATTAGAAGAAATTGAAAAAAAAATGTGATTGGACACTAGTTAACAACAGTTGTTTAACGGCCACTTTGTTCAAGAAGTTAATTCCTCATATGGGAATCGAACCCAGGCCGCCATGTTGCAAGACCAATGTTTTAACCATTAGACTGTTAGGTGAAGTGATCAAGGATTGTACAATGCAAACCTTTTATTGGGTAGGTTACTACTGGAAATCTAGAATGACCCGGCCGGGAATCGAACCCCAGCCTCCCAGTCTCAGGGCGACACTCTAACCACAAGGCCACTGAGTCGGTGCCATTACCATTACATTGAGTTTTACCCTGGGTTACACATATGTAGCATATAGTTTGTAGCATATAGAATATGTTTTTGGACCAGTACTGCGACAGAAGTAGGTAGTTTTTAGAAGGAAATTATAATGAACCATAAAGAACCCAAGACACTGTAAATTATGCTTAATTAAATTATTATTGAATTAATGAAAAGAAAGAAATGAAAACCACAAACAAATAAACAAATGCAAATTAATCAAATTAAACCAACAGATTCGACCCAAGTCAGTGTTTAGTCAATTGTCCAAAGGACAATTGACAATCAGTGTCATTGAGAGTCAGTGTGTGTAGTCAGTAGTCAGAGTGTGTGTGTGTTTGGGCATGGAGGGTTCTACCGTCCGGGTAGGACAGAAACAGAACAGGAGAGGTTCGTTTTGGGTTAGCTTCGCCGTTGTGTTCACTTTCATCGTCACCATGATCAGACGGTCGAAGAGTTAACTGGAAAAACCTGGCCTGAACACAAAAAGGCCAAATGGAACATCTACAATAAACTAACTGATCTACAAGTTCAAATAACAAAACAAATCAGCATTCACAAATGTCAATATTATACCATCAAATCCAAACAAACAATGCCAAACAAAACAGATCAAACAAATGTTTCCAAAACAAAACTCACCAATTCGGTTCAGATTCACAGCTCATTCATGCTCAGTACGTTCACCAGTGGGGTTTGTATGTAGGTCTAAAAGGATGTTAATAACTGCTTAAAATGGCGGACACTCTGGGGGTGGAGCTTACCGGTCAAAGTTACAGATGTGTTCCACATGAACAAAGGAACACGTAGAAACAAGTCCCATGATTTTTGGCCAAACAAGGCCCGAGTTATGCTTGTTCAAATGTTTCAGTTTTAACGAATTGTTATAGCGCCCCCATTTGAGCAATTGGAGTAAGACTGGTTTTGCTGCTATTTGGCCTCCCCCTTTACAAAACTGTAAAATATCAGAAGCAGATTACGCTGCATGTGTAGATTAGGGGCATTAGAATCATTTTCACAAACAAGCAATTTTCATTTGCTCGTAAAAACATAATTTTTTCACTTAAAACAAAATTCACACCTATTTTCATATTCGTATGGCTCCAAAGTTCATGTGTAGGTCATTGTTATGCATTTTGATCAAAGATTGTAGGAGGAGACGCATTTTAACTGTTTTACATATAATTCAAGATGGCGGCTCATCTAAAGGTCAGGGGTCAAAAGTCAGAATACAAAAGTTGTTTGGCATAAGCAGACGCAAAAGTGAATATAAGTTACATTTCTGAGAGTCGAGCAGTTCATGAGTTATGAGTGTTTAAAGTTTGCAATTTCAGTTTAGTGCTACAGCGCCACCATTTGACCAGTGGTCACGGGCTTCGCATCATCACCGTTTGGCATCACCCTCTACCAGATTACCAATTTTCGCGAAAACCGACTGCACGGTTCAGCCAGAACAGCTATTTTTGGCGGAAGAAGAAGAAGGAAAAAGCAGTCAATATCAATTAAGTGACCAAGTCCACTTCGTGGACTGCTTGGTCCCTTAACCAGTCATTAGCAGTATAATTTATTTGTATAAAAACACTTCATGGAAATCATACAGTGTAACCATATTCCAACAATAATATACAATACTATATTTGTCATTATTTTTATTTTATTTTTTTCTAAAATATCCCTACTTTTATTGTGAAATTATATTTAGTCATTTGTTATATTTTTTAAACTCAATTTCATATTGTGATTTCAATATTTATGTATTTGGACTTGTGATCTACATTGGGTGCTGTGATAATTCAGTTTTATTATTTAGCACTAATAGGTGTCTTCCTTGTAGAAAATAACTTTGTACATAACATTTAATAATTATCAAAGAATTCTGAGGCACCACTGGAATCTGTAGGCTACTGATGTCATGACCCACTTGGGTGGCTCCAGAAATCCAATCACACAAATAAGAATGTATGCGGCACAAAATTCCCATGACATGTACAATATACCCTGCTGGTGTCAGTGGAACCTGCAAAGAAAAGGAAGATAATTTAAAGTGCAATTACCATATATGAAATAGGTTATATCAAGGTATGATAGTTAATATCAAGGTTATTTCTAATGGTTTGAGCATCAATCACCACTCTGTATATAACCAGTCTTGTCATTTCAGCAAAAACATCACTATTTTTTCTGGTTACTGATGTTGTCATCCTAACATGTTAAAGGGTTATGGTAGTTTTGATTTTACTGTGAAATATCCTTGTAGTGACAGTAAATTTCGGGAAAACATACATATGGTCTAAAGTTCAACATACATAAATGCATAAATCATACCATTTTGGTTTAGAGCTGCATCTCCGTGGTACTGAGGGTACTGGAAGTTTCACTACTACCGGTACTTACTGGAAATAAAACAATGATGTATTAGGTCAGGTCGCTTTTTAGGATGAACATGGCTTTAGGCATCATTTACATCTATATAAAATGTGAAACTGACATATTAATTAAAAAAAAAAAAAAACGCATTAGCACTGTAAATCATTATTTCTTAAACTACAGTCATGTTAAAGTCAAAAGTTCTGTGTGTGTGTGTGTGTGTGTGTGTGTGTGTGTGCGTGCGTGCGTGCGTGCGTGCGTGTGTGTGTGTGCGTGTGTGTGTGCTGTTCCAGCATCATCAGGCAACAAAGTCGAGTCTCATAATAAATTGTTATTGTCTCAATCATTGCTGCCATTCTTGAGTGGTCCTTGAGCAATGCACTGCTCAAGCCTGCAATATACTGTATAGCAGATTTGTTTCACCTGCAATTGTGTCTTGCTCTCTATGAAACACATATCCTACAGTAGCAATGTGATTTTGTTTTGTTCTATTCAAAGTAGAAATGGTGGAACCAGTATTTTAGAGGAGATATTTCATTTTTTTCCACAGGCACATTAAGCAGTGAATTTGAAAAAAAAAAACAAATAAAAATAAATAAATAAAATAAATAAACAAATAAAAATAAATAAATAATAATGCGAGAGAGAAAGACAGAAGGGTCACATGACCTATAAATAAAAAGAGAACTTTGCACTCATCTTGCTACAGTGATATGTTTGAGATGACAGCCATAACCAGTTTAAAACCAGTGTTTTAGACTACTTTACTTTATTTTGCTGTATTGCATAGTGTGGTTCAGATAATTAGAAGTAATATATAGATATACAGGTATATTAATTTTGACTTAAAAAAAAAAGTTTTATCCCGCGATTTTGTAACCCATCACCCATTTTTTTCCACCCAGTGCCAATTCCTAATGTGATCCTGGGCTCTACATGCCCTCCACCAAGCTGGGGAGGCCGCTGACTGGCCTCATGCTTCCTCCAATGCATGAGGAGTCCAAGCTGCCTTCTTTTCACCTGACAGGGGGGAGTTTCTCCTGTCCAACCAGGCACCTGGTGGGACGTAGGTGCTACGTCCAACCAGGACGTAGCACGTCCTGGTTGGACGTAGCACGTGGAAGGAACACGTTATTCCAACATGATGACGCTGAGGAGCAGACATGCCGCCAGCACCCACAGCAGTGCCCCTAGCGGGAATTGAACCCAGGACCTTCTAGCTGTGAGGTGACAGCACTAACCACTGTTCCACCGTGCCCCCAATTTTGACATTTTAAATGAAAGACAAAACATGAGCTTACAATCACCGAAATAAAGAACTTACTCTTCCAACCAGGTATTTTCCTCACATGGATGATCAAAGGCACTGAGACTCCCACCACCAGCAGAAAACCAGCAACAACACCACCAACAATAGCTGCAATGTTTGTTCCAGAGCATCCTGGTAGCTCTAAAACCCAGACATAATCATGTTACATGACATGCAGGTTACACCTTCATTAAATATTAAATAAAATAAATAAAAACTTGACATGTGAAGATTAGAAAATGATCCAGTGGAATAATGCAAACAAGCCTCTTACCCCAACCCTTGATCTGGTGCCTGCCACTTGCAGGGTCTATCACCTCACATGTGTATTTGGCAGAGTCACATCTTAAAATCTCCACTCGATGCATGATCTGGTAAGTGCCGTCACCGTTGGGTCGAATACCTGTGGTTTGCAAGCCGTCCTGCTGATCCACAACCCTCCCATCTCTCCTGATGTTCAAGGTAACTCCTTTGAGGAGGAATCCTGTTGCCATGCAGTATAAAGTGAGGAAGTCTGGATTCTTGTTCTTCTTGTCATACACATGGAGATCTGCAGCTGGGTGGGAAGACACAAGTACACGTTTTAGCCACATGTGGCATTGTAAGGATTTTTGTTTTCCTTTTTTTTTCATTATTATGTTTTATTATGTCTTATTTTATTATATTATTACTTCACAGGTTCCTTATTTATCTGTCAAAAGTTTATTTGGGCGTGATATTACTCTGAATTTAAAATCAAATTTGACTCAACATTTTAGTCAAATTTGACAACTCCAGAAATATTTTACTATGATTTATTATGACTCTTTATAAACCAATATTTATTGATTAACCAACAAAACACCAAGGATGTTCCACTTTACCAAATCAGTGTTTCTATTGTAATCTCATCCAGTCATTCTAACATTGTTTTGATAAAAGATAATATTTTTTGAGATCTTGTGGCCTTTTGGTATTTGTATCCACCCTTGTGCAACCTGTAAAGCACATTGATCTACATGTACCGACCGTACATACAGTACAATGATTACATAAAATCATATACTCATTCCTCACTGCTGTTCTTGAGTTGTTCTTGCCCCCAGTCAACTGTTAGACCTAGCTTGTCGATACACGACACCATCAGGCAGTGTTGGACGTAGTCGTTCCCATCCTTGTTTTCGTCCCACAGCTGCTTGGTGGGAACTGCAAGGTCAACATGTGCAATCCAAGTCTTCTTCATATAATCGAAGGACAGGAAGTCGTCACCGTTATAGGCGTATTTCCATTTGGCACTGATGAACTTTAATGCTCCAGCTTGTTTCTCAACTGTGCAGCCCTTCATAAACTGAAGGATGTGTAAACCTGGTGAAAAGGTTAAAAATAAAATGACGGGGAGTCTCAACAACTTATGAAGCATCATAACAGCAATACTTGAGAGTGATTAATACTGAGTCAACTATAAAACAAGTATTATAACTTAATCTATGAAATGCTTTCACGTCTAACCAGTGTCATTGCTGTGTTTCATGAGGGTCACCAGGTTGACTTTGGCCACCTCCTCATTTTTCTGGAATATCTGGGTTTCCATATCCCAATAATCCTTATCCAGGCTCTCCTCCATCCATGGCTGCTTGGGGACAGCTTTCCTAATCAAGCTGTCATAGTATTCAGTCAGTCTGTCATCCAGCAGGACGGTCTCTGTGTACTCAAGGATACCTGGGAGGTTGACAGGCTTGGATAAAGCTGTAGAGATTTGGGTGAAATGGTGGATCTCTGGAAGTAAAAGGAAAGACGAATAGGTAAAGGTAACAGAAAAACTTTACAGACAGAAAGAGAATAAATATTAAAATAAAGGGGCGTGGTCAATATTTTTGCTATTCCAATTTCTGTGAACTGGATTGGCTGTTCAGTCTGTGCAGGGCAAGAGTGTAGCTGTTACAGTTTTTGCCAATATTTCAGTCTAGAGTCTGTTGAACCCTGTTAAGTCTGGAATACACAGTATAAATCAGTCGGTGCACATGCACACACACAAGCAGAAAACCCAGACATGTGAATTGCATGACATGGTTTATTTGTAACATTTTGTCCAGACTTCGTAAACAGGGTCTTTCTCCAACAGAGCAAGTTACACCATCATTAAAGAGAATTCCAGCCCCAAAGTTTTTTTTTTTTATCTTTATTTGCAGTTATTAAAAAAAAGTGGTCCAGGTGTTATTTTGTGAAAATACTCCTTTATGGCTGTTTCTCCTACCCCAAAATAAGCTTATAATCGGGCCAGTGGGCATTGTGCAAGTTCACCTTTGCTATATATTGTGTCTCCACCATGTCAGTAGTGTGTTAACACTCACACTTTCACTTTCACTTTTGTTTCAGCAGTGGTTCAGCCATAAACCATGTGCCACGCCCCCAGCTTTTGAGACAGCTGGATCACTGCTGAACCAAAAGTGAAAGTGTGAGTGTTAACTCACTACTGACATGGTGGAGACACAATATATAGTAAAAAATTGCATTTTGGAGCGATGTATATAGGTGAACTTGCACAACGCCCATTGGCCCCATTATAAGCTTATTTTGGGGTAGGGGAAACAGCCATAAAGGAGTGTTTTCACAAAATAACACCAGGACCACTTTTTTTTTTAAATAACTGCAAATAAAGATTAAAAAACCTCCTTTAAAGAATAAATAATATAAATAAGAACTTGACATGTGAAAATTAACAAAGTGAGCAAACTGCATAACAAGCCTCTTAATCCAATCCTTGATCTCCTGCATGTTAGATGCAGGGTGTATCACCTCACCTGTGTATTTGGCAGAGTCACTTCTTAGAATCTCCACTTGATTCATGATCTGGTAAGTGCTGTCACCGTTGGGTGGAACACCCGTGGTTACCAAGCCGTTCAGATGATCCACAAGCTTCCCATCTCTCCTGTTGTTCAGGGTAACTTGTTTGAAGTAGAATCCTGTTGCCATGCAATGTGAAGTGATGAAGGATGGATTCTCGCTCTTCTTGCCATACATATGGAGCTCTGCAGCTGGGTGGGAAACCACAAGGACACATTTTAGCCATATCTGGCATTGTAAGGATTTTTGTTTTACTTTTACTTTATTACTATTATTATTACCCTTATCGTTATTAATGGGTTAATTTTATGTTATGTTTTATTTTATTCTGTTTTCCTCACAGGTTCCTCATTCATTTATCAAACGTTTATTTGGGTGTGATATTTGATTTTTTTTCCCAGTAATATTGTACTATGATGTATCATTATGTTGATGTAATAATCATTTCAATAATCAATGGTTATCCTAGTGCTACCTGTCAAGCACATTACAGTACTGTACATGTACCATACATACAACATAATTATGTTATATAAAATCACATACTCACTGCTGGTATTCTTGAGTTGGTCTTTCTCATAGTCAATGTACTTATTTAACCCGTCGACAGACTCCCTCTCTGGGTAGTGTCGTTTGTATTCATTCACCATCTTGTCTTCATCCCACTTCCGCTTGGTGGGAACTGCAAGATCAACAGGGGCGATCCGGCTCTTATTCACATGAGCAAAGGACAGGAGGTTGCCACTGATGAGCTTTAATGATTTGTCATCTCCATCTTGCTTCAAGTTCTCAGCTGTGCAAAAAACGAAATCCACACAGTATAAATCAGTCAGCGCACATGCATGTACTACGTCAGATTAGACCTCTAAAAAGTTTCACTTTTTGAGATT